>OY764961.1:111198463-111695164 GCA_963668005.1 Melieria crassipennis | reverse complement strand
AAAACTAACATTCACATGAAGAAAGTAGTTAGGAAATAGTAAAGAAATAATGATGAAAGGAAAAGAAAAATGTATATTAAAATTGTGTAGCCCTTAAATTCGTAGGATGTATGTTTGTAGATAATTTTGTAAAAGAAAGAGACAATTCGTTCCTATATTTAAATATGTATGTACATAAAGATCCAACTTCCGTGGGGAACTACGCACAATATGGAACATTATATGCAACCATAAATTCCAACAATATTTTCTTTGTTATTGCTAGCCGTTGGGGGGAGAAAACTACCAATGGAGGAAACGCAGAGCAAACCAAGCAGACATTTTCTCACCTCATCGGGGTGCACTGGCACCGCGGGCCACTCGAGACGAATGCCAAAATAGACTCGCAACGCAGTGCCGGATAGTTTCCAAAGTCAAGGAAAATTGTGTGTCGTTGTACTTTCATCGTTATCGCCGACATCATTGCCACCGCGCACAGCCGCTGCAACAACAACAAAAAGCAATAAGACGCATACAGCAGAAGCGGCGACGGCAACAGCATCGTGCCAGCAACTGTGCTCCATCACTCGCCGTAGTGCACTTCCAAGTAAAAAGAAACCAGAAAATGCATTTATAGAGATAATAATGTACGCGCGTACTTACGGTATGTATGTACATACATATATGTATGTACACGTGCGTGTGTCGGTGCAAACATGTGCCACGCGCTGCGTGTATGCACTCCCATTAGCAGCAATACGACAGATTGCAGCCACTGCAGGCGGCGAGCATTCGCGTCCGTTGGCTGCGGCCTGCCCAACCCTACTCTATTCTATTCTACCACATCCGCGCCGCTATGGTCGGCACAGTAGTGTCTACACTTTAGTTACATACACTCATCCATATGTCGTACGTACACATTTCGTTGTGCATACGACAAGCAAATCTATGGACTTTATTATGTACAAATATTCACATAAATTTATGTACATATCTTCATACATACATATGCACATACCATTTACACAGCGTTTATGTTAGTGTACAATAAATGCTTAAAATACTAATTAGGCGTGTGCTGATACAAATGCAAATCGCCGCCCTTGCTGCCGTTGTTGTTGCTAGTCGCGACGGCGGTGGTGGCGGTGGCGGTAGATATCGAAATGTGTAGCCGACTGTGCGCCCCTGCCTGCACCCAATGCACGACTATGGACGATTAATTTGTGCAGTTGCACCAGCTGTTTTCTCCGATTGAATTTTCCGGCTGCCCGTCGAGCGGCCGTCTGCAGGCTGCATTTCCCTCCAGCTTTGTCTCATTGTGCAATTCCGCTCGCTGACAGTATGTATTTTCGAAATGTTGCACATTCCGAGCAGCGCGTGACAAGCGAGTCAGCGCTTTGGAAGCGCGCACCGATTCCATGTCAAAGGCACAGCACGGCGCAGCCAATGTTCAGTCGTGGCACCGCCGCATGACTTGCGTCGCCGTGAATGCCTCAGGTTTGTGCCACTCTCATGCACCGAAAACCATGAATGATCATTTGGTTGCAGTTTTCTGCAGCTGAAAATGCCGCAAAGCCGCAACTGTTTGCGCCCAGCACGTACAAAGCTGCAAAAAATTCAGCAACATTTTCATTTGATTTCAAATGAAGACATCGTGTTGAGCCATTTCACAATGACTTCGTGTATTCATAGTGTATTCATAAATTTGTTGGAATATTATGAAAATTGTAACAATGAAAAGTGCATCAGACAAGTCAGCGAACAGTATTTTAATGTAATAATTTCATTTTTGCTCGAAAACTGATTGTTCTGTTTAGGAACTGTTTTCAATTCAGCTCAAAATTTAAAAATGCACAAAAGTTTCCAACAAAACTTTTAAAAACTCCAAGTCATTTTTTGATATCATCAAACATATTTCAGATAGTTATGTTAAATGTAATTTGAAACTATACAAAAATACTTTGTCGAATATGTCGAAAGTATGTCGGTTTAGAAAATGTATTTGATATTTCTACAAACCATAAATCGTTTTCGGAAAACATCAAATGAACTGACAAAAAGCATCAGCTGCATTTTAGAATAATAAGAATTACCTTCAAAATAGTCGAAAGTGATTCAGAAAGCAACGTATGTATGTATGTACATATGTACAGTTTGTCAAGTAAATGTTTGCAAACTTAAAAAGGTAATTAGAAAAATTATTTTGAAAAGCTTATAAATTTAACATAAATTGCAATATTTTGAAATTTTTTTAAGATATAGATTAATAGTAATGTCTATTTGATACGCGAAAACAGTATAAAAAATCAAAAAAGGAAATGAAGCTATACTTCAAACTGTCCAAAAATGTGTCTTCTTTCAAAACCAAGATTGCATTGAATATTTAGCGCCGTACAGTTCCGAACAGTTTCATGAGATACATCAGTTCCGCATTCTATTTTTATATCCAAAGCCATTTCCCTTATTGAGATACGGGGGTTTTCACGAACTTTTCGGATGATTTTTCTTTCTTCTCTGTCAGACAGTTTTCTGGGTCCTCCAGGAGATACTTTCAAATCAATTCGCCCTTCAATACGCGAATCAAATAGACATTACTTTGATATTATATGAGAGTGAAATATTCAATTAATCTATATTTTTCAAATAATTTCAAAATATTGCAATTTCTGTTATATTTATAAGCTTTTGTTACTATATGAATGAAATTTAATTCTTCTGAAAAAAATATTTGACGCTTTCAGCATTTAACTGTTCTGAAAAATTTGGTTAAAATTCGTATTGAAGGGCGAATTGATTTGAAAGTATCTCCTGGAGGACCCAGAAAACTGTCTGACAGAGAAGAAAGAAAAATCATCCGAAAAGTTCGTGAAAACCCCCGTATCTCAATAAGGGAAATGGCTTTGGATATAAAAAATAGAATGCGGAACTGATGTATCTCATGAAACTGTTCGGAACTGTACGGCGCCAAATTTTCAATGCAATCTTGGTTTTGAAAGAAGACGAATTTTTTGACAGTTTGAAGTATAGCTTCATTTTTTGATTTTTTATACTGTTTTCGCGTACCAAATAGACATTACTATTAATCTATATCTTAAAAAATTTTCAAAATATTGCAATTTCTGTTATATTATAAGCTTTTCAAAATAATTTTCTACCTTCTTTAAATTTGCAAACATTTACTTAACAAACTGTATGTATGTACAAAACTTCAAGTATATTTTAATAAAAAATTTTTCAGAACAGTTAAATATGTTGCTGAAAGCATCAAATATTTTTTTCAGAAGAGTTAAATTTCATTCATATCGTAACAAACTTCAGCAATCATTAAATTTGCTTTGGAAACTAAGAAGAATATTTCAAAAAGCATCAAATTTACTTCATATGCATCAAATTAGCTTCAGAAGCTAATGAAATGAATTTCTGAAAGCGTTAAATTTGTATCAGAACAGTCACATATTGTTCAGAAAGTCATGAAACCTTTTTGTTTTCAAATACAACACAAAATATTCGAATGTGTTTCAGAAAGCATCAACGAATTTTTAGAATAAAAAAAAATATAGAATAATCAAATGTTAGAAGCCTCAAATGAACTTCATCGACATCAAATTTGGTTCAGATATACAATTTGTTGCAAAAATATCTATGTAATTCACTTCTGAAAGTGTTTAATTTATTTAGAAAAGACAAATACTTTAAAAAGTTATGAAGGCTTTTTGTTTTTGTCTCTCAGAATAGTAAGTTTCCTTTAAATGGTGTTAATTACGTTTCGGAAGGCATTACATTTTTCTTCATTTCAACTTTTTAACTCACCACAACTACTCAGCAAAAATTGATGCGCCACTACGCCACAGACGCATTGACGTATTGCTTTGGTGTAAAATCGAAAAAATATAAAATCGGCGCTGTGCATATTGCGCGCCATTTTCTTGTGCCTAATCAAAATGAGATTAGTTGGTGAGTTGACGCTCGATGTGTAAAAGGCGATGCGCACTTTCGTATTTCGCAACTGCGTACTATACGATGTGACACATTTTTCAGCGCGGGGCTGAACCATTCGGGGTGGTGATGGTGGTGGCGTTGCAACACAGCCAAGCGGCGCAAGCAATGCAGTGGCGATAATGTCTACCTGAATTCATAGTTCCAGCACTTTTGTACGCTGTGCACGTGCAGCGATTCGGCTGGTTTCATTCGATCAGATAGAAAAATCGGCAAAAACGAAAGTAGCAACTCAGCGCAGGCGAGAGTCACAGGCAGAAACGTTTCTGCTACGCTCAATGCTATACGCAGCGAAAGTGGATAGTGACGGGAATGCAGGTATTTAGTGAGTTGTGAGTTTCTGGCAAATGTGCGAAATTGCGAAATTCGTTTGTGTGGCAGCGCCACTTGATAACGGATCGGAAAGACGCGAAATATGCGAACCAAAACAAACGAAAAACTGTTTACACGACGACAACGCCGCTGCTGGCGTCGTCATTGTCCGCGACTGCGGCGTGTCAATAACAGCGCCAGCGTAAAGTTCGAATGCGAGAATCCAACGAGTCGAACGAACATGCTGCATGCAACGCGAACATGTTCGAATAAATCGTTGTTTGGTGTATGTTTTGAATAGGAATTGGTTGTGATGAATTTAGGGTTGGGGGTATGGAAATTTTAATATTTGCTCAAAAGAATACTGAAGCATTTTTGAATGCATATTGTTTTTTCCATTTACTAATAAATTTGATTTGGAAATTATTTACAAATTTAAGTCAAAATTTAAGTCAAATTGCAGTAGGTAGTAAATACAGACATATACGAAAATAATAATTTGTTCTGGTTATGCTCACTTATCTCTAGATTCTTAGTAACCGCTCTACAAATAATATTCTGTATTATTTGCTACTACAATCTATCAAGTCAAAGTGTTTTCATAGTATGCATTTAGTTTATACACATTTATGTTTCTTGTTTAACGATTTTTATTTAGTGCCACACACAAATATCTGCAAACAAGATCAAATTATAAGACAATTTGTAAGCACACATTGCCGAATTTTTCTGCCTCATCATGGATCATCAATATTTTTCAGTGTAATAAAGTGCAATCGTCACGACGATGTTGTGGGCTTGGCAACACTGATGCGAACAGTGTTGCGCCACTCAACTGGTTTCCCTCTGCGCTCGAACCGTTTCGCTCGCTGGTGTCTGTGGTTCGTGCTCGACTGAAGTTGTTGATTCGACTCATTCAAAATTCGCGTTCGAGCAGAGCGGTTGTGTTGTTGGACTCTGATTGAACTGGTGGGGTCGCGCTGTCGTGCCCGCCGAATTTGTGTGCATTTTCTCACAAATCACTTTGATTTTAATTAAGAAACTCGCAGTGAACGTACTGTCGTATAAAACAGAAATGCTGCCGGAAAGTTGAATTTCGGTGACGCAAATTGCCGCGGAAATTGTTGTTATGACGAAAAGTCTGAAGCGCGCGTAAAAGGGACTAATTTCGCCAGTTTTGCGCATGTGAAGGAAAAGAAAATAAAGAAAAAAAGAAGTAAAAAAATACTAGTGCGACTAAAATAGAAACGAAAGAGAAATCGTGAAGCACTTGCTGAATATTGGTTTTGTGCATGTCTTATGAACGGAGCTGTGAACAAGTGAAGCGAAAAGCTTTGATTATGGCGCCGAACGGTGTTGACTTTGCCGCCTGCCAAGTGCAGGCCATAGGGGTGCGGGGCACAGTGCCGGCGGTTCAGGTCAGCCCTGTCCGCCCACGCCCAGACCGTTCGAGCGTGAAGCGTAACCTGTTTGGCTCGTCGCAGTCGGACGGAATCCAGGAGATGCTGGCCGCCGAGCACAAGCGCGTCTTCAAGCGTTTTCGGAAGCGCTACTCCCTAGACCCGCCCTGTCACTCTGCCAAGAAGACGGACAATGAAAACGAAAAAAACTTGCCCAATTGCATTGCAACAACGAATGTGTCGTGCGCGGTCACGACCTCGCGGAATATGACAACGACGGAGAGCACCCCACCATCGACGGCATCCACGCCCAGCAACGGCCATTCGACGGCCAACGGCAGACCAGTCGCCAACAAGGGCGCCCTGCTGAAGGCGCCCACCAAGAACGGCGGCGTCGCACGTCACCTGTCGTACACGCCACAACCACTCATGACCGGTGAGTACAACGACTTGAGACAAAGGCATCACATTCCATTCAATGTGCTTTCTTGAGCGCCATTCTGTCAGCAGCACCAGACAATAAATCGATCCGTAAGGCAAGAATGTGTTAATGCTTCGGCAGATTTCCAACACCATATGTGGTGTCCTTGCCCAGTGTCGTGTCAAGTGTCTGTAGTTAATATTTATTTTTTGCGCGCACAGCCATCCCGACATTTTCATCCCTCATTACGTAATCGAAGAACTGGTGTTACCAGGCGGTTTTCTGTTTAGTTTAATTTGTTTGTTCTAGTTTTTAAGCACGTGAACGCCCTTTCTCCTACATAAAAAATGCATTCGTTTTTAGATCGTTTTGATTCGGGTGGCGGCACAAAAAAAAACGAATGATGATTTATATGAGGAAGTGAAGTACAATTTCTTAGATATTTTCAGCTTTTTATTTGAAAACCTATAAGGTTCAATATGACAATTGATAAGTTTCGGTACTGACTTTGTGTTGTTGGGAGAAAGGAAAATTTTCAGTTTAATGCAAACCAAACGAATTTGGTGCAAAGCTATTCGAAAACTTCTAGCAGAAAATTTTTATAAATGATTACGTCAGTTCAGTTGTAATAAACACAAGATTTATGCTTGTAATCGGTAAAGCAGGAAATCGAACAAAAACATGATTTTAATGTGCTATTTTTGACCGAATAATTACATAACCCCATCGCTATTTTGTTGCCATTTGGCAACATGCAACTTTGTGGATGGTTTTTTTTTTTGGTCTATAATTATGAGTTTGGAATTACACGAGATTTTTGAAATAAAAAGAACTGAATGTTTAAGTTTAAAATTTTGAATGTTTAAGTTTTTTGGAAAAAAAGATAAAAAAAAAGATAAATTATAGAAGCTATAACGAAAGGATGACCTAGTTTCATACGTCCGTCGAGTGCATAACGTATTCCGGTTTGACCTCTTCCTCGCGTGTATGTCTTTTGTGTCCAGTTGGTCTCAGACATCGATATTTGTGCTCTCTCAGAGATACTACGCCGAAAATACGTTTTTCTATTTCTATTCCGCTAAATAGCGCTAAAATCTCACAAAACATATTTCACTCGATTACATTTCTAAGAAATTACACATTATCGAGCAAGTTGCCAATTGCTGTCACCTGCAAATGTTACAATTACAAAAGAAACAACTGTACAAGCAACTCTCGATACGAAATCGATATTGCATTTCGCTGATTTTTTTTCACGCTCGCCGCGCTGCACTCATCGACATGCATCCACGCACACATGTGCACGGCATGTCTATAGAAATGTATGTGCAGGTGTCGAGCGTAAAATCCTCGCCACCTTTACTGCTGCAGATTGTCGAACGGAGCGGCTTCTCAGTGCCCGAACACAATGAATGCGTTTTCTTTTGGGCGCCAAAAATTTTCCCAGCATCAAAGCAAAAACTAAAGCAGGCGGCGCGGGAAAACTTGTTTAGGTGCATTCTTTTTTCGTTTTTGTCGTTAAGCATTTTCCTTTCGGTTGTTTGGTTTTTTTCACAAGTCTATCGGTGCATGCCAAAATTTGGCGCCTAAAAATATTTCCCGCCGAAATGTGGCCGAGCACATTCTCTGTGCTGCTTTTTGCTAATTCTGCTATTGATACCAAGGAAGACGTGGTCAACCAAGACACTCTGAATACACTCGATTGTTGTTGGCACTTTTTTGTATTCGTTTGTATTTTGTATTTGGTTTTTTTGTTTTGGTAACAATTTAAAATTTTTTGGTTAACTTTGTTGTTGTGGAACTGAAATGTTGTTGCAAACATTGTGATGGCATGCGTGTACGTCACATGCAAGAAGAAAACTGTCGGACAGTTCGAATTTAGTGCACCACTACGAATGGTGTTTGTTGCCACACAAAAAGGAATTCATTAGGTAGGTTTATGTGTTCAATTTTGACGAAATATTTAAAAATGTTACATATTACAAAACCCTGTCTAATTTCAACTTCAAAACGAAATTATTTTAGGCCAAAAAGGAGGCCTCTTTTTTTGTATGTAAATCCTAATGAAAAAGAAAGGCAAGTTAGAGTAGTTGTAGTGTAAATTTACTGAGGTTCAAATCAAATCAGCTCGATTTTTCGTGGGAGTTGTGAACTTGGTTTTGGTTATTATTGACAATCATTAAATATTTACATTCAATCATTCATTGACATCGCTCAACTCAAACCATTCCCTTGTGAGGCTGCTTATTCAAGCCGTCACACAACGGAAATCGAGTCGAAAGCTGCCAGGTGGCGACTAGTCGTCTGCAGTGTCACTGATATCGCGTTCATTCCGATCGAATTCGGCATTATTTCTCACGAGCTATTGAGCTGGCCTTCAATAGTTCACAATCGCCGCAGAGCTGGATAGTTGCTTCGACAGCCAGCCGTTGCAATAAAGCCGTGCAATGCGATGACCTCTTCTTATCGTCAAGTCTACTTCCAACGCGCGCCAACTTTTGCAGTGCAAATCGAGCGCGTCGGGTGTGTGTAGCGCGTTCGCCAGTAAAAGCACAAAAATAAAAATTCGTAGAAAGTTTTATTTTGTATTTGCCGCCGGTTAGTTATTCTTATTTGTATTTTTGCCATTGGCGATGCAGTTGTTTTTGCTCTGGCATTTCGTTCTTTCTGACTCTTGGAGATCATGTCCGGAGCATAATGCTGGCGGTCGCTGTTGTCATATCTTCGATTTCGTCGTCGCTTTTGGCACGCATTCAACAGCACCGAATGCAAGGCTACAGTCAAAAACAAGCAGAGCAAACAGAGCTCACGCGAGACGTCGTAAACAGAAAATGAATAGCGAAAAGGAACTTGGTGAACGACAACAGCAATAACATCCGTCGCGGATTGTCAATTGAGCGCCAAAAATTTGTTGCCACTGGCCATTCTAAAAATACGAAAATGGAAAAGCGTAAGAACTGCTTCGTAAACAAGCGTAACGCTGGCAACAAAGGTGATAATCATATTCGCCACTCGGTCTTATCATGTCGAAAGTTTGGAGACTTTTTCGTACGCAGCATGAAAAAGAACTAAACAATCTTATCAGTCGCAAAACACAGATGACACACCACCTGCCGTCGCCCCTGCTGGCGGGCGCGTATTTACGCGCTTTAAAACCGGTTTCGATTTTGTAACTAATTCAAAACAAAACAATTGCCGCTTTTTGCAACGACATTTCTCGTGTCTGACAGTTATATAATTTCGAAATAATCATTACGTATGCGATGGCGGCTTGGCGCAAAGCTAAATGCATTTAGAAACCCTGAGTGCGGCTGTGAGCCCATCGACGTCAACAAGATTCAAGCAGCGAGGTTAGAGACTCAGCTGGGAGACTGAGTTGCGGGGCCTTAGTCGAAATCCGACTCGTTGTGTGCGAATAAACAGTCGTATTAGGTGTGGTGGCTCTCGCGTATCGGCACTCGTCACTGGTGTAAGCGAGCGGTGTACTGTACCACTAGCTGTCCGTCAGTTTGTCTGTTGCTTCGCTGTTGTTGTCGTCATCGCTTTGTAGTCGCAGTCGCCGTTGAAGAGACAGCCGCACCCACAAGTTGGCACAGCCAGCGTGAAAAGCTTGCATACGGCCCACACTGCAACTCATTCCGCTCTCCTTTCGCCCTCTGGCCCAGACCCATCCGCCCTGTGCGCCGCCTGCTCCCCGTTGAGCTGACAGTACGCAACAGCATAATCGTGTGATCATGTTTATGGCGACGTTTCGCCGAGTGTGTATTCTCATTCGTGTGATGAGTTCTTAAAAACTAATAAATGCCCACCAAAACTCTCCGCATCGGTGACAGTGTTGCCAGTGCGTAAGTTTTTCATTCTGGACGATTATTTACGGCATTCAAACGATAGAATGCAGCCATGCAGTACTTATGTACTGGGGTTGCTAGAGGCATCATGACAACAACAATTTAGCCACCACTTTAACTTCTATACTGTAATCAACTAAATGTTCATAAGCAACTGTTTTCATAAAAACTTTCACGTACTTTGAAACCCCTCTGTAGAAGCTTCGGCTTGTACGCGCTTTCTACGTTGAGCTCATCCATCGGAAGCCTGGTCTTTCTTATCGTAGTTGTTGCCCGACTTTCGACTTTTGCTCGAATACTGTTTTGCTCATCCATATGAACGATGTAACAAAAGCCACGACGCAGTCGCTAAGTGTTGATTCACTCATGCAGCCCATGATTCAGCCGGGCCCGATAATTCCATTCCGTAGCTTTGTAATTCTCTGCAAGTTTGTCAATGTGCAGCAATTTTGCATACTAGAGGAATTTTTCTATCGTTAGTTGTTCAAGAAAATTCTGTAATTGCTTGTAAAGGCAAGTTGGGATGTGTAGAGTGTACGACGCATTTTCTAAGAATCATAAAGTCGAATAGGCTAAATTTTTGGCTTATGGGCCAGTTACCCGAGACGTTACTTAGTTTGACATGTCAGTTGACACGATCTGCCATACCCGAAAACTGTACAACTGGTTACCCAACACTTAGAACTTAACCGCCAACTTATTATAGAAATCTATTTCGTTTTGGTTTCTAAAATTATGTTTACGGAAAACACAATCAGCTGATGGTTTCGTTCAGGAAAATGTTGCCACTCTGCTCTGAATGAATTGGAAAATTAAAGAATTACCAGAAATTGTTAAATATACAAAATTAAATTAAATTCTTATTATATTTGTAAATATATTAATATTGAAAGTCGTTGAATGCTCCTACATTCAATAATATGGAGTGAAAAAATTTTGTGAAAAGATTTAATTTGCTTGTGCACCAGATGAATAAAAACTGAGTGGCAATATCTTTCTCTCTGTCAGCAAAGAAAATCAGCTGATTTCTAAGTTTATGTTTAATGGAAACTAAGTTTTGGGGAATCGCTCAAATTGTCCAAGTTTACAGTTACGATTAAGTTTATGTTCTGCGTCTCGGGTAACTGGCCCATTACTACCTTAGAATCCCTTCCCTGGCTCTTGCTGAAATCAATTCTACATCTTGAGGCAGCTTAGCAGATCTGATAACTCGACTTCACCTTGAGGAGTCAATGTGAGGAATTGGGGGAGGCGTAGGATGTTTCCTCGATTCTATTGTCTCGTTAGCTACACACTTTTGTTAAGTTTGTCAAATGAAGACAACAAAATAGTATGCTTCAATTTATTTTCCTACTGGGTGCGCCGACAACCAGTTGTGAGCTCAGCCATTACAAAGAGTGTTGCTCATTTGCGTAAGCACAGACACACTCGCACGCGTTGTATTTCAATTTATTTTTTCAAGAAAAAGAGACACGGTGATTTCTCTGAGCGAAATTTTCTGTTGTGACTTTCTGTTTTTAGACAATAACCAAAAAAAAAAGTAGGCACAAATGAAAATTGTTTCACTCACTAGTCAAATATAAATCAACTATGGTTATTGTTGTTGTTGTTAACTATTCTTTAAATACTTTTTCACACATGTGAGTATGATTTAGTGTTATTCTGTTTAATTGAAACGAAGGGCTATCTCCAACTAATGAATTTGGGTCGCACTCTCGTTCATCTCTGTCGCTCATTTGCAAATCTCTGGTTTTGTTGTGAGGAGCGAAAAAAAATTCAGAAATAATTGAATTTCTGCATTTAAAACAATTGAAATTGGCACTCTAATGGTTTTGAACTACATATTTTTAATAGCGCAAGAAAAATTTGAAATTCTGAATTAAAATATTTAAATTTTTGTTGTTGTTAATTGTTTAATTTTTATTATTATATAATTTGTTGTAGTTTTTTTTATGATAAAACATGGTCTTGACTTTTCGTCCGTAATTCGCTAACCTCTTCTGGGGTTTAGCAAAAACTTAAAACACAAACAACTCTGGGCAACATTTCCATCACCTGCAGCAGCTCTTTTGGTAATTAAATGTTTTTAGTTTATTCCAGTTTTTCTTGATATGAATGTTTCGGTTTTAATGAAAATTTAGTTAAAATTGTTTATGTAAATAAAAGTAAAAACACGTGTGCTGGCCGAGTCTGGCCACACTGAGCGCCAACGCATACATATTTTCAATCTCATGGTATCCTCTCTCGCCTGCGGCTGCTGTTGCTTCCACATGAAATCCGGCGCATGTGTGCGTGAGTATCTGTGTGCTGTGCGTAAAGAGCGTTTTAGGGCAGGCAAATAAGGCAGGCAACTCTTGTTGTCGACCTGTGATTTTGGCGGGAAATTGTGACTGCGTGTTACGCATAAAAAATCCTTTAGAAAATACCCCATTCAGTTGTCGGTCGTCGGTCGTATTCTCGTTCGTCCGTATTCTGTTTACTTTTGCGTTCTGCGCTCTGTTCTGCTCCGTCGCTCCGCTGCGTTTTGAAGGCCGACTGGTGGTGATTGGCGATCTCACCGAGTGCACTCAGCGCTCTGCATTGAATTGGTGGTGCGCTGTGTTTGTTTTGTGTGTGCGCGCGTGTGTTTGTGTGTTTGTAGATTCGGGTATATTGGGGGCCCATACAGTGCGTAATTACAGTAGCATACAATGTAGGTGTTGTTGTTGTTGTTGTTGTCAGTGTTGCAAAGTAACAAATCAATTAAGCGCCGAATTCTAACTGACGGGCTGTCATCACTAAGCTTCTCAAAATGATCGCGGCCAGTAATGATGTCGATGTTGGTCGGTGCTTTGTCGAAACGGTGCAAAAAACGGCAAAATGACCCAACTGTACACACGCTTGCGGTGCTTTCGGTCAACGAATCATAAACCGAAACCTCAATTTCTTTATTTTTGCGTTCTCTGTTTTGATTTCGATTTTACGTTTATACGCTTATTCGGGTTTTTGTCCATTTTGTTTGTAAATCTCTTGTGCAATTTTGTAAACAAAGCGTTGACCAATAATGTTGGCGATGGCCGGCGCTGTTAGCGGTGACTATGAAAAATGGCATTTGATTGCAAGAAGCAATCAGCAAAGAAAGCCACAACACGCCGCGTAGCGCATGAAGAAAGCTCGGCCCGACTCGACTCGCTTCGGTCCGGCCAGTCGGACTGGAGTTTCTCTTTGCGGCTTACAGCGATTGTTGTGCGCGGTGTGTTTATTGTTGTTGCTGTTGTAAATAATTTATAACTGTAAAAGACCATAAAAAATAAACTGTGCGGTGCTTTGCTGCCATGACGAGGCTTTTGTGCCAACAGCGAACAAAAAGCCGAACAGACGGCGATGGGGTGAGGAGAATGCCAGAAAAGAGCACACAAAACGAGAAGAAGACGAATTTGTTTACCTTCATGCCGGCACGTTCAAGCCAAATCGCGTCTTCGCCACAACTCTCTACGACGTCTTTGTAGTACAGTGTCCTATTTATTTATTTATTTATTGGCCGTTGGCAGTTGGCGGTGTATGCGGTCGGTTGGCCCGGGCCCAGTGAAGTATGGCAGGGCATATTGAGCTATGGGCTTTTTAACTAATTCGAACTAAGTACTCAAATTGCTTTTGGCTTGAAGGTCAATAAAGAGAAATTACCATTTGACCAGATCAAAGTCTACAAATGGTACACAAGTTTAGTACTCGTAAGTGCTACTTGCCCTTCCTTGCTTGCTCGCAATTTAATCGCAATCTCCAACTTATCTCGATGCACACATGTGCCTATACTTCCACACTCATGCACATATGTACATACATATATATATATATATATGTATATATATTGAGCGAGTTGCAATCGGCTTTTGTTTTGCTCTTAGTCACCGCTGTTACAGCTGTTTACCGGCAATCGATTTCTAGTTTGAATTGTTGTAATTTTCATTTTCCTTTTGCTAATGAGCAAAGTTTCTTTTCGATTGTGTGCGGAAAAATGTCCGAGCTAAATATGGTGAAATCCGACTTTCAGTTCTTCGAAGTGCAGTTCGATATATGTATGTAGTTGAAATAGTCTATAAACAAATGTAAAATATTTTATGGCTGGGAAAGAAAGTTTTTCAACTTCTGAAATTATCAGAAAAATAAAGCAAAGTATTTTACATACTTATGGGGAATTCAGGGTGTTTGTTATGGGAAAATTGAGTTTGTATCTATCAATTGTTTGGTTTATTGTTTGTGTAACAATCATAGTGCATTGAGTGCACGTGTGTAGAGGTCTAGCCAGCTAGTTAAATAAATAAATAAATACATATGTATGTATGTAGTTACGTATCTGCTTTGGGCAATGTTGATAAGCGTTCCCTAGTCGACACTCTAAGGGCGATTGAATGGCTGTAAATAAGTAGGAATGCACGACTGAAGGTCGTCTGCACACATGATACATGTCGCTCACACTTTGTGTTGCATTGACCCTCGCACCAGCCCCTCGATTTATGTTTGCCTTGTGTGTTAAGGTGCAACAGCTGATTTGAGAATTGTATTTGATTGATAATTTGTATTTTTTTCGGCTTCTTCCCATCCACAGATCATTACACTAAACGCAAATCAATACAAAGTCGTTCCGTCACTGCAGCCATGGAGAATGAGGCTGATGCTGAGGTAGATGCTAACAAGACCCCGACCGCTGCGACTGTGACTGTGACTGCGGCTGCCAAATCGACATCCACGAAATTGTAAATTCAAAGTTTTCGCTGCTGGAAAGCTGATACACGCGGAGTGTGCTATCAGAATGTCGGAGAGGCGGGCAGGGCGGACGGGGCAATGTACTTGTGTTGGTTGTGGCACCAAGACGGTGGTGGGTGGTGAGAGCAGCGTGGCGAATACGGCGACGGCGCAGGAGGTCGGCGAAAGCGCCGCCAAGTTGCTGCTGCACTCGCAGCGCAATTTGCGGCTACTGAAGATTTGTTGTACGAGTTTGCCGGTGGCACTCAAATGTGGCGGCGCAAATGTGTACATCACGCTAACCGACGGACGGAAATTCAGTTGTGCCAATGCGGAACGCTTCCCGTCTGTTACCAGTGATAAATTTACGAAATTAGAAAATTCAAAGTAGTACGCTACCCATTTATCAGCAGCCAAATCATTAATGCAAAACTTTGAAATGATCTCACTAAATGTATTAGTGTAAGTATTATTTTTCGTTTGTATGTAAAATTAGCCAAAAATCACAGCAAATCAATTGAACATGTGAAATCGAATTTTTATGTATTTTAATTTTTTAATCTGTTACGTCTATTGCTGACAAAATTCTTTTTAAAAATTATGCTTGTTTTATATTTTCTTCGACACTCGATGTACGCCACCAATTTCAAGAGTTTTACATGTGACATTAACCTTAAAGAATGCAAGTTCATACTAATATTTAGAGTGGCGCCAAAGCGTCCCCACGGAGACATCTTACGCATAATACTTATAAATAATTGTGAAACTTTTTCATTGCACTATGCTCCGTGCCTGTGTACATTATGTTGTTGGTATACATATTACAATGAAAAACAAATTTAAGCAAAAAAGTCTGCGAAATTGAAGAGATTCTAAATAAGCTTGGAAATTCCATCACGTACGCGCACACCGATTTCTCGTATAAGTGTTGATTTTGCAATGCAATTTTCGGAGATTGAATGCAGAAAACAGCGCTAGTTGCTATAATTGGCGCATTGCCAAAGAATCTGTTTATCGCGAGATGCAATCGAAATTTGAAGCAAAATCGAAGTGATTCAGGTTAAATAAATTTGCATTGGGTATTATGAAGACGCTAACCAACCAACCAACCAACCAACCAATCAATCAATCAACTAATTAACAATTGTGCAACTGTACATAGAGAATATTTTGCTAAAATTCATTGAAATTGTAAATGAGACAAAGATTTGTGTTAATTATTTGACATGAGGAGTATGTGCAGTACTTTGAGCATAAACTTATTAATCTTTTTAATAATTGTTATTATTGTAGATAAAACTCTTTTTATTTAAAATTAAAAGTGAGTTGTTTTATTTATGTGAGCGTCGAAGACACGCGTCTTGAACGGGTGAGTGCGGTGCGATGCGAAGCGAAGGCGAACTCGTACGGGAAGACTGGAGAGCTTGGCGAGAAATGCAGAGGTCAGCACAGGTCACGTCCATTGCAGTGTGCCGCACATGGCACTTTCTTCATGAGTGCCTTCTCAATCGTTGAAACGCGCGCGCACATAGAAACATACATTTGTACATATGTTTGTATGTTAATAGTTGTATGCATACGAAAGACTAATGAGTGGTGCGCCTTTTTACTTAGACGCTTCATTTTTCGCTGCGACTTCGAACAATTACTTGTACCTGGTACATATGTGCGTGCATGGGTATGTCAGTCGCATGTAGATGTGCTTTATTACCTTTACCGTTGAGGAAGCCTGGCTTCGACTCTTGGCACTGCTACGAAATAGATGAAAAAGCATGCGCGCGGGAAAGCAGAAAATTTCAAGTTTTTTTTTATGGCGCTGAGTTGCGCTTTTGTTTCTGCACGAGACTGTTGCCCTGCTGGAGGCAAAGTCAACAGTTTCTGAGAGAGGATATTGCCGCTGTTTCGTACAGAAACGAAAGCTGCACGAACCAGCAAGAGTGTCTCGTAATCAAAACTGAACTTTGTTACTTGCACATACAAGGCGGCTGTGTACACTGGAAATTAACATTGCGGCAAATTGAAAGTCCACGTCTTTAGTTAAGTGCATTATCTGCGAAAGACATTTAACCTGTGCGTTGTATTGAGCTATAAAAAAAGACCATCTAAAGGTAGGATACGGAGCTAGAGGATTAACTGAAACCTTCATCCTTCATATTCGATTTTTTTATAATCCATAGAACGTAAGTATGTATTTGTAGAAACGAAAATGTGTCAGGAAGGTTTACAGGATTCGCTAACGAAATGCTTTATTGGAATGCTTTCTCTGAAATGTTCAAAGATTCCCAAGATTTACTGGGCTTATTAAAATGAAATGGACTCGGGAGGCTTATTGGAATGTTTTTATAGATTCTGATAGAGCAGAATATACTTATCTGTCGCTTGAGACATCATTGAGTTAGTAGCATGTTCCCTTAAAACGTGCTGCTCAAAATACTATTTATTTATTTAAGGGGTCATTCTCATGCGCGGACAGGAAAAATAGGCATTCTTCAGAGAATATTTCCTTTGTGAATACGAGGAATTATCAAAAAAACATATGCCACTTTAATTTATTCATTGTTATGGTACAAAAATAAAAAAAATAAAAAAATTTTTAATTTTTTCGAACACTTTTTTTCGATTAAAGACACGGCTTCTGCCGCGTCATGGTCAGCTGGTGGGAATGATTTTGAGTCACAGGATTATCTGAAACATAAATTTCAAAGAAATTCTTAATCAGTATGAACGTACCTCTCGTCCGTAGCAAATTTAAATTTTTTCATAAGAATCTCACAAAATGGCAGGCATTGGAAGTTAGAGCAGTAAAAATGGTTGTTTTTGAAGATTTTATCAATGAAAAAAAATATGAAATTTTTAACTTATCAGAGTGCTAGGGACGATAGCTAACAGTATGTAGAATGACGTGACAAAATCGCAGAGCGATCGGATGAATGGTTTTTTTTAAATCATCCCCACCATTTCAAAAAAAAGCGTTCCGAGAAAAACACGTTTAAAGTTTTGACTAACTGATTGAATCCTTGCTAGAAACTTTGACCGCTCGTTATATAAATGTCTGTAGAAGCCGAAATACTTGAAATTTTCCAATAAAATTTTGACAGCACCTTCTTCAAGGATGATACATTCCAAATATGTTAAAAAAAAAAATTGATTTTTACAAAATTTCACATGAGAATGACCCCTTAAGCGGAGTCGATAGCCCTGGCAGCTAGTGCTCTTTTTTTAACTGTAAGATAATAATTTATTGTTATCCTGCATATATGTTAATAAAATAAACTAAAATAAAATCAAACTAAAAAAAAAAAAATTAAATAAAAAATTATTTAAGCGGTTATTGCTTTTCACCACAGATTTTTCAAGAACGTTGATATGAACGAAATGGTTAGTTGGAATTTATGAGTTCAAAATGTTCAGAGGTGGTTCTTAAGATCCGCTATGGGAAGACTTAATAAGAATGTGGCTATTGATTCTTATAGAATCGGAAATATTCCTCCTCAGATTAATCTGATGAAGCTAATCACTTTTAACACTAGAAAGACCGCATGTTTTGCATACCTACAAAGACATATTATATACGCTGATATCTCGAAAACTACAAATCGACTTTGGCTAATTGTAATTGTAGAACCCTAATTGTAGAACTAGTTTTAGAGCCCGATAAAAAAATAAAATTCATCAAAGCAAAAGTTGATAGAAATACTAAAGAAAATACAGATACATATTTAAAAATGAAAAACTTTCAGAAAGGCCGTTAAGTGTTATTAAAATTTGTTAAATAATGCATCGGAAAATCCAAAAAGTCCTTGAGGGTTTTGTGGAAAACTGGAAAAAACTTTGAAAAACCATGAGTGGAGTATACGTTTGGCTATATAAATATTCATCTAAATTTATGTAGGTATGTATACAATAGAAAAAATTCAACATGTTCGCAGTGTACTTGTCTGATGTTCAGATCTCTTGTTCAACAATCAACATATTTTGCTGTTGGAAAGCAAATTTCTACCGCGTTTCTAATAGTTCCAGCTCTACGTTATATTCAAAATGTTCGAGAAACGAAACCCTCTTGTCCCAAGGCCACTCATTTTTTTCGCAGTGAACTGTCGACCGAGCGACTAAACTATGCCAAATTCAATTGCCTATTCAAAAGAAAAAATCCACTTCATAGTGCAACAAATTCAAACAAATTTTCGAGTTCGAGTTCTTTTTTTAAATGCAGTTTAATAATGGCAGCTTAGTGCGCCTAAGCTATTTTGCACTGTTCTATTTTCTGAGTGTAGTTGTACTGGCACCGCACTGTACTCAGCGTTCGTCGCACGATGACGTGCGGTTCCGTTCGTACTTGCGCGCATTCTCGGTTTTCTGTTTGTGTTTTCTCTATTACTCTACGACATCAGCCTCACCTGCATTCAACCTTTTTGCCGTTGTTGTTGGTAAGTATTGTACAATGTAGGAAAATGAAGTGAATGGTCTTTTAATGCGATTTGTTGCGGTCAATAGCGACGAGAAAGGCGGCAGCAACAGCAAAAGTGACAGCGGCGGCACTTGACTTCGTGAGGAAGACATGTGCACATACTCACTTATGTGAGCTATAAAGTTATGCATAGCTATAGTGTCAATCGCGACTATATATTTAGTTTACGAAAGCGCGTTGAAATATTTAAGAGATCAGTTTTGCCACGTGCGCAACGAAACCTGCGCGGCGTATTCAAATGCTCTCGTGCTGTCGAGCGTATCAAAAATACTTACCGCAAACTTCGAGTGTGCACTGTACAGCACATGAAATTAATGTATTTACAGTCCGTTTGACGAAAACTTGTACGGCTAAAAGGTTGAAAAATTAAATGCCGAGAGCCTTTCTTTACTTTAGATGCTCTGTGTACGAGTACTCGTAGACGGCCAAGAGGTTTATGGGTTTTAAAATGCACTCTGTTGTCCAGGTGCACCACCTCAAAATTATCTGCGGTGATTACTAGAAGTCTACAAGTCTTCATTAGCCACTATTTTCGACACATCAAGCATACTTATTTTCTGGGTACGAAAAATATCGGATTCGAAGGTGCATTCGATCGGCTATAGATTACATAAAATCTTTTATAGCAATTAGGACGAGGATTTCAAAGGCCGCATATAATCTGGCGATGGTTAACTTAGGCGGAAGTGACTCCACCACATCTCATTTGGAAGTAGTTGATGTTCCTGGCCCAAAACCGTTGGTAAGTGAGAATGGGATATTTGAATTTGAGGAATCGAGTGACTTGAAATATTCTTAGAACCGGAATACTTATCTTATTTTGCAACTCTCGAATCGATTTATAGTAGTATTTTAGGGTTCTTTTTCGATTTTATGTAACACGTTTGCAGCCAACTCGGAGCAAGTCAGTAACAGAATCAAAACAGAAATTAAATTAAATCAAATCATTTTTCCTATTTCTAACACCGAACTCCTTGGATAAAAACATCCGTAAAATACACGAAAGAAAAGAGTATTTCAAAAAGAAAATTCAGGAATTTTGGTTTACATCGAAATTTTATTGGTAGGTAGGAGTCACGAGAGGAGTCACCTCGGGCATAAAAGTTGTGATAGTGATACCACAATTAATTAATCAACTAGACACAGATCTTTTTATTTACAGAACCAGTTTGAGTTTGAATCGCTGATAGCCTTTCAATACTGATTGACTGCTCGCCCGAAAGTCCTAACCGAATTTAACATACTCGCAAATTAACATCAATGATTTTACTCATATTTATTATTTTTATCCTAGTCTGAAATCTTTTTTACACAAAAAAAATAATAAATAAGAAAAGATTGTGTTTTGGCAACAAAAATATACCCCTCAGACTCAATACAGCGATTTACACGATCTAAAAGCATGTCTAATGAGTGTTTTAGATGGTCGACTGCGATGTTTTTAGGATGTCGGCACAAGCCTTTCGAATGGCGTCTACGTCTTCAAAACGCTTTCTTTTCATCAGCAAATTAATTTTTTTTTTTAAAAGATGAATGTCGCACGGTGCCGCATCAGGCGGAAACGAAAAGTGGTTAGTGCTTAAAATGGGACTTTTAGTCAAAAAACAGTCACAAGTGTTGATCGATGAGATGGCGTCAGACAACTTGTGCAGAACAAATCGTGCATACATTTTTCGATAGCGAATTGTTCAGTTCAAATGCGATAAATTGATGATTTCAATTAAGATTTTTGGTGATCTTTGATGAATTTACGCAGTGTGGATAGGAACTGCGGTGATCGATTAAAGTTTTGAGAAGTTTAAAACAAAACTTAGTACTGGCTCTTTGTCCGATGCTCATATTTTTTTACCGATGAACATGAACATACTTTTACTTCAAACGCAATAACTTTGCTTTCAGTGAACCAAATTTCATGTCATTTTTTCTTAAAATCGGGGAAAATGTAGTAGGTAAATTTCCAATGTACTAAGCCACATATAGGTGGCACCACCGCAAAATGCAAAAATGAAAAGTGTAGTTTACTTTAAGTAATATTAAATTGGGAGAACATTAGTTTAAAACGCCCCATGACCAAGTTTTGGCTACGCCCCTGTAATGAGCATCACAGCTTATATGTAATTTTTTTACTTCTTACCTTAAATCATTTTCGAGTTCCGTCATACACTCTCTTGTCAAGCAGACTGTTTGCACATTCATACAAACATACACACACTGCGATTGGGTGATAATTTCAACAAGACTATATACATATTTACAAGCGACTGCGAATTGATGGGTCACTACTATAATGTGACCTGTACAACGGATCTGCCCTGATAACGGACGCTATTTGACAAATTTTTATTAATTCACCTGTTGATAAAGGAAGTTCACCGAGAGGCAATCATGACTTGGTGCTATGTATCAACGCAGTCGAAAGCTAGCTTCGTTTATTCTTTTCGTTTCGACTTTTCTACTACTTTAATTGTTGCAATTTCGTTGCCTTTTGCAGACTTTCATATTTATGTTTGTATTTCGACACGCTGAAAATCTGTTTGTCGCTCTCAACGTGCTGAGAACGAAACCATTTGCGGCCAGCACATTTACTCAGTCGTAAAGTGTGGTGATGAATGTTTATTTATTTATTTATTTAATGATCTTTCCGCTGTGCTTTCCCTACAACTTCTTTTGCCGGCACGGCTGAGTGGTCGCGCTGCATTCTAATCGTCTCCCATACTTATGTGCAATGGAAATTCTAATCTGATCACAATTTTTTCACTTTCATTATTCGTCTTTTTTTATGGGCACATTGCAGTGGCTACTTGTAATGCCTGGAAAAGTTCTACACCTCATCAAGGTCGGCGCGCATACGGAAAAACTCGGAATTTTAGGGCAAATTGAAAGTGCAACGACTACAACGTACACGGGTCGTAAGGGGGCCCTCGATGAGCGATGGGGTTTGAGTGTTGGTGTTAGGGTAGTAAAGTGCATTTCGGCAGCTTCGCATGTACCGCACTGCAGATGGTTGCTTTCTGTTGGCCACTTGGTTGCGTTTCCTGAGTGATTATCTTCGATTGTTTGCACAGCCATCGGTGAGTGCGGCCGTCGCTTCGGCGTCTCAAGCACTTTTCGTTCGTTTGAAATTCGCTTTTATTGCGCCTTTTTTTAAGTTATTGTTTATTCAATTTTAATTGCACAAAAGCACACACACCAACACACATACTCGTGCACGCGCACGTTGCTGGGTGGTACCTCGTATGTATGACTCGTATTACGCAGCGCAAAACGCTCGAAAATTGTTGTAATGCTACGGGCTGCATGTCATACGAAATGACGTATTGAGGCGTGAGCAATTTAATATCAACAGGTAGTGGAATTATAACGTTGTCATATTGCTCTAATAACTTTATAATTCCCATACACGCTAATCTTATAAATATACATATCTATGTACAAATGTACATACATATACCCACGTATCCACTTGTGTACTCGTATATCAGCGTGTGCGTGTCCAACGAAAAGCACCCAGACATTTTGTCGCCACACACGCGAAGCTACAAAAAAGCATACAAAATTGCTGCTGCCGGACTTTGCAGTAATCGTCTAATTATTAGTTCAAATGCTCTGGAAAAAATCAAATCATAGATAGTGCAAAATGTATAGAACTTGCATATTCAAACTAATCTTTTAGATTTGAATTGTTGAAATAAAAATCAAAGGAATTTAAATTTCATAGAGAGGCTTCGGGTATTGTGGTATAGTCGGTTAATGTGGTATAGCAGTTTTTATCGAAAACTTCAGGCACTCAGACAATAGGATCACAATGAAATGTTGACTAGTTATGTACAAAAAAGTATGTATTAAATATAGAAGTATAGAGGTATGGTAGTAGAAATAGTAGTGGTATAGAAATATGGTTTCGAATGGTATTCGGCTCAAGAATTGTACGCAAAACCCTCCAAAATAAAGTCCTCTATGTGCCACTGTTTTGGACAGGTGCTGAAAAACCGTGTTGTCATGGTCCAACTTTTTTTAAACCTTGCGAACAAGTTTGTTATAGAACTAAAAGAATACATTTTATAATAATTTTTTTTTAATAATAATTAATATTTTTTTAATAATTTTATAATAATAATAAATTGTTCTTGACTTAAGTTAAAATCAATAGCTGAGTGTTATTTAAAATATAGCATATACGAATAATTGCTTTAATTTATTTTCTCATCGTTATTTCAAAAGTAGTCAAGTTCGGGTATCTTCCAGTACTAATAGTTATTTTGTTTTTGAAAGTTTAACAAATTAACCAAAAATACACAATACAAGGCCAATGACTTCACATTGCGAATATCCAGATGACAAGATTTATAATCAACAGAAATAATAAAATGGTGATTTTGCATGATTTTCAGTTTCAAACTGACATTGGAAGAGATCTAAGAGAGCTAAGCATTGTGCTTTTCCGATAAACTCGAAAGTAATTTGTCCCCCTTTGAAAAGCAGCAACGTCCGTTGTCGTATTTTTCCACGCTCATTCCGTCTTTGTACTTTCAGTTTCACTTTCCACAGATCTATCCGCTCGTCGGAGGTCCGCCGTGCGAGTGCGAGTGCAGCCCAACAACTGCAGCGAGGAGAACAAAACCAATTGCAAATTTATGGCTACGTTGATTTATGGCCGCGATTATCACTGTGAAAACAAGTACGAGTCCCTATCTCTTAGTTCGTTTTTTAATTGCATTTTGCCGTTTTCTATTTTCTTCGTTTTGTTGATTTACTTTAACGACCGATATCGGAATAACGTGAATTGTGAGCACTGCACTGCAAAAATACAAATAAAAAATATATATAAAACTTTAGATAAAAGTGCAATCATAAAAAGTGAAATGCGACTTTTTCGCAGTCGTTGCATTTTGTTGTTGTTGTTTATTTTATTTTATTCCACACTCGATGCGCTTTTTTTAATTGCGCCATCTTTCATTGACGGCCATTAATGTCACCGGCAGCGTCAGCAACGGCGACAGTGAGCGCGAATAGCGCGTAGAGGCGGCCTGCCAGCCTCATACATCATGCGCTGATTGCTACCAACTGCCGACTGTCATTGCCACTGCAAAGCGACAGACGGACAAATGGGCGACTGGCGACAGGAGTGAATGCGCTCGTGAAAGTTGATACCACACCGAGCGCGAGATCAGCTAATGTGCCAGACCCGCTTACCGCACCCTAACCATGGAGTAGTTCCTGCGCAATCCAGAAGCGCAGCTAGATGTACAAACATACCGAGGCGTCACGCATACGCGACACTGGTGGCGACAACCGCAATCGCAACCACATCACATGGCACCGCAGCCGGTCGGGCGCTGACGCAGCTGCAGTCACAGAAGTAGCGGAGCAATCATCGCAGCCGCAGATGTGGCCGCATCGATCGATATGTCCGCGCCCGGCGCTGAAGCGTGAGGTCAGCCAGCGACGGCGGCCTTGTTCGTATTTCCACCTTGCTCCCCCTCGCCCACACAACGCATTCGAACGCAATAAAACAATGGTGAGCACGATGCATAGTCACTCGCACATTCGGTCTGCCTCACACTCGCCCGCCGCCGCACGTTCGCGGGCATTGTGGCTTACCGACACATCAGTCTCCCTAATTTGCTTTGGCATAATTTTATTCAATTTGCTTTTGCACGACTTTACTGTTGATTATCGCCACTCACCCGCTTGCCGCTCGCCTTCTGCTGCATTTTTGCAGTGCTGCAAAACGATTTTCTGCAAAATATTCCCACAATTTTCATGCATTTGCGTGGCGCATAATGTCGGAAAATTGCCTTTACATCATGATCCCTGATCCTTGCGTCTCGGTCAACTGTAGCCGCAGTCGCAGCCGCAACCACTACGCTGTGATCGCTGGCTGTTGTTGTTTATTGTTTCTCGGCGCTGGTGCAGAGTTCATGTGGAACGTGCGCTGGCTGTCTGTGCTGATGTTGGCAATTGGAGCAATTGTTGCCAATTGGCGTGGTTGATGTGATACTTTGGCCTGAAACGAGCATAAGTGGCTGCAAAGAAAAATTCCGGGTAATTGCGTTGACGTGAATTCGTGATGTGTTTCTAACAACAAATCGTAACTACAAGAGGGGGGAAAAGACTTGCGCAAAGCACTTTCCATTCGGCCGCTATGTGAGCGGTTAGACAATAGGTGGACCCTCGCTTCTCGACGACAGTGTTTTTCACGATTATAGGATATTTTCTTTAAATATGCTACACACATACATATTTATGTATGTAGATAAGTAGGTATATGTTTTACATACATATTTGGGATTGGGTTTCAATACTGGAACTTGAAAATCTATCAAAAGTAGTGAGTCGTCTTACGTTTGCTCACATCGCCGCGAGAGTTTTAACTTTATGGTTAGTCAAGACGTGACCGAAAACTAAGGGCCGTGGAGACCCACAGACCCTTTCTTCTCCTCGAGAACCTCGAGCTCGGTTATAAACCGGCCTACTCACCTCCCTCTCGTTAGCGCGTTTGAAAAGTTCCTGCTTATAAACAGAACTACAACTCAACTCAGATCCGCAGTTCATATGCGAAAAATTGCTCAGGTAATAGATGGCCTAAGCAAGTCGTTAGGTCCGGTACGCCTTCCTTTTTTCCTGACCATTTCATAGCGCTTGACAGCTACTCACGTCTATCCTTTTACCCATTTTAAGTTCGTCCTTCTTTAGTTTTCCCTAATTGAGTCTTAAATGTCACCTGACACGGTCCGAAATCAGTATAAAAATCCCCATTTATATTAATAGAAGCCAACAAAGCTATGACTTAAGTATTGGACGTCCAATATAACGAATCTTATGTTGTACCCCCAATTTGTTAAATCGAAAAATTCGTTAAATCGATCGAAATTTTTGTTTTGTTTTAAACCATCCTTCTTAAAGAAATAAGTCTCACATATTCAGTTTTTAGCCTTCTGCCTGTCCCTTGGGGTCTATTTGACCCCAGGCGAAATTAAAAAACGGTTGAGCGGTTTTGTGCACTCGTCTACTTGTGTTATTTAATGTTAATCGCGCTTACAACCCAATAACAAATCGAGAAAAACACTTTTCGGGGCTTTCCCCTTTTCTTTTGTGATTTATGTGTAACATTTCTTCATGTTTTGTTAGTAAATTATATAACCGTTTGATTGGGGTCATCCTGACCCTAAAGGACAGCGAACCACTTTCGAGCAAAGGACTGACAGAATGTTAAAAAAATGTATTGTTCTATTACAGTATTTTCAAAATACGAATATGTATGTGTGTACAGTGAAAAAGTCTTCGATGCGGATTGCCGCAAGTGAACTTTTCTGTATGGACATTTTTCTTGATTGATTATTGACATTTTAATTTTTAAAAGAAAAACGCCGACCGAACGCAAAACAAATCCTGTGAAAATGATCAGCAATTCATACAAACAGATTTTAAAAATGTTGGTAACTTGTGTGAAAGTTTTAACGTAACAAAAACAACTGAGGTACCGTTCACTTGACAAAACCAAACATTCATTGTTATTGTAAAGAATGTGAATGCTCAAATAAAAACAATTCGAAGCGTGAAAAACAACATAAATATTCTTTATATCAAATAGCAGATTTCACATTTTTTTCGTAATATAGAACCACCAATGGAAAAAATTTGGCCGTACGTTAAATCGAAAATTCGTTAAATAATAAGTTCGTTATACTGGACGTCCATTGTACCTACATTTATTACTTTATTTATTTAATTCAGTCAAACAAAAAAAAAATTATAACAGACCATCGATAAAACTAGAATATTACAAAATAATAAAGTTCAGTTAAAAAAATCCAAAAATAATTCTTAAGACTATTGTTCTTGGAAGAGAGAGATCTAAGTGTGGAATGCGATTAAGTTCTGAAAGCGTCCTAGCAAGAGGAGCGTTTTTAGCGTATTCCGTTTTGCATAAACCGACATAGAAATAATTAAAATGCCTAAGTGCTCGAGAAGGGACAGTAAACTTTATTCTTTCCAAAAGCGCAGGACAGTCCACAGTTCCGATAATGACATTTACCTTAATGGGGATTACTTTTAAATATTATACATAAGAATCTCGACCAACGATGCCACATATTTAAGGCTGAGGACAGTACTTAGTTGGGGTTTACTGTATTTGGCATTTGAATGCGACATAATACAATAGAAATGCCAATAGCTCCCACTTCCGCTTGAATCCGCATGTCAAACGATATGTCGGACCTGAATAAGTTATGTCTGTCCACAGTTCCGTTAATGACATTTACCTTAATGGGGATTACTTTTAAATATTATACATAAGAATCTCGACCAACGATGCCACATATTTAAGGCTGAGGACAGTACTTAGTTGGGGTTTACTGTATTTGGCATTTGAATGCGACCGAATACAATAGAAATGCCAATAGCTCCCACTCCCGCTTGAATCCACATGTCAAACGATATGTCGGATCTGAATAAGTTATGTCTGTTATATCTTTTGACAAGTTGACAATATTTACACATGCAAAAATCCATATTTCCACCACCGGCCGTCAGTTGTCCGAACTCGACGTTCAGTTCAGTGAAGTTTCCAAAGTGGTTTCCACAGTTCGTTATAATGTTGCATCATCGTATCAATTGGATAGTGAAGAGAGTTTTATTGCTGTATTATTACTGCGGTTGTTGGTATGGCGTGCTGACCTTTGGCTGCAAGAGCATCACAAGGCCGCCCGGCCGCCTCGTCCTGTCACTACGGCCACCGCCATCAACCGCCACCACTCCTGCGATTGAGCAGCGAATCTTCGTCGTGTTCCACTGTAAATGGTGGATGTGGGTTTGCGTTGCGATGCGCTGTTGCATCGTTCTCTTCTTCTACTACGGTACCTTCCTGTGGTGGTACACGGACGATTGGTTCTTTAACTGGCTCATTCTGATATCCACCACCATCTCGGTGTTGTGCTCGTTGGGCATCATCAGTCTGCAGCTCTCGTCGAGTGGCCGTTTCGTGGCGGTGACGAATGGATTTCTACGCTTGTTTCGTAAGACGCGCCAGTTCGCGCCGCGGCACTGCGGAATGGGCGCGTTACAGCTGTGGCTGTTGTCGGTGAAGCTGTTCTGCCTAGGCTATGAGATCTTCAACGCAGTCCCAGATATTCTCAACTCTGCCGACTTGGCTGAGTTCCTGATGCTGCTGTGCTACATCTTCGTAACAAACGGCATTGTCTCGGTGCTGCACATCGCTTGCGTTGGCTACCTGAGCATCGGAGCGCTCTATGCGCACTTGAACAACTTCATGCTGCATGAGTTCCAGCCGCGCATCAAGCGCTTGGACTTTGTGCTGAAACGCAACTTCAACTATCGTTCGAGGCGTTACACGAGAAAGCTGACGCGCTTCATCGGCCAGCTGGACGAGTGCGCCGCCATCTATGCGGACATCCACAAAGTGGAACACGAGTTCCATGGGCTGCTGCAGGTGCACTTGCTGTACACGCTGTTCTTCCGATACAGCGGCCTCACCATGGTGCTCTACGAGCTGTTGTACGGCTTTCAGACGTGGCACGAGTTTTATTGGGACACTGCGACTGTCGCGCTGAAGTCACTCACCGACATGGTGTTGCTCACGCTGGCCGCGCACAGTGCCGTGCACAATGCGGAAATAACGAGGAAACTCAGCCTGGACAGCGTCTACATGAGGGGCGACGACGCGTGGGACAGGAGCGTAAGTTCGTAATGCATTCATTGATTTTGTGAACTGGACAGGAGGACAGGCTGCGTTCCATTTGAGACTAGCTAATTTCACGTATTTGTTATTAATGATTTGAGGCTGAAACTAAAACATAGATACTTTCGTGATTAAAATCGAGAGAATCGGGAACGGCAGTATCGATACTTTTATGTATCGGCTATTTTTCGCAAGAATCGAATCACAGAACTTTTGTTTTGCTTATCACGTGTTACTTTGCCAATTTCCATATCGTTCAAATCCTTTCTTCCAACTGATGCAATTCGAGTACTGAGTACTCGAGTCATTTTCGATACTGAGTACATTCAAAGCTACTTACACACTTATAATCGATACTTCTAAGAATCGAGTACTAACAATTCGTATTTAAATTGCAGGTGCACATGTTTCTCAACCGCTTAAATCTTTACGAATTTAAGCCGCGCCTACTCGGACTCTTTGACGTCTCCAACGAGATGCTGCTCATGTTTATGTCCGGTATTGTAACCTACCTCACGTACATTCTTCAAAATGCACCAAAAACCGAAGAATAACTTTATTGTTTGCACGACGCACTCAGGGACAGCCCGGACAGGTGGCCCGTTGATACCGTTGCACGGCTGGCCTCCACAGTGCTTCGAATTCCGCTCGGTTGCACTTCCACCCCGGCATACACCATAACGCACATGCAACCACCAACAACTCCGCCACAATTGCCATCGTCAACACAGAAAAAGCTTTGCGCATGTCCTCCACCTGTTCGTCCGACATGCAAACCCGTTGTTCGTTCACGTGACTTGTACGCGTATGCACGAGTGCTCCTACGACAACTGGCCGCATTGTCGAATCGCGGCGTTACTAGTGTTACGACGCTTCGGCCAAGTAATCGGTTCAAGTACTCGTAAAAAGTAAGGTTCTATCTAAAGTAGTCGCAAGAGAGAATTGGTGCTTTTTCAAATTGGATGTTTAAAACCAAAATTTTATATTTGTTGCTTAAGTGTTTATTCCTGAATATATTTTGTTCGAAAGTAAGCAAAAACTTATTTCTTAAAAACTTTGTTACTTGTGTTGCGGACTTGTGAGCATAAAAAGGTAGCCATTTTATTTTAATGACTAGTCGATATTTGATTTGTTGATATTTCAAGAAGACTACTGAAAAAATTAATTCGTATAGTTTCGTCAGAAACGAGAGTATTGAAAGATTAAATATGGGAAATATTCTTGGGTCAGAAGAAGAAAATTTTTATCAACAGAAACAAAGAATAAGAGTATCGCAAACTTTTTACCTTAACACAGGCCAAGTCAGATACAGATGGGGTTTGTTTTAAGTCAGACTTTTCTTTCAGCTATGTGAAAAAATACCTGGCCAATATCTTGGGCCAGTCAAAAGTATTGATCGACATTGCTGCTACTTTTCTGCCTAAAAAGTAAATTGTGCTAAGTTTAATTAGGTTGTCTTAAGGAGAGCAATTCCACTCGAAGGCCTAAAACATTCATTGTGAGCCCATTTATAATTGTGAAAGAATAACAAATATGTCAATCCGCTTACCAATTTGTCTTTGTAATAAAGTTAGATAAGTCTGAAAGATTTCAAGAATTAAAGAACTGATAAGCTATCAGACTCATGAAAAGCCTTGGCTCCTAATTTAAAAAAGACAAATGTTTTATAAACTCATTTTATATTTTTTTTTAATTAATTATATCCAGTATTTTTTTGTTAGAAACACCCGATTTCAGTTAGGCAAATTGTATTCATGGACTAAAACATTTTAATGTGTTATTCAGGACCTTCTGAGATCAAAGCATCCGCACAATATTGCATGTATAAGTACTGTCTGAAAGAAATGTTTTTCTGAACTAGTTTTAGTCGAGTTGACATTCAAACTCATGACTTGTGGTCCAACGTATCAGCCACAGTCTAACTACGACTGTCAGTAAAATTATCGACTTCAAATAATACTCACCAGCAACAAAAAGTATTTAGTCGCAGTTACTCGTACCGACGCAGCACTACGCAGAACACGAGCGTGTCTTACCCAAAATTGCGGTTAACCGGGATGTGGCCATAGCGAGTCGCCTGTGCATGTCGAACGGGCGGATACGTACTAGCCTATAGGTACTTGTAGTGGAAATCCGGTGGGAAACAGTTGTGGCACGTTGCGCAATTTCATGCAACATGATATATTGTCATGCTACTGCCGCACGGCACCACCACCACCGCCGCCACCGCCGCTGTTCGTGGCCATTGTTCGGTCGCATGTCTGGAATGTGGAGTGCAGCGACTGTTGCATGCACTGCGTTCTCATAATTACTAAATTTGGTCAAAGTTTTAATTATTTTTCATAACAACAACATCCGACAACTGCGTACAACTGATACGGCGTGTAAAAACGAAACCAAGAAAATCTCTCACACGCTGCGAGAATTGAATGAAACTACTGCTACACAGTTTTGTGCCTGGCATGGAAAATTCAAGCGGAATGCAATGTTGAGCTATTTGTAAGCATTTCCATTGTGTGGCACAGCGGGGTGAACAGTTCGTACGGAAACTGACATTCGAAAGGCATTCAGGCACATTGTGGAGTTGGTATTTTGAAAGATATTTGAAAGTGTTTTTTGCTTTTAAATCGCCATCATCGTTAGGTATCGTAAAAAAAAAACAGGAAACAAGAATAGAGGAAATCAAGTCCGAGCAAATAAGCGAGGAGTAGTGGGCTTGGATGATCGACGGTTGTGTGTGGTGGAATGCGGTTAATGCGACGTTTCATTGCATTGATTGTAGAGATGTAGAGAGAGGATAACTCTTCTGGTTCTAAATACAGGGTTCTCGAGAAAGAATGTTTGGACTCTTGACTTGTACCCATGAAGTCCTGAGGAAAATTGCCAATCACAATCAGGTGACATAGCATCATGAAATTAATGTTTTGCTTATAAGTTTGACTTTTTAAATATTTTTTTCTATTAAATAAATAATTAAAAAATGTTGCGAAAAATTACAAGAACTGGACTTTACTCCAAAATATTTTAGAATGTTACTTTATGTAAATGTTTGACTCTGAGACTTCCATACTTATTTGAGGTCGCTTTTTGGAATAAAAAGGAAAGTCTATTTAGGTCCCATTGACGCATACATTTTACAAGTTCGAAATACTGTTTAAGATTTGAATATAAAAATATGGAAAGAAAAATTGGTTTCTTAAAGAAATTTCTATTTTTTATTAAAAAAAAATTGTTTATTACAATTCGCACTTAAATTTAAATTTAATTGCAGTTTTTGAAAGTTTAGAAAATTTTACATTGGAAAAGAAATGGGTTGCATTTTTTTACGTTCGTTTGAAAAATATCGCTGAAAAGTACGGCTGGATTAAACAACATGTGGGGAAATGGCCATAGATCATAGGTGGGTGGTCCGATAAGTACTTAGCCTACAAAAGAAAAACGAAAATTTTGGAAAAGTGGCGATTTATTTCTCAACGTAGTCTCCTTTCAACTCGATACACTTGACCCAGCGATGCTCCAACTTCTTTAATCCGTCTGAAAAATACGTTAAACTCTTCACGGTTATTGAGCTGTAGAGCATTGAGCACGCTCGCTCACGGTGTTTCCACACGCTCTCTGTGAACTTTAAACGCGTTTTCCCGAAAGTCGTATTTTATCTAACTTACTTGCACGCACCGATTCGATTTATTTTTTTACTTGCTCAGAAAACATGTCGCTATGTTTAGACACAAGCTTTTAACAAAATATTGTTTTTTTTATTATAACAGGCAATACAAATTTGCAAAAAAGGGGAACAAATAACTTTTCTTTAAAAATGTCCACCATTTCGAGAGATTTTTGAACTTTACAAAAAGCTCGTGTCTAAACATAGCTGATGTAATATCAATTATAGATCAGTTTCATTTTTTGTTGTAGGTTACGTGGTTGGCCCAAAATCGTGCAGGGAAATTGATATCAAAATTCTGATGAGGGCACGTTCAAGGTCATCCTGCACTCGAATATGTAGAAATATAATTTTTATGACCTTGCCACTTGAAAGATTACGATTAAATAAACAAAAAAGTGAATAAGTGAATATCTTTTTTCGTTCCTTCGTAATAAATCTTGAAAAACAGGCTCGAAAATCAGGCCGCTACGTAGACGACCCCCTTAAACTGATTCATGGCCTGGACGCTGAGCATGTTTAGCTGAGATGACGATTCAGGGTAACTTTAAAGAAGCCATTCGGCAGTGAAGGCAAGAGCTGAAGTCAGAAAATTTTGAGATGGTTAACTGCGTTGATGACGACTCATAAAAAATTCAAAAGACACCTCGCTTTTGTTACTTAAACACATAGCACAGCTTTGATGGATACAACAATGTTCATATTGGAAAAACCACTCATAAAAGAGGATGCATTATGGAACATCAGTCACAAAGATCTGCTTCAGATAGTACAAAATATTGTAATTAGGATGGAAGGATGTATTCAATAGTAAATATGCAGACACGCCAAAATTGGGATTGTTCGAAGGAAAAGGAAGGAAAAGTCTGAGTTCATGACAGTTTAGGTCAATGAACTTTACAGCTCAATTCTCTATGTGAGCTCTCGTTACTTCGGCGCTAAACATGCAATTGAATAAAGACTTTTAAATGTAGTCTTGAAAACCCGTTGCATGTAAAGCCGCGCTTTTCTGAATCGTTTCCATTGTTGCACGGCTTCCTATTTAGCGCGAATTCAAAAGACCCATTTTATGCAACACTTTTTTTTTATGAGTTTTGCATATTTTTGAAAACGGGCCGAGAGCAAACGACTTGTTTGTATTTTCGCCAGTCGATGCGTGGTAATTGTATGGTTGGTAAATTTTCATAACGCTTTTTACGTGGTTTTTTCTCAGGCTCACATCCGAAAATTATTGTATACGCACACGAGTCTGTACGCGGCGCTGCTGTTTTTATGGTAGATTCATGGAGCATAAAATTTATGCATTTTACGGTTGCGGTGCGGTCCGGCTACTGCTGCTAGTCGGGCGCGCAATTGAACGTGCGGACGCGGACGGACGCAGGGGCGGACAGAGACACTTGTTACTGTGGAGCCGTTTTGCTACGACCTAGATTTGCATATAATTAGCATTTTAAGTAAGGGTCGTTCTATTGGTCTGTCGGCTACGTCGTTGCTCCGCTGCTCTGGCGGACGCTTGGTGTTGGTGTTGGTCAGCTGCCTGGTCGGTTCAAAGAAGTGGATACAGCCGCGCTAATGTGAACCGAACGCGTTGCGAGTACGACAAGTGCAGCAGCCGCAGCTGTGCGCGCTCATTGCGGCGAATCGGAATAGAAGCGAGTTCGAGTATCGAGTTGCAGCTCAGTCAAAAGCCAACATAGTCACTGAGAATGTTGCAATTAAAGATTTTATGCACTTATTCCATAATTTCCGTCGTCATCGCCACAAATGGACAGTTGCGTTGATTGGCAACGCATTCAGCTGCCGGCATTGCGTAATGCCGGTTTGTGAGCTTTGAAGAGGACATTATACTCAACTAACGGAACGGCGCCATAAATTTGAAAGTCATACACGATGAGAAGTTGCACTTGCACTCGTTTATCTCTTCTTCACTTTGCGCAACTCGTTACGCTGTTTCCAAAGCACAAGTCACGTACTCAGTGCCCGCGAACATGAGTTGGCGAAAATCACCTAAACTGAGTAGAGGCGCACTTGCACTTGAATTAATCTACATATTGTACATACATACATACATACATATATTTATCTGCAATCGTTCGGACAACAGAAATGCCTTCTCCTTGAGCAGGTTGTTGTTTTTAATGAAGAGCTGACTAAGCGCTAAGTCTAAGTATAAATCTAGGCTGAGTCTGGAATATGTTAACATTCGCAGATGAAATTCGACAGATATCGAATACAGTTGCTGGGTACATAACACAAGGCACCATTTCACCACTCGCATGCCTCGGGTTAGCAGATGGTATCTATAGTACATACATTGTGATCGCAGTGGCTCCATGGTTAGTAAATTAGGGTCTAGTTTCGGCAAATTTGGAACATTAAATAAAAAAATAAATAGAATTACACCGTTAATAACATTTAATATTAAAAAAATATATCTAAAATCATAATGTTATTATAAATGAAATATCTTTATAGAACAATATACAAATTGCAATACCGACAATAGTTTTAAAAGTTATCAATTTAAATTATTTTTGGCTAAGTATTTTGAAAGTTTTGTGTGTATGTTTGTGTTTGTTTAAATATTAAAAAACAAAATATTGAAGTCTTTAGTATTTAGCACTGGAACATTTTAAACCAACTTTTAACTTCGAATTGAAGTCTTGAATTGAATTTCATTAGGTGAATCGAGAGCTTTTGCGTTTTTAAAATAATAATTTCCATCTGACACACTGGTCCTTTTTTTATAAAATGGAATCGAAAATTGATGTTATTGTCTGTGTAAAATGTTTGATTGAGACGAATGTTGAGAGCGGTTGTAATAAGTACTGCTTTTGTACTGGAAAACTCAAAACAGCTCACTTATATCATATCAATTATACATAGCTTCCGTCTCTCGGATACTAGCAGAATAAAAGAAGCTAAAGCAACTAAATTCTATTTGAATTTCTATTCTTTCAGCATTTTCTATTAGTTCTATATAAATTAGTATCAAATAAGAGAACACATTTTTACAATACTTTGGCTACTACTAGAAGATTACAAATGAATGGATACACCGCAAGTTTTCAATTATTTGACTCCCTAAAGAATATCCAGGATTAAGCTAAACCTAAACAGGTTTTTGGGTGCCTCGGTGGCGGTGACTTCTATTGGGCACTGGGCTGGGCTGGGTTGGGACCTCATAAGTTAGGCAGATCAAATACATTGCTTTACCGCACCTCCTCATCTAACGTCAGTGTTTCTATTACGTTCATTAAACTGGAAATTAAAAAAACATTACATTAAGAATATTTGACCATCAAAAAGATTTTGGGAAGAACATATCTGCGGAATAGTTCGCCTTGGACCAGAGACTGCCTAGTGTTTAGATTTCCCTTTGACCAATGTGTATCAGTTGATAACTAAAGATTTATAACAACTCCAGCCTAGTTGTAACTCAATTAGGACAAATATAAATGCTTAATGAATAGAAAGGCTGAGAAGATAGGTTTACCATATAACGGGCTTGTCACAGTTGTGGCTCTGAGGAAAAGGAAGTTTCGTCCTACAAAAGGATTAATGCCGTGATTAAGTTCAGTTAATTATCTTCTTCTATGATCTGACTGAACTATTAAATCCCATGGTTTAATTTCAGCATCGAATTGTTTAGCCGTTAAGGGGGGGGGGGGGGGGCGGGGGGAGTAAGGGTTTAGACTTTCGAAAAATCTAACGTTTTTTTGTCTTATCTTATTGTTAAACATTTCAAGAATATATTCTCGAAATTTCAAGTCAATCGGAGCAAAAGTCTTGAAGTTATGGTATATAGTTAGTCCCCTGTCCTTTAGTGCAGGTATACAGCTTATTCTCTTCTATTGTTCTGGTCTCAAAACTAGTTTTTCAAAGTCCGTGTTCACTGTAATTTAAAAGCTACTAAACCGATTCATTTGAAACTTGGTACACATTTTCTACATATAAAATACCTCCTCTCAACGTTTAGTAAACAAATTTTTTTTACATTAAGGGGGTTTCCCACCCACAAAATGGCGGAATTTTTCGTGGAAAATAGCAGTTTACACTTTAGATGGCCACCAAAAATTTTTAAATGAAAAAAAAATAATAATCGGAGAACGTTGGGGGGAGGATTTGATAATACTTTGACTAAATTTTAATGGTTTTTGATTTCAGATAATTTCCGACCGAGATACAGTGAACACCGCAAATTGTATTTTTTCAAAGACGTTCTGGGGCAAGCTCTGTCACCGGCTTGTTTTGTAATATTTCTGCATGAAATAATTACAGAATATTTTTAAAAGTATGCTTAATAATGTACAAAAGGTTTAAATAAATTTGATCACTCCATACTTTAAAAAAAAATTCATTAAAAAAGTGTTTTTTTTACGCTGAAACCCTTACCCCCCTTAATTGCAAGAGTTGCACCGTCTGATTGCGATATCGCATCGAGTCATCATCTATGCTCAAAGTGAGCTTTTCATAATGTGTCTTCAATTCCAACGAAAGCTTCAATAATGCGATTTTAATAACGCGCACTATGCAATATTCGACCTTCTCTTTCTAATGTTGTACGCTCGTATTTGCCAGAGCCAGCGCCCAATTTGTAGCCATTAAGATTTAATGTATTTTTCTTCAGTGCCCCACTTGACTTCGAAGCAGCTCAAGTCCGAGCTCTGTCGACAAATCAAACAATAACTACAAATAACGGATGCCAGCCCATTTTTTCCTGCCAATAATTAAATAAATTAAATTTGTTCAGCCTTTAAACTACTACACGAAATCATTTTCGCCCATCATTAATACCACTGCTTCACTCTGTGATTGCATGCTTGTGTGTGCGTGCTAGTGCGTGTGTGTTATTTAAAATTTTAAAGCTGAAAGATTAAAAAAGCTAAACCGCTTACACGTACACGCATCTACGCGACGCGTCTGAGCCAATTGAGCTCAGCAGAGCGCTGGCAAAAGGGAGGAAAAAAGTAATTTTTCTCATGATTGTTTTTTACAGAAGCTAAGGTAATTATAGGTCAGTCCCAGTTCCAGTACGCCAAAGTGGCACCGGCACCGGCAACGGCCCCAGCGCCACTGCCATTGCCATTGCCAGTCGCAGTGTAAACGCAATTATAATTATAAAACGACCAAGGCGACGATGACGCTGACGCTGACGCAGACGTTGACGCGGCCTCTGACGACAAGCATAAAGCAAATAAATGTGGTAACCAGTAGCCAGTGCCACTGTCCAGTGTTATTGCCAGTACGGCCGCTTTTCTTTCTACAGAAACACGCATCCACAGCGACAGCCACAGTCGCAGTTACAGCCACGACTACAGACTCGAACTTCCACTGGCTTAAAGCCGTCGTCATCGTCATCGTCACCGTCGCCGTTCCGTTCGTTTTACGTCGTATTTGTATTTGTTCTCGATACAAAAAACAAAGCCAAAACACCTACCCAACTAACCGAAAAACAACATCAACAAAAACAACAACAACCAAAACACACACTCAATGCGTTTGCACTGTGTGTATGTGTGGAAAAAGGCGAAGATGAAAAATCTCATTTCTCAAATGTGAAACGAAAGATAATCATAATGATTGCACAGTAGCACAGTGGCCGTGGCACGCCGCATGCCCTACAACAACGCACACAATACATGCACACACAGAAACCCCATTAAAAAAATAAAATTATACAATAACTGAACAGACATTGGCGGTGACGTGGGGTGTTGGTGGGCGGGGTGGTCGTCGAGTTGTGCGTTAAAAACGCGCCAGCGAATAAAACCGAAAAGACCAGAGCAGCCAACAAGCAAAAGACAGAGGCGGCAGGCGGCAGCTAGACGCTCGCAAACAGAAGCCAAAGTCATTGGCTGCGTTCGCGTTATGACTCTCTGAATACTCTAATGGCTAATTTTACTAAATATAGAGTTCGACATTTGCCGGCAGCGCGCTCCATCGCCACTAGTGGCCGCCATGCGCCTGCGCGCCGCATCGATGCCACTCTGCTGCGTTCAGCAGCAGCAACCCGCGGAGCAAACTGTTGAAGAGCAAAGTCCGCCGGGTGCTTTTTATGTGCGACTCCTTGTTGCAACAGACGAGGAGATGCGAAGCGTCGCGCCGCGTCGCGTCGCGTCACAACGCATCGCGTTGCATTGTGCAGTGTTAATAGTTGTTGCTGGAGCAAATGGAGCCTGGCGAATATTGGCACGAGCGCAGCACACGCCGTGCCACAGGTACACAGGCACATACGGACACGGGGGCATTGGCAAGATGAAGCTTTGCGGCCATGTACGAACCGGCAGCCATATGGCGACGCGTGTTTGCGCTGTGGTGCATGGCGCGTTGGACGCGAAAAGAAAAAAGGCGGAAAGGATGCAAAGACGAGACGAGACGGAGGCTGGATGCTGTAGCGTTGCGGCTGTGCCAATAAAACTGGGACGGAGGTTGATGGCTGATGGTTGCCGATGGCGTAGGCGCATCCACAGCCTAGCTGCCATGCTTATACAATATCCACAACAACAACAACAACATTACAATGGCAATAAAATAAGCTAAAAGCAAATCCATTTACGCGCTCAACCTAAACGCGGCCGCATGTGGGCTGTGCACATTTTGTTGTATTTATTGTTGGCTACAATTTGTTGTTGCTGCTATTGCATCGTAAAGTTGTGTTGGTTGATGCTCTTGTTGTTGCTCTTTGCCCACTCCGTGACTTTCACTGTGCGTTGTTGTAGTTTGTATTGTTGTTGTTGTTGTTCACATAACCTCCGGCTAAACCGCGTCATCAACACCAAACACCCGAACCACAACTACAAATCTTCAGCCCAAACCTGTGCCACCGTAGCCAAGCACAACAACTGTACAATTGCCATAGCAATAACAACAACGACAACAACCCAGAATAATAAGAAGAACAAGAATAAGTGGAATAACAGCTACCACAAACGCCCCGAATGCAGCACCACAGCAACTCGGCAACTACCAACAGCGCAGTGCGCAGCGAAGAGTTGGCGACGTTTTTTTGCGCGCAAAGGTTACAATGCGTTCAAATTACCGTCAAGTCATTTGGATAGTTGTCGTTTTGGTCTGAAGTCGGCTTGTGCCACGGCTGCTGTCCTCCTTCCTGCAAGCACTGAGCGCATCTGGGTGTTGTGTGCGAGTGTGTGTGTGTCTTGTCTTTTTCTTCATTGTGGCATCAAACCAGAACACAACCGCCACAGTCGCAGTCGCAGCAGCCCCAAAGGAGTTTGGCAAACATTGGGCACACGTCGCTGCCGCTGCCGCACAGCCCGCCCCATCCATGCCATGTGGGCACAGTGTGTGCAATCTTTTTTTGCAGCGCTCACTCGGCTTCTGCGCGCACAGTAGCTGTTTGCGGTGTTCGGGCACGCAATGCAAATGGAAGCATAAAACAATAATAAATTTGCCTTTAAACCGAACACCAGAAAGAGCACGAAACAAAAAACAGACAAATGAAAACCAGCACCAAAAAAATGCTCGTCGGAAAATGCAAAGCGAACACCCCAAGAAAACCGGCAATTGTCGACTAGTCGCAAACACCTTCAAATTTTTCGATTGCAAGACTCAGATGGATAATTCCGAAAATTAACGATTTGTTTTTACTCGTACAGTAAAATTGGCGAATATTATCGAAAGTAATTTCCGATTTGTCATGTGGTATTTAACACCCATAAACAATATCTGTGTATATAGACACCTACTTATCTATTAATCTGCATGTGTGGCGGCCGATTAATCGGTGGCAACGGTGGGTATCGATCAACAATGTTGGGCAAAAATTATTGACAATCAATCGATTATATGACAATCAAGGTCACCCACTGTGCGTGGCCAAAGTGTGTCTTTCGGCAAGTCCCGTGCCTAGGCAGCCACTTTAACCTAACCGAACCTAAGGTCACCCACTAATATTCGAAACCAGAGACCGGAAATAACAGTTACTTATGAAAATTGTATTTTAAAAAATTACTATGAAGGGGTTTTTATAAAACTAAATAACATATACCAATACATACATTTATTTTCGCACCGAAAAGAATATTTGACACTAAACTTTTATTTTGTAATATTTACGTAAAATTTGAAAAATAAGAAATTTTTTTTTATATTTGAAAAATCCTATAATAACAATTATTTTAGATTTTTTTTAATTACTCCACAATTATTCCGCGATTTTTCTTGTCGAACCGATCATTCATTTCCATCTTAAATGAATCGAGTACAGCGATTAATGAAAATGACTTTTATATGCGACTTAAATAATAAAAGTCACTGAGTGATTTTTATAGATGGCTTTTATAAAAAACGTCACTGAATGATTTTCATTGATGACTTTTTTAAATAAAAGCCATCAATAAATGTTATCATACATCAGAGAACTAAAATAAAAATTTTTTAAAAATGTTTTTTTGTGAAGTAATTAAATAAGAATTAAATTATTGTTATTATAGGACTTTTAAAAAATTAATAAAATGACTGTTTTTTGTTGAGTCATCAAACAAAAGTAAAAAATTACTCTTAAACATTGATTTTTATAATAAAATGTATAACTGTTGCAGCCCCTGTTTGAAACCACATTTGTTGGTATGATACTTTCGTAGATCCCATTTTTAGTTTGCCAATCGGCAACGACATCTGAATAGACAGAGTCTGCTCATGAAACCGATGAATCGGTCTCGGCTAAAGTCTGTTTAGCGGTCGTGCCCTACTGTGCACACATACATATGTATGTATGTATCTACTCACATGCAAGTGTACGTTTATAAATTGGTGCAATTGAATATTTCTTTCGATTTGTTTTTCAATAATTGATTTTCCTATATCAACAGTCGCGTATTTACATGGAATCGCAACCGAGAAATTGCTGTTATATAAACATACCATATGAATCGTCGTTGGACTATACGAATGACACCTAACAAATGTGCAACGTTACTAGAGTATCGCTGATATAGGCAGTCAGCTATGCAGGTTTAATAATTATATTGCTGATAACATTATCGGGGCGTGATATAAGAGAAACAATAATTGCACTAAGCAACTTTGCGCGCTGCATTGGCGATCAATTGAACATGACGGAAGTTGATCTATAATACATTTTTAGTCATAATTTCGCATGATGATTGCTAATCATTGATCATATGATCGATGGGGGCTCATGGCTTTACCAAATTGAAGTACACTACTCATGAACTGTGCGCAAAATATTTGTTTTCCCATAGCTTCACTGGAGCTGTTATAAGTCCTCAGTCATACTCGTAGATCGGCATACTTATATTGGTCAAGTAAAATACAATTCCAAAAAATAATGTAAAAAAACTTGTTTAGCTCAACTTTAATTAATATAAAAAAGTCTAATAAACATTCACAAGCAAAAGAAAATTACATATTTGAAATTGTCCTTGAAATTGGCCCTTTCATCAGTGGCTAAAGTTTTGATATATACATATGTACATATATAAAGTATAAAATAAGACATAATTTTCGAAAGTTATCTATGGTTGCTGCGCCCATCGTTGTAATGGTTAACGATCCATGCTGTGTAGCGTTGCGAGATGAAAATTTGGCTTTGGAGAACAAAAAAAGTAAAACACAAAAGTGCAACAAAATTAAAATTATACTAGAAACGTTAACCCTCTAGTTCCCAAGAAGGCCTGTAGACATCCTAAGCTTAAAAATTCTGTAAATTACACCTTACGATTTTTTTAGCTGATTTTTATGTATGGAAAGGGGAATCTCTATTTTATAAAATAAATGTAGTCAGTTAAGGGTGCCACGTGCACAACGGCAGTAATTGTAAGACAAAGTTGAAGTTTCGTGAAAAAGTAAGCAAATAATTCTTTTTGAAATCGTGTGAGAAACAAAAATTGTTTTAAACAAATTGTGAGCATCAATAAAACTAATAAAATTACTGGTGAGTAACTGTTAATGAGTTCTTAGAGAAAATAAAAAAAATTATTTAAAAAAGTTGTTACACTCCTTCTATCTAACCCAAAAAAAAGCGTAAATAAGTAGCGGTCATTCATGATATTTTTTCGCTATCTAAGCATTATTTTTCTAGTTATTTTAACCGAAATTTTGATACACCACATTGTAAAAAAGATCATGTCACTGCAAAAATGTATACTACCCGTGTAGTCCGCGGGGGTAGATGAGAGAACTAGTCTCCCCTAGTCCTTTATTTCATGGAGTAGATTTATCGACATCTGTGTGAAAGATAACAAGGCATTACAAAAAATGAGAACCGCAATATATATACATATATTGCGCCGGTTTTTTTAGTGCCTGTTCCGATTTTTTTAGTTTTCCTAGTTTATACCCCCCCCCCCCAAAAGCAGCGTATAAACTATCCCACGACACACTACCCCTCGCCTTACCCCAACCCCTTTTTGTTTATTGTCTATTTCGCGTATGAACTGAAACTGTTACACGTTATTTATGTTTACATATATTAAAAAAAAATAAAAAATTTAAATTAATTTTAAAAAAATTTTCATATGGAATTTTTTGTTGCTTTGTTTCTCAAGCAGGCCTTTAGGCCTGCTACTTTCTACACCCTCTATCACGCCTCCTATTGACATGACATTTTTTCCCCGAGCAATCATTACTTCTCCACCACACAACTATCACTGGTAATATTTTTAACAAGATTAAAAACTTGGGAACTGGAGGGTTAAATGTAGAAGAGAAGGATATTTTATTTTTTATGGAAAGAAATGACTTGAATACTGGAAAAATATGAAATTACCCAAAATTCAAAAAATTAGAAAAATAAATATATGTAGTAGAAGTATATAAAAGTAGTACAGGAAATAATAAAAAACATTTGTACAAACAAAAATGTTGAAAATATTGGTAAGAAAATTTGGTTTTCAAGTGACAGCAGACACTTTGTTCTGCTTCGGCCTGAACAAGTTAGATCAGCATCTGGTAACCCTAATTCGCAACCAGGTTGTTGCCCTGTCAACACACCATTGGCGTCTCGACATTTCTCCCCTGAAAGTTTCAATTGAAACGTGTTTTAATGTAAAAGAATACAAACTTAATTTTCGTTGATGATACTCAAAGTCTGGCAAACATTGTACGACTAAATTTGACTGTAAAAATTAAAACAAAATTCCTAAAAATTAACCGAAATGCCGAGATAAATTGCTACAAATCGAGACGTATGACAACACTAACGAGTTCACATAAATGGCAACTTTCAGAGCTCACTAGCTTTTGGCTTTGGCTGGGCTAGTACTTGAGCACAGAACTTTGCCACCTGTCACTCTCCTAATCTTCTATTTGTTCATATGATTCGATTTGTTCATATGAAAAAGAGACATACAGATTAATCATATGCATACATACATATGTATGTATGTACTTGTTCCGAGTTTGTGGACATACGCCCCATATCGGAATCATCAGCGATGTTGTCATTCCGATAATGTCTGCTGAATATTTCACTCGCCGCAGAAACTATTCGCGATTTGCATCGTGATGTCGCGCTTGTGCAACTGTCCCAATCCAATTCAATCCAAAATTAGCCAAGTCCCAAAGACATATTCAGCGAGCGCACGTTCCAGTTCTTTTTTACGGTTGCATGTGTGAAGTGTGTGCTTGTGTGCGCGGACGTGCCTTGATTTTTACTGGCGCTGCGAATCTGTCGCTTGACATTGCACATAAAGATCTCCGCGTATCGGGAATAGCAGGGCTGTGGAGATTTGCTGGAGGGAGACTGCTAATAGCTTCGTACGTACAGCACGAGCGCAGCACACAGCAAAAACGACAAAGACGACAACAAGAACGAAATATGCATATCACAAACATGGAGATACTTAAGCGAGCGCAAGTGTTAATTAAATCCAACTGTGCTTTGCTGCAGTTGCCTCGGCCGTGCGTCTCTCTTCGGCGGCATACAATTCGCACTCGCGGCTACGTTCGAATGGATGTAGATACATATGTGCGTAATGTCACTATGCTGGCAGTATATACGATCTGCGCCTATGTACGTAAGTACGTAGCGTATGTATATGACAAGGTCAGTCATAATCGGTGGCCAGCTCTCACGTTCCCGCCTTAAATTTGTTCGTCACAGCGCGCGTACGCCGTACGAGCAAAACAAAAATCGAAAAGCCATCTCAAATCGCAATGCAAAATTCGAAAAGCCAAAGCAAACCAAAATCAACACAAACGCCAATGTAAACGAAACGAGGCAAGACAACAAATCAAAGCCACCAACAAAAGTACAGTCGCAAAGCATGGCCCCAGCCGTTTGTGGCGTCCGAACCGTTGCTTTTGTTCGGACAAGCGGACAGCCGCACAGATGGAAAGCACAAAATGCAGAGAAAGACACACGTACATACATACACATGTATGTATGTATGAACGGACCGAGCGACAGACCATAAGCAAGCGAACGGATAGACTACGGCAGCCAAGTCGAAAGGCCAAGAGACGGTGGCGTGTTGCGGCAGCTGCCCAGCTGCAGCTTTAGCCTCGGCGACCGCCTCGCGGCTCCCCGAAAACGCCTTAAGATTCGCTTGGTTTTGTGAATATCTGTAGCCGGGTGTGTACGTGTTGTATAAACGATGGTAGACGAGTGTGTGTGTGTGTGTGCGTGTGCATGTTGAAACATGTCGAAGCTTTGCAGTCGGCAAGCGAACGGCAACGCAGCAAAGCCCCAATATGCTGCATTGGCCCCACCGCAACAACCCACAAAGCCGTACCCAGCGCTCGGGCGATAGAAGCGCGCGGCAAGTGCGGACCAGCGGGCAGCAAAGCGGCAAAACAAGTTTTCCTTACCACCATCGTGCCTGGCCTGTTGTAGTTGTTGGCCGGCTTGGTTTGGCTTGTTGCTGGTTTTATTGCACGTTGGCAATTGTTGTTGTACTATGTTGAATGCATTTCAGTTGTATTTTCAAATGCTCCTTTACGAGGGCGTTAAATTACACTTAAAACTGACGTTTTAAAACTTTCAAAGTTAAAAAGTTGCCCAGGAAATGGCCGCGGAAGATGCACAGCCGCGAGAAGTGCAATAAGTGCCCATAGAATATGATTATTAATGGCACCGGAGTTTCCGTGCCAGCCACGAACGAAGTCTTCCGTTGTCAAGTGCTGACTTCAAATCGGTTAGACCCAAAAAAAGGAAATGCTATGAAGAACACAGTTTTGCTTTAATAAAATTTCAAGTATCCTCATTTATATTTAAAATCACTTGTTGAGACTTTTAAATACCAACACGATTAATCTAGTCGGTGTTGCCAAGTGTTAAATCATTCGAAAGCAATAAAATCAAGAAAAATTTGATTTTGACTGAAAAATTAACTCTACAATGTACCATGAATATGGCCCCTAATGGGTTAAAGGCGCATATCGCACCTGATTGAAATTGTGGCCCTCTTTGAATCATTAGATACACATACATTTTCATGAATAAGTTTCCACTAAGTACCCATTTCTTAGCCGAAGCCTATCTACCGAATCGACTAATACCGATTGAGCCAGTGCCGATTAAAAAATGCATGCAATCATAACAATTCAATCACATCTATATATATAAAAATGAAACGTGGTTCGTTCGGCCGCTTAAAACTCGAAAACGACTGGACCAACTTGAATACTTCCTTCGGCGAGTTTGTTCAAAATGTTTACGTGAAGGTTTATAAAAAAAGAAATGTCGGGAAAAAGGGGCGTGGCACCACAAGAATACATTTTTAGACAATAACTTTGGAACCATAAGTCACACATCAATTAAATTTGGTACAAACTTTCTATTTAATCATGTCCTTCGACCGAGGGAATGGGGTGGGTATTGGACAAGGGGGTGTGGCACCGCCCATACAACTCAAATCTTTTAAGTGGAATAGCTTCGGAATTGTAAGTCGGACAGCATTGAAATTTGTTGCACCGTCGTTTCATAGATGTGTCATTCTACTGTTAAAATTTTATGGGCGTTGGATAAGGGGCGTGGCACATTTTTAATGCAGCAGAACTGTAAGTCGTACATCAATGAAACTTGGTATGAACCTATCAGTTAAACATATCTTTCGGCAGAGGGAATAAGGTGGGTATTGAACAAAGGGGTGTGGCACCGCCCATACAATTCAATTCTTTTGAGTGGAATAGCTGCGGCATTGTAAGTCGCACAGCATTGAACTTTGGTGTACCGTCGTTTCATAGATGTGTCATTCTACTGTTAAAATTGATGGACTTTGAACAAGGGGCGTGGCACATTTTTTATGATCCAACATTTCAGCAGAACTGTAAGTCGCACATCAATGAAACTTGGTACGGACCTACCATTTAGTCATATCTTTCGACAGAGAGAATGGGGCGGGTATTTAACAAGAGGGCGTGGCTCCGCCCATATAACTCAAATCTTTTATATGGAATAGCTTCGGAATTGTAAGTCGCACAGCATTGAAATTTGGTACGAAATCGTCCCATAGAAGTGTCATTCTATTGATAAAATTTGATGGGGGTTGGACAAGGGGCGTGGCACATTTGTTTGACCCAAACTATCCGCATGATTTTGAAACTGTTCGTCGCACATCAATGAAACTTAGAACGAATTTACCATTTAGTCATATCTTTCCACAGAGGGAATGGGCGGGTATTTAACAAGAGGGCGTGGCTCCACCCATACAACTCAAATCTTTTATATGGCATTGAAATTTGGTGTACCGTTGTTTCATAGATGTGTCATTCTACTGATGAGATTTGATCGGTGTTGGTCAAGGGGCGTGGCACATTGTTTATGATCCAACAGTTATGCAGTACACACACACACATCAATAAAACTTGGTACGAACTTTCCACTTAGTAGCACAATTCGACTGGAAGAAAATTATGAGCAAGGGGGCGTGGTACCGCCTCCATTTTTATATACGTAGATTGTTTGTCTTGACTGACTGACTGATTGATTGATTGATTCATCATCGCTCAGCCCAAACCGCTGAAGCTACAAATATGAAATTTGAACTGTAGGTATATCTTGAAAAATGAACCTCCGCTAAGACGGGATTTTTTTAAATTCGGGGTGCAAAGGGGCAAAACATGCGTTAAGGTGTTGTATGAAGAAAAGTGATCTAAGAGACATATTGATTTCGAACTTCCTGAAAATACTCTAAATCAAAAATAATTCGACACGTACTTTATAATTTTTCGAAAATCAAAATTTATCTGGACCAACAGTGGGTTAAGATTTGTTTAAGGGTAGACTCGAAAAAAACATGAACCGATAGGCCCATTAACTTCAAAAATTGTAAAAATACTTGAAATAAAAAAAAATTGGACACGCGTTTCTCATTATTTTCAAAATCGAAATCTAACTGGATCAACGACGGGTTAAAAGTATGTATGGAGAAACAAATTTTTTTGAGCCTTTTGATTTCAAACTTGGTGAAAGTACTTCAAATGTAAAATAACTCGATACGTGTTTTTTATTTTTCCGAATATTAAAATCGGACGGGGTTAACGACGGGTTAAAAGTTTGTATGGCGCAACTGTAAAAAAACATGAATTAACGGGGCCACTGACTTCAAATTTTGTGAAAGTACGCTTAGTGAGAAATAATTTGACACGTGTTTTTCACTTTTTTGAAAATCAAAATGGAACGGGGTCAACAATGGGCTAACAGTTTGTATTTCTCCACGATTTATTGGTCCTTTTGACTTCAAACTTAGACAAAGAGCACTTCTATCGGGAAATAAAGAAAATGTGATAAACTAAGGGTTAAGAATTTGTTTAGGGTAAATGTGAACACTCATGATTTTAAGGGCTTTTGCGTTCAAAATTTTTGGAATTACTTGACATCAAAGATAATAGACATATGTTTTTTAAATCAAAATCTGACGGGGTCAACAATAAGTTCAGAATTTGTATCGGGTGAAACAAGAGAGCTTGCGTGCGAAGCCGCGGGGCCCAGCTAGTATTTTTATAAATATCAAATGAAACAAAATTTAAACCTTAATAAATTGAATGAAATGAATACGTTCCACATTACAAGAAAATTAAAAATTTAAATCATATTCAATAGGAAAAATAAGGATTTTAATTCAGTTAGACGTAATATGTATAATTAAAATATAAAGTCAAAACGACTCAAACGAAATTCGCATTCAATTTAGTTGGATTTAAATTGTGTACATAAAAGTTTAAATTTACATTTATGTAATTTAAATCAGGCTTAAAGTTCATGTCTTTTGATTAAATTCAAAAGTGTGCTAAAATCCGTCCGATTACCGGTCGATTTCCATGGGTTTTTTTTTCTTGAGTCAGTTCAGGTTTATACGAAGAGAAAATTCCGGAAAATCTATTGGAAAATCAGAAAATCCCTGCCACGTTTGACTGCGAATCACTTAAGAACGTAGTTGTCAGAACAAGGTTTATAACTATGAAAGAAAATTTAGGAACACTTTTTCACCAGCCCACATTTTCAGACAATTACTTTGGAACCATAAGACACACGTCAATTAAATTCACTACGAACTTACTATTTAGTCATGTCTTTCGACAGAGGGAATGGTGCGGGTATTGAACAAGGGGCGTGGCACTACCCATACAAATCTTTATAATGGAATATCTTCGAAATTGTAAGGTACACAGCATTGAAATTTAGTATAGCGTCGTCTCATAGATGTGTCATTCTACTGGTAAGATTTGATGGGCGTTGGACAAGGGGCGTGGCACATTTTTTGTGACCCAAATATTCCGCTGAACTATAAGTCGCACAGTCATATCTTTCGAGAGAGGTGCGTGGCACCGCCCATACAAGCCAAAACTTTAATATAGAATATCTTCGAAATTGTAAGTCGTCCAACACTGAAACACTAAAAAAAAACACCGTCGTTCCAAAGATGATTCATTCGTCTGGTAAGATTTGATGGGCGTTAGGCAGGGAGCGTTGCAAATTTTTTGTGACCCAAATATTTCGCTCAACTATAAGTCGTACAGCAATGAAAATAAGTACGAACCTACCATTTTCTTTTTCGACAGAGGGAATGGTGCGGGTATTGAACAAGGGGCGTGGCGTAAGTAAAAATGTTAAAAATTGGTTTTGGAAATTTACATGGTTCAAGCGCAGTCCAGTCTTTACTGAAACTTAGCAGCAACATTGCTGATTTGTGGGTCTCAATTGCGTTAATGAGTAGCTCTTCTCCTTCCTTTGGTTGGTTTTCTTCGTCAATTTGCATCGCCATAGATTCGCCATCTCGCGCATTTCATTATCAACAAAAAACAAACAAATGTTTTGGAGACGAAGTTCGCCGGGTCAGCTAGTATTTACATATATAGAAGTATACGACTTTTACTATAGCATCAGATAAGTAACATAACTAATAATAACATATGCATGTATGTCCATTGTGCTCGATAGCGAAATTCCTTTGCCTAGAAGAATTACAATTTTTGGTCCTCTAAATGACAACAATTTATTTGCCGTCATTACTGTAAAGGAAGCTCAGCTATTAGTTGATATTATAATCTGATTAAATTTTGTTCTCGCCTTGATTCTTGACTCAATCCTCAAGTGCAAGGTAACGATTTTTTTTTAATTTTTTTTTTAACATTTCAGCTGACTTAAGCGACGTACAAGCAAGCATGGCAAAGAAGCAAAGCAAAGCACACGTCGTACTGCGTACATGCGAGAAAACTTACAGTACAATGAACCACAAAAATTGACCTAAACACTTTAAGGTTTACATTTGCAAAGCAAAAATATAAGCAAATTTTATTTGCGATTGTATTTGATCAAAAGTGTTGTCTAGAGGCAATTAATAGTATTTCAAAAAGTGGTAGAGTTTGAGTCAATTTCTACCCATTGGTATGGATTCATTTGGAAGCTAAGTTTATTCAAAAGATTTGAAATCAGTGGAGTTACTGCCACATCTGACACAAAACATAAAAATCTCTATTAGACACAGATGAATAGTGGACCACCTCAAAATGTTTTGGTGGAGATGGTTAAACGGTTAAAGGGTCATGGCTAAATAAATTCTCCCACTTGTTGGGCACTTCAAATCGGGGTTCTCAAATATGCGATTTTTCAACATCCCGCTTTCTTTTAACCCGATATTTTTTAGAGTGAAAAGTAGCCGTAAAACATCTATGTACTTCCGGTGTTCGTGATTGATTCGTTTATGCTTCGACTGCATGCAAGTGAAATTTATGAGTTAAATGTGTGATTGTCTGATCGACGTTCTACTGGCCGGCGCTTTCACTCAATGGTTCCGACGTAAAACATGATACATAGGAAAGAGAAATTTGAAATTATATGACTTAACACAAAGCAGTAAACAACGTCTTGTGAGTGGCCCGAAAGAAGCAAAGCATGGGTAAAAATCCCATTGAATACTGGGGCAAGCTGCATTTCCTGCCCACAGCCAAATTGGGTTGTGGAATTTTCCAATTATCTTCGCGTTAAATTGTCCAGCCGCGCTTGCCGCAATGCACTTGGCGCACATTGAATACGAGTCTGTGTATGTGTGTGTCTGTGTGTGTGTGGTTGGTTGGGAATTATAACAACAATTCATTAACCGAATAGAATTTGTTGAAAGTGGGTCACCCGCGAGCGCTGACTACATGTACACAATGTGCGCATACATAGAAATCGGCGGCAACCAGAGCCGCGAGTGCACAGGCGCAGACGGGCCCGCTGACAACGCACAGACATTGAGCCATCTACGGGCCACACACATACATACATATATATTCTAAACCCACACACACGAGTGCCACTTAGATATGAGCACAGATACCACTGAGATGATGACAAATAAACCACGTAAATGAACGTTTCGATGTGAAGATCCGTAAGTCACGTTTGCGTAAAATATTTCGACGTTCTATTTTGCTTCTCATCATTCGTTAGTGAAAGTATTGGTGGGGCAATAACGGCATGAACAAAACAAAAATACAAAACATAACAGTGTCTTTTTTTATTGACCGTAAGCCGGCTCGGAGTGCTAAATGCTGGTAGCAGCCAGCACGCGGCATGATTGGGTGAAGTGGGCGGGCGGACGGGCGCAGGGAATTGAGCGAATACACTGGCTCACGTGAGCATTCGTAAACGATTGAAACTCAGTGAAAATCATAAAAACAATTAGTAATTAGCAGAGTTGAACTTTACACGTAACAAATGGCGGTAAATGCTCGATGGATGTTGAACTATTAAGCGAGCCGTATTGTATGGTGTTACTAAAGACGGTATCTTCTCAGACCAATACTACATATAGTATTCGAGTTCACAGATCGGATAATTCGCTTTAATATAATTAAGACAATTTTTCCGAGCTAATTTTAAAAGTTTTTTTATTTGAATCAACCTCTTTATTTTCATTTTTTTCAAATTTTGAGTCTCCGGTTTTGTTCATTCTATATAGTACATATATACATACCAGTGACGCACACAGGTTAAATCCCCCGAAATACAAAAAAGCTGGTGCAAAATATAGTTTAAAAATGGAATTGAGCTCAAAAGTTGTACGCAAAATCCCCTCCCCCTAAAATGAAATCCTGTGTGGCGCCATTGGTACATACCTAAATCATAGGCATCACAAACAGAAAACGAAAGTCTGTGAGCTTGCGCACAGATTGAAGGCACTTACAGTAATAATCCGATTCCGATTGTCGAGTCCAGAATGGCAACTTTTCCATAAGTAATTTTAATCTCAGATCATATTTGTCACATTATTTTATCCTAAAGTACAAACTGTGAGATTAATAGTGGAACACAAATTCTATCTCGTCACTTTTTTTACAAATGGTCATAGTTTTCAAGTTTTAGTATAAATATATAGTAGCGGCTAAAATCAGCTAAAAACAATCTATTTGAAAAGGGGTCGCAAGAAGTTTTCTGTGGTTCGAGCGAAGAATTAAATGGAGCAATTCAGCGGCGCTTGGGGTTTAGTCGACAATCGGGTATCTCAAGACACCACGATAGGTGGAATGGGATTACAAACTGCGGACTATTAAAGACGATTCTAACTATGCGACTGGGCAGCGAAATCAAGAGGGCCTTTTCAGTTTGAATCGGAAAACTATTTTTAGATGATACTTGGCACGATTAAATCTTTGCTAAGCAAGAAACCCGTAGATTGTTCTTAGACGACAACAAGCAGCAGTAGTGTGTCAGTGTCGGACATTTGGGGAGTAAAAGAATGTATATTTTGGAACAATCATACATTAAACAGGACAAGTTAGGGACCGTAGTTAGTAGGAGAAAGCCGATAATTACTTACTTTATACCTCAGAATGGCTAAATACGATTAAGGGCAGAAATCGGATCCAATAGGTGGTTTGCTCTGGCAAATCCTGAATACGGGTTCAACAGTGTCCAAGTACCACTAAACAAAATTAGTGGAAGAAAATTGCACTACCACTAAATAAAGATCAGTGATTAGTGGAAAAAATGCATCTATCACTTAATTTATTAAGTGGTAGTGGAAAATGTCCCGCAGATCTCGTAGTGGTAGTGGTAGTGGAATTTTAGTGCAAAACCCCCATGTCTGATACTTATGTATTTGTGTGTTCATCAATGCTTGATGAAACGAAATTAATTGTACGAAATGAGTATATTTTTCAAGTAATATCTTGTCAGTTGAAGTTGAAGATCCGCCGAAGAATAACCATTGTCAATACATTTGTATTACGACGGCTTCAGTGGGCAACTTGAATGCTCTGGACAGAAATTTTTACTTGTAATAGTCACTCATCAAATCTGTGCTTCTAGATGACGCGGAAGCATGAACGATGATGCAAAATTATGGGCATTATTAAATAAAGAATAACTTTCCTTTGAGTGAAAACTTCTTCACAAGCCTTTTGGTCGTCTACGCATTGGCGAGCTTTACTGCAACTTTGACGTCGACCAGCGAATTAACATTCAACGGCTGCGCTGGCTCGGTCATGTCCAGCTTATAGCAAAACTTGCGACCAACTTACTACTTGCACTTAAGTAAACAATATCAATTTACCTATTCTCATTATATTTTTAATTAGTGTAATTTCGAGTTTTAAAGTGACATAAAGTTTGGTATACGATTTGCATTTGCAATTCGAAACCAATTAAACAAATAATTAAGCTGACACAAATTCATTAGTTGGATGTCCATTAAGACACCCTTCGGAACGAGTTGTCCTGCTTTCTGATCTCAGAGAACCTGTTTGGGGTGTCCAACCGAACAGGTCCGTGAGTTCGCGTCGTGCAGCCGATTGTATGTGCTATAATTGCGGTGGCGAAGGGTTATGGCATCATTTTAGAGTATTTATTTAAGAAATACATTTATTGTTATTGCTATTACAGAAGTCATTGCCGTGCTGACTGTCAGTGCAGCCATTGGCTCAATTGCTGCGATGCCAATTAGATAAGATACAAAATGAAGGAGCCGTGCTGCCGCTGCCTTGCATCTCTTGCGCGTGTTGCAGCGCAAATCTGCTGACTGTGCATGCGAAAGAAGGCGGTGGCGGGGGGACCGACACAGAAGCCGTCAATGTATGGCAGAGTGTTGCGGCACCTTTCATCTCACTAAATATTTGCAGCGCAACTTTGAGGCTGAGCTGTTGTCAGCAAAGCAGCACCAGTGGCCAGATGGCCGGGCGATGTCCGAGTGCGCGCGTCTCCCTGCAGCAACAATTAACCGTGTGCAGCGCACTGGCCGAGGCCGGTGCACTACGAATTTTCTAAATATCTGCCGGCCACAGACTGCAGCTGTGGTGATTATTTTAAATGCGGCAAATTTCTTCGGCCTTTTGGTGTGGCTATGGCTGGCAGCGGCGGCGGCGGCGGCTCCAGTAAGGAGGGCTGTGCTGCGGCCGCTGTCGCTGCTGGTGAAATGGCGAAATGCCCGCTGCGGTTCGCTCCAGTCGGTCGGCCGTGTGCACAGTCATAGAATTCGGCGGTGCTACCTACGCGCGCACCCATAACGTCCGTGATTTTTTGCCAGCCGCCAGCCGCCAATCGCCAACGGCCAACAGCCAACTGCCCCAACAGCCATGCCGGATGTTGTACATAAATTCCATTCCTTTGTTTTATGTGCCCCTTTTTGCTGTTAGTGTTATTGTTTTCGTTTTGGGACTTGCTCATTTTTTGCGCCTGTGATGTTGTTGTTTTGTGCAATTGTTGCTGTTACTGATGTCGTTGTTGTTATAGTTATTGTTGTACTTGTCTTTTGTTGTGAATCCGTTTCTACGGTTAAATCAGCAGAGCGCAGCAAAATAGAAATTAATTCGGTGCATTTTTTGCGCGCTCCCGCCCCACCGTGCCGCCACGCCGCCACGCCGCCACGTCGTCATGTCGCAGTGAGCGATTGCCGCAACAACAGCGGCCAAACGCGCCGACAGCAATAAGAAGTACTTATCGGCGGTGCGGATCAGAGGTCACAGAACGTTGAGTTCATTTGCAAATAACAGGCGTGACAAGTGCGTTGCGCTTCGCTGAGCGCCGTAATCAGCGTCGCAGATGGATCGAGTGTTCTGAAGATAATTACAAGATTTTGCGCCATTGTTTTTGGTCTGTTGTGCTCGTCGTTGTTGTTATTAAGTATTTTTCGTAATTTTTGTCGCTACAGAAAGTCACAGGTTTAAATTTAGTGACTCTGTACAAACTCGACCGAGCGCGTTTTTGCCATTTGCAGCTCGGTCGCACGCACGTCGCACGCTCCCGCTTCCGTCAACGCGCTATTTAAGCCAAATTGTATCAGTACGAGCTGGTATGAGACAATGCCGGATAATATGGCGAGGATGAACTCGTTGTTCAGCTGAAAGAATCCCAACACGTTGATTTACAAATTTTCCACTTTTCGTTGACACACGAAGGTCTCCACCTACGGCGAAACGGGGTTAAGATAAGTGAAAGAAAAATCGAAGCAAATAAAAATATAAATAAACGCCAAGCGAACCAGTGGTGGAAAAAGAAAATGAGAATGAAGAAATGTGCGAGAAGAAACAAGTGTAACATTTGCTATTTGAGAAATTGTTATCAGTATTTACACGGTCGTACAAGCTTTTCCCCGACACGCCATGACACAATTAATTGTTTCAAGGTTACTTATATTTGACAGCGTCACTAACCGGAAGAGATACCGACTCGCATGCGCGCGGAATTATCTGGGAAACCGATGTAACTTGAAGCCTCCGAAATACATTTATTTAGACAGGTACGACCACAATCGTTAAAGTGCTGTACATAGCTACACCGTTCGCGAGTTGGCGCCCGAAATGTGCAATCATTGTGATCTCCATTTTCGTTAAATGTACGAATAGTTGTGTGTAAGACTCGAATTTGTTGTTCTTGTTGTTTTGGAGGGCAAAGTTGTCAAACTATGACTAACAAACAATTCGAAATAGGCGGTAAGTTTGTTTAAATACAGTTTGAGAGGGAAAATAACATTCATTTTGTATGGGTTCGTTTTTTGAGTCGGTGTAAGGGTTCCAGAGTGGTTAGATGAAAATGTCTAGAAAGGGAATAAATATAGAAGATGGAAATCAATTCTACATGTTAATCTTGCAATCGAAATTTTGCGCGTACAGCTCCGTTTAGATAGCATTGTACTCGTCAATGCTGTCGGCGCAGTCACTTAGTCGCTGCATCCGCTTGTACCCATTGAGCTGCTTCCCGCTCCTCGAGTTTTCCACCTGCAGCGGCTCCATTTCGGCGAGCATTTCTTCAATGTGTTTGCCCATTTCGTCGTGCATCATCGTTCTGACGAGGAAACCGACGAAGCTCACGTCCAGCACTAGCATCAATCCCATCCAAATGTAAATGCCAGAAATGACCGACGCCATTTCTGACTGCTATTCCAGCAGCACGGCCGAACTTCGAGGCGGCCTTTAGCAGTAACAGGAAGACAAAGTTGCCGCCCAGTTTGATAGCGGACTGCGTCTTGGCGACGATGTGCTGAAACATTTTGGTAAAACGTTGGAACACAGCCATGTTCTGGGTCTCGCCACGCAGTTGGGTGACAAACGTGAAGGAGGCGAAAATCGATGTGGAGGCCGCTTGCACAATAATTTGTCGCCGGTAGCAGCAAGGCCTGAGTTCTGTTCCGGGGCTTTATTGGCGATACGGTGACGAGGCGTTTGGCGTCAGCTGCCAACTGACCACGCCCAGTAGGCGTCCAAACGAGTACACATTTAGTAGTGATTGAAACGACTGTACTTTGGCATTCTCAGGCAATTACTGAGCGGCCCGCTGTGTGCTGCGTCAACTAGGCGAACGACCAGAGCCATATTGACTTTATTAATTAAATAAAGTGGATAAGATATCAGCGATAGGACGTACGAATGACGGTGTGTGTCCAACCTGCATTGTCCATCGTCCAGTGGTCGCCGTTTGCCTCTCTAGCCGCTCGTCATCCGCTGTCGTCCGTCGGGTGTCTGTTGTATGTCGTTTGTCGTCCATTGAACATCGTCGATTGTTTGTGATGGCAGAAAAGGCCACAAGGAGGCACGTACGGGCGAGTATTCACACTCTGATGTGTGTGCTTCTGTGTTGACGGTAGCGTTTTTATTTTAAGTGAAAAGCAATTAAACTGTTTGTGCACGGACGCTCCGTACCAACGAACGAGTGGACGAGCAAACGCGCACATCCTTTGCATTTAAAAGTGTGTTGTTTGCATATGCAAAGGTGTGGAACGCATCGGACGGACAGCGAAGCAGACGAGCCAACCCAAAGCCAACTTTAATGTGGGGCCAAGAACCCACAGTGGGCAGCGATGGCGTTGCGATTTTTTGTGTGCGCGGCAAATCGAACTTGATGGATGGAAAATTATGATTTGCCATTTACTCGTAAAGGGCCATAAATTGCAGAATTCAGTACCGAAAACCCAACAGTTTTTAGTAAGAGCACAATTTGAGAATTAATGAAGTGGGAAGTGCTCCCCAGCAGACCCCAGGGCACATTCTGGGCGAATTGTTAAAAAAGGCGGAACTAAATATTTGGGTGCATTTTTATTTTTTTTTTGCAACTATATCGCGGTTCACTGTGAAGAAAATAGTTAATTTCGAATTTTTTTAAACATATTACGTAGTGCTGGGAAGAATCAATAATTTTTATAAGTACTTGATTCACAATGGAATCGGTTGTAAACAATTCTTGAGAGTATGGATTCTGAGTAATTACATGTAATCAGTATCGATGCTTCAATCGGTAACTATAATCACTCATCGAAAAGTACTCAGTATGAAACGACACTTGCACTTAGTATGAAATAGTACTCAGTACTGAATCGATACATGTACTCAGTATCGAAAAATACCCAGTTTCGAGTCAATTCATATACTTAATTGCTATAGATTCCTAAGCATTAGCATATCAACCACAACTTCGAATTGAGTCACGTACTTGAACGCCCATTTAATTCGCCTCTATTTGACTCCTACAATTGTTCCATTAGTTGCCAATTTACAGATTGAAACTAAAATTGTGAACTAAATTGTTCGGTTTTAATTTGTAAACAATGAAGGCTCGAAAGGGCCCAGTTTGAAGCACTTAGCGAACGGTTGGCTTGTTTGCGTGTAGTTCAAAGTGAATGATTGCTGTCCTAAATTCAGTTTACTTAATCTTCCAGATATTTGAGTTTCTAGCAGGCATGAATCCTGTTCACCAGGCTGCACGCACACATACATCCGCACAAGCACTCACGTCGTATACAGATTTTGTGGAAGCGGAGCTGTATCTGCTGCCAGTGGCCGCGCGCTGTTCCTCTGATTTTCTAGTCATGCAGTGCAACGGCGTTCGCCCCAGTCCGCAATGAACATAGAAAATCTTGTCCGCATCTACTATGTACACCGGGTCTCCAATAACAGGTTTGCCACAGTGGAGTGGACTGGAGTAGAGTGGAGTAGAGTGGAGTGACAGCAGCGCTGGATGGAGCGGCGTGATGTGGCGTGTCGTGGAGTGAAGTGGTTAGAGTGTGTAAAGATTATCTGGTGTATTGCAGTCGTTGCCAATGCTGCTGCAGCATCTTTGGGCGAGTTGCCGCCAAATCGGCCACTTGCATGGTTTATGGGTGTGTGTGTGTGTGTATCAGACCAGTTCTCTAGTTGTTGTCCGTATGCTACGGTGCCATGCCGCCCGGTGTTGTGTTGTACGCCGCCGCACCGCCGTCTCCGCCAGTCCAGTCGGCGCTGCCTTGCTCTGGATGCAACTGCAACAATGTACGTTTATATGTGTGTTATTACAGCTCAAGTACACGGAGTAATTGCATGCATTGCGGCAAGTACGAGCATGAGTACGACTACGCGTACTCGTTTGTAGCGCGTCGCTCTCCTGCTGACTGAAAAGAAAAAACCGAAAGCAAGAACGGGCTCGAGTGCTCCACTGTGCTGCGTCCAGCGATCGGCGATGGGCAATGGGCGATCAGTGCGCGGCGCTGACCCCTTCCATGAGCACCAGCGCCAACGCCAGCAAGCGCGACAGGCTGCACTGCCTTCTGCACTGCTACGCCACGCAGCCAGCCTGCCAGTTCACCAGCCTGGCGCACCGGACCCAGCCAAGTCAAGCCAACCCAAGTCAGGCTGGGCTACGTCGAGCCGGCTCAGGCCAATGAACTGTGAATGTGGTGCCGAGTGGATGTGTTGTTTTTATTTTGTTTTTGTTGTAGTAGTAGTAGCAATCGTTGTTTGTTGTGGTTGTTGTTGTTGTTGTTGCTTTTTGTTTTTGTAGTAGTGTAGTGTAGAGTAGGTAATTGCATGGGATGAGGAAAGTGCACGTGCGCGATCCAGCGTACAAGCAGCGGATCCAATGCCCGCGCCTGCAGACGCTGGCAAAGTGCGCTTGGAAACAGAGATTCACGATGAAAGGCTGACGAGGAGCATAAGAAAAACACCGGAAAACTGAAATCGGCATCATCGACATCACCTGCGCCGCGGCTTCTCGAGGCTTTTGAAATGCGCATTGCTGGCGTGCAGTGCCGAACAGCCGATAGGGGCCAATTGCACGGAAGGTAGGCGTGGCTGTTGTACGTGGTAATCTACAGGCGATGACCGCACAAATGGCAGGAAATCAACTGCAGAAACGATTTAGCGCAATTTTCCAGCGATCGAGACCGATAATTAAGTCACAGGAAATGCATCAAGCATTGATGAGTGACATCTACATTTGCACACACTCACATACATAAATATGTGCATACACACGTATAGAATATTAAGGCGAGAGGAGAGAAGCATTCTTTACCAGCAACTCGTATAACGACACAGATTAGGAGTTATAACAGAGTGTTGACAGCACCCACACTCGAATGCTCTACTTTGCCTAATTGGCTGTTCGCTGAAGATACTCGTAAAGCTCAATTACACTGTGTGACAAATTTTCGAAGCTGCAAGGATTAAAATCCATCCCATTACTACCGTATCGGTATTAAAGTACCCATAAAACGGTTTGTCATATATCGGCAACACGCAATTGTGCTCCTCTTTGACTTATAATCAGAATCTCCTCGATAATTAATATCCCTTAACGAAAAATGATATCGAAAAGTTTAAATATTGTAATTAAAATTGGCATGGACTGTTACATAAACCACCAAAAGTGTTGGCTGGAATGTTAATGTTGTTCGAACTCAGACCTGCCGGTTGGATGGACAAATATCCCTTGAAATTTTCAGATATGCAGAAAGTTTCAAACCAAAAATTAGACGCAGCCTACAGAGTCTACATAAGCTTCTCTATAAATTGACAAGCATAATAGGATGAGTTGCCTTTTTTTAATTCGACAAAAAGGAGTAGAGTAGCACCCAATAGTCTAAAATTTCATGCATGACCTTCACACTAAACGAAAACAGCGAGTAAGTGGCCTACAGTACAGAGATTTAAGATTTAGAAGCAGCCAGATGAGTTTGTAGAGAGAGATGGTCGTTGAGGGGGTATTACGATTTTTGAAATTTTTTTTTCGATTTTTTTGTTATTGTTTCATTCTATTCGTATATGCGTCTAGAATTCGTCCCCCGAATATCAGATCGATCCGTACATTAGAAAAAAAGTTATTGATATATATATTGTTATATGTATGCGTGAAAAAGAAGCGAACGCAGGGCAAAAAAACATTTAAACGCGTTTTTCTCGAAATCATGTTTTTGAAATCGGTTCCAGCTCGGGAGAAAAACTGTAAAGTGCAATCGGCCTAATTTTTTTTCTACTTATTTTTAAATACAATATCTAGTGCCTGACGAGAGCTTTTTTTTTTTACTTCGTATTTTTTTTCTACACGACTTGTCGTCCCAAAAAAACGACAATTTTTCGTATGTTTTTTTTAAAGTGCTGCCATTTTGTTACATTTAAAATTAGAAAAATTTCCTCTCGTCAGGCACTAGATATTGTACTTATCTTTCAAAAACACTTTGATTTTTTGATTTCAGATATGCAGAATTGCTGATCTAGCTGGAACCGCAACTGATTTGCCGACTGGGATGTCCACTTCAGCGCCCTCTATAAATTACACTTTAAATGAAAATGTCAAAAAAAAAATTTGTTTGTACTCTTGAAGTTTGATACTACGATGTGTAAAAAGATTTGAATAAAAAAAGTTTTTCAGTTTCTCAAAAAAAAAGTTGAAAATTCATTGAAAATCGACCAAAAAAATCGTAATACCCCCTTAAATTTTATGCAATGTTGATCGAAATAATAACAGCTTTTTTACATACGTCAGGTCTGCAAATAAATGATTGTCAGTATTAGTGAATTCATCCTTTGGCTCTTTTTTATATACATGACAACATTTAAAAAACACATGCGTGCAATATATTTTCTTTAAAGTATTATTGTTTGCACTTAGTGAACCAAGAATTGGCCAAATTAGAAGTAAGTCAATTTCATAGTGTTCGTATGGATGGGAATTTGTGTAGATGTGTTGATGTTAAGCATTGATATATGTACATCTTTACATACATTCATGACGCACACATACATATTACCAAAGCCAAATCAAAGCCGAAATTGGAAAATTAAAAAATTTTTTTTTCAAAATAGTTTTTTTTCAGTTATTACATAAATATGATTTTTTTTATACCCAAAGCCCACTAATAACAACCGAATCAGCAATCATTTTGTTTTATGATTAAGTATTGAGTATTTTTGTATATAACAAATTATTCCATAAATATCTTTAATTTAGTTGTGTTACTAAAGTCGGGCTTATGTTGCATAGAGGTGCTTCATGTTTGTGTAAACTTGTGCGTCCGTATGTACCTACGTATTTATTTTTGAGCCTTTCCTTAGTGCACTTGCCACGCCTCCTTAAACTGGTTGCTCTGGAAATTACCGTTACTGCAAAAGCAACAAAACCAACAACAACAAAACAATAACAACCAAACTCACTCATACCAGCGCAGCGGCACTGTTGTGCATCTTTTAGGTACGAAATGAACGCGTCGTAGTAAACACAAAATCAAGAGACACTCGGCTAGGTTCAACGACATTTCTTTCTAATCACGTTTCACAACAACAACAAGAACAACACCAACAAAAACAAATACAACAATAAAACAATAATAACAACAACAGCCACACACAGAGCAGAAGCAAAGGCAACAACAAAAACACAAACAAAAACACTGCCATCAAGCAGAAATACGCGACGACAGCAGCAGTGGCGGCGGCGGCAGCTACGGCAGAACCACAGCAAAACAACGAACCTAGCGAAATTATTGAGCGGTGCGCGTACGCGTACGTTTTGGTGAAACGAGGACGGCATGGAGGGTGCGCAGCGTAGCATACGCGAAGCGTGTATTAGGCGCGGAGTGCGTGGGGAGGGGCCGGAGCGGGGGCCTGCTACGAAAGCGGGTGAGCGGTACGAACGATTCAAAACGCCACCAATGCAACCGCACAACTACAACAACACAGCGCTCGGCGTGCGCAGCGGACAACAGATTTAAAGAGATCGAGCGATCGAGTGGGACGCGATCGCCTATGTTGCTGTGTCAGTCTGCATGCATTATATTGCCATATAGTTGCTGCTGCTGCTGCTGCCGGTTGGTTCGCTGTGGTTGCTGTCGTTTTTGGTGTTGCTGGTGTTTATGTTGGTACTTCTGGCAGGGACGTTGTCACCGCCGTAGTGCGTTTGTCAATTACATAAGAGGGCATGAAAAACACACAGCGGGCGAGTGACCGAGAGGAAAGAAAGCGCTCGCGTAAAATTTAATATGCAGCGAAAAGCCGAAACAACAACAAACACTGTCGAAACTGGGAGAGCGGGAGGCCAACAAAACAAACGAAAAACAAACAAATAAGCATTCGAGCGGGCGCACAAGCAGACACACATCCATATGTAAATACATACTCGTCCATACATACATACATACATACATACATATGTACACAAATCCGAAATGAACAAATTGAAAAATCGTAGGAGTGAGTGCACAGCGAAGCAGGAAGAAAGCGCGCAGCGGTCTGCGCGATATGTGTTGTTCTTGGTGCATTGATCCCGCAACGCGCTCCGAAGCTATCCTGCTTACTAGCCGGCTGCCGCGAGGTCGCGCGCCCCCACGGCGAGCGAGTACTGGGAGAAGAGAAAAGTTCGTTCAGGGCAGAGCAACGCAACTCCGACACAAAAACACTTTTGTTTCGTTGCAGGGACAGGGACATGGGCGAAGGGAGACGAGCATTGCAGGTCGCTTGGCAGATTTATGATGTCATCTGATGCAGTTGGAACATAACCTAGTCGAGCGGCGCGGCGGCTGAATGGCCCGATTTACTCGTTATCTAAGAGCGTCACCACTCTTTGCATAACTCAAGACGCCGCATGAATACCCAATTGACATGCAGTGCGCCCGGCTGACAGCAATAACTCAGTGCAGCACGTATACATTGTATATGTATGTATGAATGCAGCAGTATCTCGATATAAGCCACTGCGTCTTAGGTCTTATGGCGACCGACGCGCACCGCTACACCCCGCACTGCACCGTCGTGGAACTTCCCAGAGTGAGTGATATATACATTTCGATCAGAAAACTCTAACCAGTATGGAAAAGTATACAAATACATATCTGTATCTCTGTTAACCACATGGGCAGCTCTTGAACGATTAGAGATATCGTGATAAAGTTTAATGCAGATAGGGTTATTTCGGGTATTGTGGTATACCTATTTGTTTTTTATCTATATTGCAGTCAAATTCGGCCCGAATTGAATGAAATTCGACCGATGACATATTTCAAGTATTGGCTTCTAAACGAACCAACTGGAAAGGGCGTCTGATGAACATTTTCAGAGATATTCTTGAAAGTTTGTAACAACACATAATCAGCATAGTCCGTAGGCATAGTCCGCTTAGTTTGATGTAGGGTTGGGTATATACAAATTATTTTCGATATTGCTTACTGGAAAAGATCCTTAAGCCACAAGATAGTAAGATATTTTAAATTTGACAAGCTTAACCCCCAATTGAATGAATTACTTTCTTGTTTGTTTAACCCTTTCGCTATTTTGTTCCCATATGGCAACATGCTACTTTGTGGACGTCAAAAAAAATTGTGTTTTTGGTCCTTAGAATAGTTTGAAATTTTAGATATACAGTATAATCTCGATAATTCGGACACTCGCTAATACGGACAACGCGGTAATCCGGACACTCATTTTTATTGTAGACTCTGTAATCCGGACACTCAATTTCTATTGTAGACTCTGTAATCCGGACACCAGTGTCCGGTTTTTAATTGTCCGGATTATCGAGGTTATACTGTACTACGAATTCAAGGCGAATTCAATATAGGTGCCCTCGTTGAATCAGCTGATTTGTTTGTTGTGTCCAAATGGTTGTTTCTAGTTGGTTGGTTATTTATGGGTTGAGTTTGATTGGCTTATTTTGAAAATCAAGTCGCGTAAACCCAATAACAAAATAGATGGGAATATTGTTGTTGCCCTTACGCGGCCACCTTTGTTAATTCACCTTGTACGAAATTAATAAACTGAATATTTAAGTTTAAAGAAGAGAAGTATACACGTATTTTGAATGCTATATCTTGACATCTATATATGTATATAAAAATGAATGTATGTATGTTTTGTTTGTTGGTCACACGACACCGAAACTCAAAAACTAGAAGACCGATTGAGCTGAATCTTTCACAGAATGTTCGCCTTGACTAAATCACGGTAAATCCCATAGTGCGAATATGACCCGACAGGTGGGCGTGGCACCACCGAACCGAAATTTTTAATATGGAATATCTTTGGAATTATAGGTCGGACAGCATTGAAATTTACAATGCTGGCTTAGTGTCATGGCTTAGATGTGTCGTTCCAGTGGTAAAATTGTATGGGCATTGGACAAGGGGCGTGGCACTTGTTAAGCGACCCCAATGTTTTGAATAACTTTATAACTACAGCTCATACAATCAATGTCATTTCCTATTTAGACGTGTCCTTCGACAGGAGGAATGGGGGGGGGGGGGTATTGGACAAGGGAGCGTGGCATACAACTTAAATCTATATATGATGACTGACTGAGAAACCGATAAAGCTACTAACATGAAATTTGAACTGTAGGTACATTTAGGAAAATAAACTTCCTTTAAGATGGGATTGGGGTCTGAAGGGGCAAAACATGGGGTAAAGTGTTATATGAAGAAACTTGATTTATTGGGCCCCTCTGCTAGTAGTAAATAAAGAAGAAGCAGAAACAAGAAGACATTTTTAATTTGACTTTTTACTTTAATTCCGATATATTATTTTCAGTAAATGAAGAAATATTCAAATTTTAACACTTAACGGACGGTTCCAATCTGCATTGACTATTCATTTTTCAGGAGAATTAAATAAACATGAATGTATGGACTTAAAGCGTTGAAGTTTTATTAAATCAATCAATCAAAAAACGTAGATCTTCGTGCCCATCCTAGGAAGTTACAATGGAAAAACTGGGCCCGTCCGTTAGGTGTTAATTATTCGTAAACAATTTTATGTTTAAGTATTACAGCCACACCGATATGGTTGCTCTCATATGACACCACTCTAGAAACCAGGGTTCCCGGTATTAAAAAAATATATATATTATGGAATGTTCTTAAGACCCTAAATTTCAACGCAAGTTACTAGCCAAGTTAAGAAAACCATTTAAAAAATGTCTACTAAGTACTAGCAAATAGACGTTTAAACAAATTATATCTGAGTTTAATGGAAGTTTGAGGTCCCCCTTCAGGCGCACCTATTTGAGGGTTTAGTCACATTGAGCCAATATTCTTATAATTCTTCGATACATTTTTGTTTTTAATTATCCCGACCAAAAGTCGGCCTCGATCCAAAGGCCCCAGGTTCGATTCTTGGTTCGGGCGTGTGAAAAACTCCTCTACTTCTATCGCTATCGCCAAGTGTGAACGAAAAACTGCTAATCGCCGTTCGGATTCGGCGTTAAACTGTAGGTCCCCTCCCCTTCCCTTTCCCCATCCGCTTGAAATGTGTGCTGTAACATATGTTGGAAAGACAGTGTTGCATACGCATTTCAAAAAATGGGTGAAATATGAGATATTATTCTCATTTTCCTTCCCTATCCCCCATGGGTATAGTACAATGGTACAATTAAATGGACTGAGTGCTATGGAAAGCTTGTAGCCTTCCTGCCCACCCTCACATCCATCCATCCATCCATCCATCCCGCCAAAAACACATCTAACCATTGCCATAAAAGTCAGAGTGGAAGTTTTGGTTATTTGGATTTCCTTTCCGAAATTTAAAAGTTCCGTGTATGTCGGTAAAGACCGACTGAAACGCCCTGATATGTCTTTAAATCTTGTTTTCATTCGTCTCCTCGTGTTTTTTTTTTGGTATTTTCTTTTAGCGAGCATTTGTGTTGATTGTTGACTGTCCATCGGCATTTGTTTTTATTGCCTTTCGTTGTTGTTGTTGTTTTTGTGTGTTGGTGTTTTGTGATTTTTCCATAAGGATGTTAATTCTTGATTATGGCACTCCACCAACAAACCAACAACAACCAATCGGGTTCCACTTATTTTGAACTTGACGCGAGATAATAAACAAATCGTTTGCCTGTTTTTGATTTTTTAATTTCTTCTGTTCCCTTTTCTCGATTTTCCCTTACTTGCGTCTCGACGATGCTTTATGGTTTTCATTAAGTGGTGGTACGCGTAAAGTGTTCTCTTGTTTTTGTTTTTTTGTGGTATTTTCATATTTATTCACATTTCATTTTGACTTATTGAGATTGATTAGGTTCGCCGCTGCGGTGCAGTCGAATTGATTCTGATTCGATTCGGCGCAACTCCGGCCGATACAAGCAGGTACCAACCACTGACCGAGCCAGTACCGCTTGCACCAGCTCTCCGGGCCGTGGGACGAGTGCGGCACTCTGTCCATTCCGGGCACAATTCCTATAAATATTTACTGGCGCAAGAAAACATACTGTACACTGGACGGCACACTGGTCGCCGGCAGACGTGCGGCATTCGACACGCCGGCCACCGCATTCGCACGCACAATCAACAATCCGTTTCCGGAACTTGCGCAGATATGACTTTCAGTTGATTTCCACAAAAACCACAAACACCTAAACGTGAAGGAGCATTTCTTCAACACTGTAAAACAGTGGCGCGTGGCCGAAGAAAATAGTTGGGAGTCGACTGGCTGTGAAGCGAAGACTCCAATATTTGGCGGCCGCAGTAAATTAAGGTTGGTGCTTTGGATTGCAAGTTAGAGGGTAGTGGATTCGCATACTAATACAATTTAAATATTATAAAAATCTTGCTTCAGTGATGGGGTTTCCAGCAAGCAATGGCAAACCCTTAAGAGTAGAATTGCCAATGAAAAACCTCACAACTTGGTTACACTAAGAATTAGGCACCAACTTCTCATATCTTTGACGCATAATTCTCAACCCACAATGCTCACCAGTCAACTCTCCAAGCAACCCTCTCCATACTGTCTCGATAAAATCGCTCCAGGGCTACTGTTCATATTTTTCAGGACTGCTACGCAGTAATCAAACCTTTCAAAAGGATTGTCATCGTATCAAAAGTGGTCTCTCTCTGCCGTTTTTTGTTTATCGAGCCGAGTACAACATCTTTATAGCATTGTATTACTCTACAGGTATCATAACTTTCTTGCTACCTGTAAGTTGATCAGATTATATTCTCAAATATAGCCCACACAAATTTTTTAGAGGAAAGTTGACCCTAGCTAAGCACATCTGGTTCACTTTCAATACTTGCCGTACTAAAACACAGTCGAGGTAATTTCAACAGGCCTTTTGTCTATTTTGACGTAGACTATCTATTTTGATATCTGCAGACTGGATCTCGACAGTTGGGACCGGTTACCGCAATGAGGAAGTGAAGCAGACTGTAAGTCACCTTTTCTGCCACTGTGTGGGTCTCTTTAGGAAGGTCAGAGTTTTTTTTTATAATGGATAACTTTATATCAGTCAATATTAGAGATTTACTTCATACTATTGTCCGACCGAATATTCGGTTTTGGTTTCGGTTCGGCCCAAAAAAGTGGTTTCGGTTTCAGTTTCGGCCAAAAAATGCCCGAACGGCCGAAACCGAAACATTCTAGAATATTTTATTTATGTTTATCTTTATTTTTTTATGTTTATGTGTTTTAAAAATTGGTGAATTGTTTTTATTAATAAGTACCTATTTATGTTGTTTGTTCTTTATTTACCTAAAGTAAAATTCGTTTGTTGAAAAATTGTGATTTTGGTGCTTGATGTGTTGATTTTTATTTCAACTAGAAAGTTTTGGTTTCGGCCGAATATTACAAAAAAAACCGAAATTCGGTTTCGGCCCAAAAAAGTGGGCCGAATCACACACAAATCAAACTGACTTGAGTAGGCACTCTTCACTCTGTTCTCTCTGATTTTACGGTAACTAGTTATGTCATGTGCGACTTATGTGTGTCATTCGGTAATGTCCCGAAATCTAACCCAAGGCCGATATATGTATGTATGTACGTATGATTGTGACGCCTTTAAAGTACATAGTAGAAATAAATCAAGATAGTGTACACAGATTCGAACTCAATATCAGACCTTATAAACACTGATTTTTGTGTTACAAGACTGACTGATAACATTTTAAAGAAATGAATAGAATAGAATTTTAAAGAAATGAAAACTGTGCCTCGAAAGTGTTTTAGATTTTTAAAGCTTCAGGCTTATCTAAAACGAATTTGAGAACTTCAATAAGTTCTATTGCCACAAAAAAAATCTCTACAAGTAGAGTCAGCAACGCTCAGAAACTTAAATATACTTTGCATTAATTTAGTTACTTACTAAGTCTAAGTATGAGCATGTGTACGTATACTCGTTTATGCAATGTGTGTGACTAATTTATGACCATACAATTGCCCGACTGATAAGTTCCGCACGGAAGGCGACGCGCACAAACTGAATCATTTGTGATGAGAGAAATTAAAACTGAAAACGGCAGTTTTATCCACAATTTGCAGCACATTTAATGGCATCAAATTTCAGCTCAAACCCGTACAAAGTTGACAATGTTAACATATATGTATGTACCTAAGTATTTATTTCGTACACTTAAAATTGATGTACTCGTTTTTTTACTTTTACTTTTTTCGAGCACAATTAAGCGCCGTTCCGCTGCATGTCATCGATGATGTGGAGTTTTTCGAGTTGAGTGATTCCTCGCCATGCAAGCATGACGCCAAACAAAAAAAGCAAAATAAAAGCAAAATAATTAAACAACAACAATAATAAAAATATGTGTGTGCACACGTATGTATGTGGGTTGTGTGTGCAAGCAACAAGTTAGACGACGCGGACGTTGGATGACTTGCGCGCTGACAGCGCAAAGAGGATGGTGCGAAACGGATGTCCTGACTGCAAACGCAACATGGACTTGTTTTTATTGCTATTGCTTCAAGCATAACATTTTCTCACCGCAACTACGAGCTGCTCCGTTGCGTTGTGCGCCCGGCGTCGGTTTCAGGTGTGGCTCTGCTCAGCTCTGCTTTATTGCGACTGGGGGAAATAAGAGAACGCGGATGCATTTCAAAGGTTTCTACGTTCCGCAATGATTTTGCCGAAACGGCTGACTGTGAATGTGAACACAAAGTGTGAACGCAAAATTGTATATGGTTTGTGCTGCTTTAGGTGCAATAAATCGAAAGGGCTGCGCGGCAAGCCGGACGCGCTGAGTATCGGGGAAGAAGAACGGGCTTGAGTGGCAGAAGCAGGCAGCAACAACAGCAGCAGCGACAACAAACACCATGTCTGCTATAAATTCAACAACAGATGTGATTATTCTAAACTCCCCTGCATATTAGTGAAATTTAATCAAGCGTTTAATTTCAGGGAAACACTATACAAACACACACACACGCACAACGCACTCTTGCTGCTGCACATCGATGACAGGCACAACGAACGGCTGGGCTGGGTTGGGCTGGGCTGGGGCGCAGCGATCGGTGGTTGATTGGTTTGGTCATATGCCACTCGCCTTACATACAACATTCACGGCTTTTTATTGTTTCTGTTGAGGTTGACGATCATGCCAACAATGACGTTGATGTCGATGTCGATGTTGATGTTGCTGATGACGATGACGCGCTTGGTGTTGCTGCTTGTTGTTGCCTTATTTCAAGTCTTTTTTGCTTTGCTGACATTATTCATACGGCTGGTTACTGCTCGCAACTGTTTGTCCGTGCCTTATGCAGGATAATGACACTCCTACGTAGTCGGCTGCGCGTCTGTACCGGGCGGGGCGAAGCGGATCGGAGCGAACCGTTTCAAATTGTTATGCCATATGGCACGATAAACTCAACGAGATGAGCAAAAACAGCCACTGCAACAGCAACGAGGATCTGATCGAGCATACTTACAAACATCCATATGAGTACATACATACAACGCCGTTAGGGTAATTTGACTACGAGATGCGACGCTACAGCCGGGCGCATCACAACGACATCAGCTCATCATCAGCAACACAGCACTGACAGCAGCCAGAAGAGCATCCGCAATACCAATAACAAGACCAACAACAACAACAGCAGCAGCCGTTGGGTTGTCTCGTTCAGCTTTGCGCCCGAATTACTCGCACAGCGCCGCCAGTGGCAGCACGATAAATAGTCGGCATGATAAATAGTCGCAAGTTTTTTGCATTTCATTACTTTTCTGCGCTTTTTATATTTCCACAACGCCTACATGCGTACGCGTACAGTTAGGCATGCAGCTAGGATCGCCACGACCGTCAGCATCGCCATCGCCACCGCCAGCATCACCACCGTCATCGATCATCACACCTGGCTGAGTCGGGTCGCTGGCGGACGCAAATTGAAAAGCGGACATTAACAAATTGTGCAGCGCGTGCGACCATTCACTGCGCAGCGTACCACGGGGTGACTGAGGAGGGATGAAAATGCTGCCTCATCTGTGCAATCGGAATTGGTTTTCCACCCTTTGAACATTTCAGTGCAGAACTAAAACCTATAGCTGCACCTCCTCGGGTAAAACAATGTGTATGTGTATAGAAAAAATTTCATCGCGGCACTTTTGAAATGTGGTTGAATGAACAATTTTTAATAACATTTAGCGCCCGTTTTACATATAAGTTGTACGCTCTTCAAAAATGTTGAAAGCATTCGGTCTTCTAAATACTGTGCTGTCAGTTAGGACACTATGCTGCTTAACCCTCAATCACCCACCCCTATTAAAATCACTACCCACCCTGAGTCCCCGGGACTCACAATTTTTGTTTACGAAATAACGCAACACCTATTAAATTTGTATGGTTTTTTACCTCTTGTAACAGATGTCATTTCATATCTTTACATAACTCAAATACAAATTCACCTTTTAATTGATAGAAAAAATACTCTAAAAAACATACACTAAACATTTAATAAAAATAAAAGATATAAATAAATTAACAAAAACAATTATTTTTACATAAATCGCTTAAAAACCAAATAACTATTCAGAAAAGAAACTTGAAGTAATACTTCATTATATAAAATAAGAAAACGTGCAGCAGGTTGAATTTCATATGTTGTGCACATACCTCACATACCTTTTTAGCACAACTAAGGCAAATTGTTAGCAGCAAAACTTCTCAAAGGGTTAACTCTCTCAATTCTTGAACTTTTGGCAGCATTTTTGGCATCCTAAATTTAAATTAACACGATTTTAAAAAAATGTACAAGTACAATTTTTGTGGGACTCACTTCGTGCCAAAACTCAGCCTTGTAATTGTAGTGCGCTAACTTCCGATCGTCTCCGCGTTCAGCGCGACCCTGTACAAAGGTATACGAAAGCTGGACGCCGAAACATAAAAACACAACCTGTACCAACTTATTAAAGTTCGTAGTGAGTCCCCTGGACTCAGGGTGGGCGATTGAGGGTTAAACGTACAAGATTTAATGAGCGATCTACTTGAGTCCAATTAGTTAAGAATAAAACAGGTGAAGAGGCTCTGTTTGGAGATTTCCAAAGTAATTTTTAAACTTGATATGTAAAAGTGCAACTTTCTTTTTGGCAACACTGTTTTTGGCAGCTCAGCTGTTTTCGTGCAACATGTTACTGTCAAACATGTTCAGTTTGGTCTATAATTTAACCATGAATCGACTTACAAAGGAACAACGCTTGCGGATTATTGAATTTTATTATCAAAATTCATGCTCGGTTAAGAAAGTGCATCGTGCACTTCTTCCATTTTATGATCAGTTTGGGCGACCTTCTGAGGCGGCTATTCGGAATCTTGTGACTAAATTTCGCACCAAATTTACATTATTGGACATTAAACCATCCACACGCATACGTAGAGTGTGGACAAGACGGTGCCACACAGCATGCGAAACAATGGCCCAATTGAGAGGCGAGTTCGGTGAACAAGTTATTTCACTTTTGGGGCCGCCTAGATCGTGGGATTTAACGCCTTTATACTATTTTTTGTGGGGCCAAGTTTAAGGCGCATGTCTATAGTGACAAGCCCGCAACGGTTGACACACTGGAAGCCAATATTGAAGAATTTATTCGAGAGATACCAGCCGATATGTTGGGGAGAGTATGCCAAAATTGAACCTATCGTATGAACCATTTGAGGCGCAGCCGCGGTCAACATTTATTTATTTCTATTTACATGAAATCATCTTTAAACATTGAATTATATCGATCGTTCTATCGACTCAAATAAAGATTTCATACATTTCTCTAAATTTAATGTGTTTTTTTTAATCAAACCCGAAGGCTCTTAAAAAATCCCCCTTTAATACCCCCGAGATATTAGCCATTTTAGGCCACTTTTTTGACTATAACTCCTGAATGGAAGAAACCTCATTGATTCGGCAATTTGAAGGAGTCATTTATCCCAATTGAGCCTCGAAATTCGTCTCCACCTCAAAGCTTCATTTATCTTGCAGCTATCGCTCAAGACCTGACATGAGTTACTTGTCGGTGGTACGAGGATGGTTGCGGATGGTGGTGGACAATTTGAATGCGCTTTAGTCAGTGTAAGCTGTTATGGCCAGTGTTCAATACGAGCCATGTTCTCGTTTGTCATCCCGTAGCCTGTGAATTTTTTTGCTGCCGTAAGCATTATATGACTTCGAAGACTGTTTAACCCCATAACCTGCAAGTCAGCCTAAAGGCAGAGTACCTAAATTTCAGCCTGGGAGGTCGCCTTTTGATTTATTTACAAATTTGACTTTACTATCGTTTTTCTCGCCCTAAAATGACAGGGCATGCATTTTTTCGGTTAGCGGGTTAAAGGCAATGCTGCAATGCTAAGGTTTAACATTGTAAGAAACGAACTTAACTCCACCGCGGTTGCCGGTATTCAGACTGCATTGTATTTGTAACCATTACAGATCGCGTTATTTGTTATTGTGTTCGAGTATAAGAAAGATTTTGTACAATTAAAGTTAAGTTGAACTGCGCCAACTTTTGTACTTGAGCTGACATTAGGAGCGTGTTAAGAAAAATCTCCAATCCCTCAAGTACATTCATTCAAATTGTTTGTACATACTTCTGTGTATTTTTTATATGAGTGTATGTATGTGCTACCGCCTATGTAATCACTTAATAATTCTTTCGGTTTCTGCTAATGAGAAAATAATTTAAAAAGCCCAACTCCGGCCACCAAAACAACAACAAATCGTTGCTTGGAGACCCATGTGTGTACCTGTCAGGCTGTCACTTGGGGTGCGCGGATTTGAGCTGTAATTACCGCATTCAACAGCCACACAAGTAAAGTAAAGTTACTTGAGTACAAGCAAACAAATGGAAACGATTTCCTACGGCCCCATGCCGCGCGCTGTCTGGCTGCACACAGTACCTGCGCATAGGTGCGCGCAGCGGCTGCGAGAGTGTCAATTCTGCTCGCCAGCCGGGAGAAAGGCGGGGATTGAAGCGATATTGACGATCAGACGCATTAGACAAGTTTAAATCCAAACAATAAATAAATACATCCAGGCGAGGGTTCGCGCGCAATCGCGCAGCGGCCGCCTGACAGGCGGGCAGACTGGCAAACAGGTAGGACGTGCAGAGGACGTCGCCGAAGCAATCAAAACGTAACGCAACCATGTTCCAGCGCCTCATTGTCCCGTCTACGCAATGCATTGTCTGGAGTAGCAGCTACGAGTCGCGCGCATGGGCGGCGGCAGGAACGTAGCGCCAACTGTCTTGCGAGAGGGCTCCCGTCACACTTCGACGCAAACCGATTTCACCGGTGATTGCTTGTCGGCGATGAGGTGGCCTGACAGCGCCCGTGCAGCACGGCACAGCTCACCCGTTTCGAATCGCGCGCCTGCTGGAAGAAAACGATTGTTACGCACGTGTTTGTCTCTTGGCCTCTGCGCTCGTCAGCGCAGTCCGCCCGACAGCCAACGCACAAAATATTGCCAACCATTATTGATGGCGGCACTGGTTGTGGCCCATCACATCATATCAACTACCACGCGGGCACCGAATCAGGATCGAGACAAGTTCTGATGTGATTGTGACCCTTGTCGTCATCGTTGTTGTTTCCCTTTCATATTCTTATTCCCTCTAGTGTACGTCGCCGTACGCACCGACGGACGGACGGACGGAGGGCTGGATTCGCTCAACCGCAAAGCAGAGATTCGAGTTTTGTTTTCATTGCCTTCGTGCAGTGAGGAGTCGAATGCGAAGTGAATGTGAATTACGGGGCAAGTGTAAATTGTATGCAATACCTGCATTTCAATTCATTTCACTTCATTTCCATTTGGATACGGTTTTACGGCGTTAATGCGTATACGTGAATGTGCATTTGCGCGCCGGCGAGTGAGCGTACGAGTGTGTGTGCGCATGCACAAAGTGTGTGTGGGTACCGTACAGTTCACGTTCGCCTTTGATTGCTGACTACGTAAACAATACGAAAATTGGCTGATTACTCAGTCGCTGAAGGTGCTGGCAATAAAAGAAATGAATGTCCTTAGTGGGACACGATTGTAGGTTGCAGCTCCGATTGCAGCAAATAAACTACTCAAGAAGCAAAAGTGTTGCCACATGAGCACAATGTAACAATGGATAAGGACATTTTAAGTTTGAGAATATATTTGTATACATATTTTTGGACCTACATATATATTCGACAATTTTGTTTCATTTCAGAAGTGTCTATAATTGTTTTTTTAATATTTGAGAAAAGCATATGATGTTTTATAAAGCATCGTACGATTATAGATACTCAGGTAATTAACGTAATTATTGTATTATAACATAAATACATATAACGTTTAAAAACATAAAAGACATGTATAACGTCCGCCTTGCCTATGATGACCATAGTATGATTACCGTCTTGTACAGAAAGGAAAGAATAATTTCGGCTTTGATTCTATGCGCTGATTTTTAAAACTGTTTGCCGCTGAAATGGCACTACTGCTTTAGTTCATATGCAGTGCTTTCGCTAAACATTTCCACAGCATCTTTCCAACTGTGTGCTTCGAACAGCATGCCAATGCTTGTCAAACTACGGCCAAACTATTCTCACCACTCTCTCACGCAACTGGTCGAACGAATATTCACCGTAGACATGCGCACAACAAGATTTGGCAGCACTGAATGTCACTGGACGTTTTGGAGATACATTCCGTGAGTGGAGCGTAAACAAAAAGGATTTTTAATTGAAGAAAAGTGCATTAAATATTGTTTACTCGTTTAAATAATGTGAGCTGTGCAGTGGCCAGTGCGTGTGAGTTGAAGTGAGAATTGTGGAAGTAGTTGTAGATGCAAACGGCACGTGAAAAGAATTCGATAGTGATTTTGCAGAGTTGGTGGAAGCTCGTGATGTCTGGGCCCAAACGGTTGCAGGAGCAAGATGCGCTGTGTTTGCCAAGTTTTTGTTCATGTGTGTGCAAAAGTGCTCGCCAAAGGGTTTGTTGTGTGTTTTGGGGCGGGGTGGAAATGTCAAGGAAATTAAAAAATGCTCACATGAGCGCAAGGTGAACGGATTGAATGAACAAAAGCCGAGCGGCGGCGTGGAGGGCTGGGCTGTCTGAAAGTGTGAAATAGTACGGGCGGCGCACTGCAAGTGATCAACTGTTGTCACCGCCCTTTGCCTTTGCGCATAGTGTGAATAGTACTCGAGCGTAGATTTTGTTGTTTGCTCGTGTGAGTCCTGGGCTGAGCGGGAGAGGGCAGAATGGGACGGCTGTCCATCAAGTAGGCGGCTGTTGGGTGGCAAATGCTGAACTTGCGGCTGTCATTGCCACTATGTACGCGGCTGAAGTAGCAGTAACTAAATTATTAATTACGGTTTTAAATTATTTTGTAATGTGCAGTGTGTGGTGTTGTTGGGTGGCTGGGTGTGGGCGACTGGTGAATTTCATATGGAAAATTTGTGCAGCGGTATCGTAAAGATATGAGGAAAATATAGCAAGGTGTCAGTGGGATTTTCCGATTACAAAATTTCTCTCCATTCTTTTGGTTCTTTGCCTGCACTCAGTCGCTCTCTGCTATAGGGCGAGACTACTAGCACAGGGTTGTATTCGCAGGATGGTGAATTACAATAGTTGTAAGGAATATGAAAACTGTGAAGTTCATAATTTTGTTAAAGAAAAAATATGTTATACACTTATGATAAGAACGTAATACGATTACTTGCAAATATAGCTTGTTGCCGATCTTTCCAACACTGGAATCAAAAGCATTAACTATGAAATGGTTCACCTGTCCACCAAAGGTTTTCAAACACATATTTTTTGTCATTCTAAAGTTTCTAAATCAATAGGAAATAATTTAAAGTTATACAATTTTCTATTCAATGCAATATGCTTTTAATTAAGCAGCATATAGCCTCGTTTGGTGGCTAAACATTGTGATCTTAATACAATCTTTTTCAAAATCTTAATATTTTCAAAATTATTAACTCAATGTTTAGAATCGCGATCCCAAGGTTCAAGACTACGAATTTTTCCGATACATTTCCAATATTTTTTGTTGAACAGATACTTTTTAACCGGTACTTTTTGCTTTATCAAAGTTATACAAAAATGAGCGCTCATTCGCTCGCTTGTTCGCAGTCAAGTCAAAGTCAAAAGCACCCATTCGCCTATGGCTGTCAGCCTGCATCAAATGTGACACAATCAACGCCATCACATCAAATATCCAACAACAAACATTAACAGCGATAGGAACAGGCGACAGCAACATGCAAACAAAACCAAATGAAAATGATGAATTAGCTGGGTACATACACCTGCAGCAATGGTAAGGGTTCAGGTGCTGCAGCACCCGACAACCAACAGCAAACATTTGACGCAGCGACATCAACAGCGGCAACAATAACCGACAACACAACGCATCGTCGGTGGGCGATGAATATCGCCAGGAATCCATTTCCGATTGAAAATTCATTTCTTTCACAACCAAGTTCCTTCCGTCGCACTCATCCGGCAGCGAGAGACGTTGGGCACGGGTACAGGAGTAGACGTGAACAACAGCAGCCGAGCGAAACCTGGGAATAGATAAACAGTTTTTGTTCTTGTTGCTGTTGCTGTTATAGTTGTTGTTGCTGTTATAGTTGTTGTTGCTGATGTCGTTGTCATCAAGATGGGTTGTTTATCACCTGCAGCCAAATGTGTTGCAGATGGTTGGAAATGGGTAAATGGCAAGAAGTGACAGTAAGATAGCAGTAAGTGGAAGAACGAACGCAGCAACACTTTTAAAGAATGTTTGATTGGCACTTTCGTGTCCACCGGAAGGTGTGGCTCCTGGCGATGTCGCTCCGAGCACCCGGGGTGGGTGTTGACCATCGGTCTATGACACTCGAGTTTCCACTTATGCAGTCGCTGAGGTTTAGGAAAAATTTGCGCCACTTTGAATTACAGTTTGATGATTTTTCTCCTTTTTTCATAACTCACAATAATTTTCGTGTTACTTTCAGATTTACAATAGCGGTACGGTATGCATTTTTAATATACAATAACGGAAAAGCAGAAACATCGAAACACCGAAAAAGCTGGTAGCGTATGTAGGCGGTAGTCGGTGCTGGGTAGCAGCAGCAGTGGACCGTATCGGCGTAGTAGTTATTAGTCGCGTTAGTCTCCCGCCATCACCACATTCTAAGTCGGCATTTGTAACGAGAGGCAACATTGTGTTGGCGCCAGCAGAAACAACAGCAGCAGCAACAACAACCACGACAAAGAGTGTTCAATTCATCAATTATTGAAAATGGCAGAAGACGAAATTCTATTCGATGACGTTTATGAATTGTGCGAAGTTATTGGCAAGTAAGTGATGCCTTGGCTTTCGTCGTTGCTTGTGCACCCTGTTAGTGTAGTGGTGTTGGCGGCGGCGGAGTGCGCTCTAAATGTCTAACCACTGCTTACCGGTTCGTGTGCTTGTGCGCTTTTGCTTTCGCTTTCATTTACAGGGGACCATTTTCCATTGTGCGGCGCTGCATTCACAGGGAATCGAATCAGCAGTTCGCCGTCAAAATTGTCGATGTGGCGAAATTCACGGCGAGTCCTGGCCTGAGCACAGCTGGTAAGCGGCGCTGTGTAGCGCAGCACAATGTTACACTGGATAATTGCTGCGTAAATAAATTATAATTAAGCAGCGCAATTATTCAAAATTATGAGCCGCACAGAGCGAGAGTAAGAGGGGTGGGAAGCAGGGGATGGCGAGGAATGTGTTCGTTTCTGGTGACGACTTTTGCCGTCACAGGACGCACAACTATACGCCGTACAACACCACCAGTCGCACGCTGTTGATGATCATCATCATAGTGGTCCATTGCGCGCCACGTCATCATGAGCCGCAGCGCCACACGCAGGGCTCATGCTCTGAATCTGTTGATTCATGGCTACGCATATTTCACGTATTGCTAGCGCTTCGCCAACGGGGGCCTCTCTAGCAGTCGCAGAGGTGATGTCAATGGCAGTGGCGACGGTGGCAGCAGCAGCTCTTAAGCCTATTACGAGGTACATTAGGCGCGGCCCATTCTTTAAGCGCCGCTAGCTGGCAACGCAGATGGTGACGCGCGCTAATGATGCTCACTTTCATTTTTCAGTTTGAATGCCCATTTCGAGTTCAATCAATTTAAGCTCTCACAAAATTTTTGAAATCTGCGAGTGGGGCACCCTGGTGTTGCACACCCAGCGCATTAACGTGGTCGCTTGAAGAGATCAGACAAAATAAATGCGTTTGAAAAATGACTGCACTGAAACACACTTACACTGGGCGCGTTATTGCATAGGAATGAAATCGTTAAATTAATGTTAATTGAACGGGTTAGAAAAAAGAGATCTATGTGGCGACAACAGTATGTGTCCAGCTGGACCTCATAACGGACTTAATTGGTAAATTGAAAGAAAAATCGTAACAGCAAATGAATACTACAACATTTTCAGTGCTTCTTTTTAATCAGAACAATGTTTGCATATTTTTTCCATTTATAATTAAAAATGTAATAAAAATGAAACTGTCACGTTCGTCTAAATAGGTTTAGCCAACATTGTGTATAAACTTTCATCAAATTGTCTTCATGTCAAGGCCAAAAGTAGTTTTTTCTGTCAAGACTTGCCTAAAATTATGCTTATTGGTTATGAAAGTGACGACAACTAATTCAAATATTGGTATATAATTTGTTACTTTGACAATGAACATGAAATAAAAACAAGTCGTCAGCTAAGGCGTCAAGTCAATTAGGTACAATCTTGCAAACTTTTGTAACCAATTACATCCCACCCCTTTAACACGCAAAATAGCAATATTCGATAAACAAAAATCTGTGCCTTCCTGCCCTTTTTCATTTCGAGCATCATGTTTTTGTAAATATGTACGAGCGTATGTCCCCTCGGATGCGAACATTTTTAATATAATTAGAACAAAATATGCTCATTGCAGACTTGAAGCGCGAAGCGACAATTTGTCACATGCTGAAACATCCGCACATAGTCGAGCTGCTGGAGACGTACAGCTCGGAGGGGATGCTTTACATGGTGTTTGAATTGTATGTATACAATTGGAGGGGTAGCGTGCACACGTGCCGTCGCCTGTCCCCTAAAAGTTTTTAATTTTAAATTTTGTTGTTATTATATTACGCGTGTTCGTGGCGCTAATATGGTTGTATGTTTCAGCATGGAAGGTTCCGACCTGTGCTTTGAAGTGGTGCGGCGCGCTGTTGCCGGTTTCGTGTATAGCGAAGCGGTGGCCTGGTGAGTACGGGTACCTGTACCCTCTTAGTTCTTTCCACTAATTTGGTTGATTCACGTCGTAAGTGCCGAAACCAGAACAGAACGTTGAGAATTTAGCAAGCACACCTTTTGAAAATAAAACGATCTCTCCCTACGGGGAAAATATCTTTAAAGCCATTACATGCGGCAAATTTTGGAGGCGTTGCGCTACTGTCACGAGAACGACATCTTGCACAGGGACGTGAGGCCGGCGTGTGCGCTGCTGGCCACTGTGGACAATTCAGCGCCAGTGAAACTGGGTGGCTTCGGCTCGGCGATACAGCTGCCCGGTGCCAGGGAGACCATCGAAACACACGGTAAGTCCACGTGCACACAATTGCAAATGAATTGAGGTGCGCTCTAAGCTCGCCGGAAGCACATTTAATTGATTGTGAACTTGCTGTTTGAAGGTCGCGTTGGTTGCCCGCATTACATGGCACCGGAGGTTGTGACGCGTCGTTTGTACGGTAAAGGCTGTGATGTGTGGGGTGCGGGTGTGATGTTGCACGTACTGCTGTCGGGTCGTTTGCCGTTCCTGGGTTCCGGCGTAAGACTGCAAAATTCCATTGCGCGTGGGCGTTTATCGGTCAGTGGCTGTGCAGGATACGGTGAAGAATTATCATAAGTTGCTCTTGTCCTTGCATTTCAGTTTGAGGCCCCCGAATGGAAATCGATCTCAGCGACGGCCAAAGATTTGGTCATGAAAATGCTTGCCGCGAATCCACATCATAGACTGTCGATAACGGAGGTGCTAGAACATCCATGGATGAGGGTGGGTTACTGTTTTACAATAGTAACGCCAGTAACTAAAATATTTGAATGTTGCAGGATCGCGATAAATTGCAACGACAACATTTAGGGGATACGGTGGAAGAACTAAAGCGCTATAATGCTCGGCGCAAACTAAAAGGGGCGGTGCAGGCCATTGCTGGTGGCACAACACTGGACCCACTGTTCGGAACAGATACTGATTCGAGTAGGTCGACTGTTGCTGCGAAACGCATGCGCTTTATTTTGATTGTGAATTTTTCACAGTGCCCGTGGCATCTGCATCGGACATGTTAAACGAATGGGCCGATGAAGAGGCGGGTATTGAAGCGGTGCAGAGGATACTGGACTGCTTGGATGATATCTATGCGTTGCAGGACTCGCATGTAGATCCCGACGTGCTGCGTGATATGCTGCGCGATGGCCGCTTACATCAATTTTTGCAGGTTCGCCATTGTGCTCATTAAATAAGACATGATTAATGTATCGTGGTTTTTGCTTACAGTTATTTGATCGCATTAGCTCAACGGTGATGTCTCCGTCACGTGCTCCCCCAGGTGATGCTGTGGCACGTAGCAGAGATGTGATTGAATTGCTGGCATCGATGGGTGGCAACAAATACGTTAAAGACGAACTGATGCAGTTACTGGCCTCAGCACATTTGCAGGTAAGTGCTATACATCTAGATAAGTAGTATAGTCTTAAATGAATGTGTGGCAAGAATCTTCTGAACTCTACCAAACTTTGACAGGTTGTGGGTTAAACTGTTGATAACGCTTAAAAAAATCCGAAAATAAATATGTTAATCGCTAGAGACAACAATTTCTTGTAGAAAGTGTCAATATTAATAGATCGTAAAATAATAATAACTTGCCAAGTACTTCGAATTAGTGCATTTTCTGATCCAGTAAATTTTAGATGGAAGTTCTTACACTTGCACTGAACTGTCAAAAACATATCGGTACGACTATGCCGTCGTTTAAAATTGATGAAATGCATAAATCTATAAATTTATTAACCGTGGAATACTAATCGTATTATGCAACTGTATAACATAATTTTATTCGAATTGGCTAATAATAATACTGTACTATTAATGTTTAAATGTGTATTATGTATGTATTTTATCCGTAAAATCAATATCATCAATATTTATAATTTATGTGTCAATGCGACAAACTTCCCAAATATTTTTGAAACCAGTTTTTTTTTAATCTTTCTTTGTGGGCAATAGTAAACTTATTACTATCACTTAAATCACGAAATCATCTCTGCGCAATTGTCTTCACCTTGCAAATAAATAACACCACTTTGTGTGCATCAGTGCTGCATGTGCTGACAAAAATGGCTCAGATACTCACAAGCGAAGGCAACAGCAGTAATCGTAACGAGTAATTTTTCTCAGCACCTCGCAGTGAGTGTGTACACAGTGGGCAGCTGGGCAGCGTTGCCGTGCCTTTGCGTGCCTTCCCTAGACTATGCCACTCGGTTGCGCTGCAGAGTAAAGCTGCAGTTATTTGTTCGTATGTAAATGCAGTTGAATCGTAGTCGCTGGAGCGCTACTGTTACTGCGGCTGTTTTCCTTTGCTGCAACCTTGCCTTTTGTCCCGCATCCCCATTTCTGGTTTTAGTTTGTTTTTTCAGCTCGGTGGAATGGGCGGGTGGGGGTGGGTTGGAGAAGGTGGAAGTAGCCTCATTTTCATAAATTTACATGGTGGCAGCGTTTGAGTGAAATGACTAAATTTGCGCAAAAAATTTTAGGTGCAGTAGAATAAAAACAAAGCGGACGGCACCGAATTAGGAAAAAAAACGGTCGAATTGGGGAAAACGTTGGGCAGTGCAAACAGCAAAAAGGATACTGCCGCAAATTGTGGTTGTGTCGCCGCTGTGATGCATTTGAGTGGGCTGTAGAGTAGGCAGGTTGCGGAGCGGGGAGGCTGAACTACACACAAGCGCGCACCACATACCACATACCTACCGCACGCCACCATGTTGCATGTGCGCTCAGCGCTCTCGCTGCAATGCACTGCTCGCTTGACGTGACGTAGCGAGTGTGCACGCTGAGTGGTGGCAGTGCTGATGCTGATGCTGGCGTTGATTGCATTGGAGCGGCAGGTGGAGGAGCTGCAGCTGAAAATGCTGGAGCTGATGGTGGGCTCAATTCTCTGCTGCGCCTATGTGGACGTTTTTATGCGCCATTGTGGATTATATGCGCGTATGTGTGACGATGTTTGTATGGGAGGCGGTGTGTATGTGTATAGGCTTTTTTGAGGGATGCGTGTGTGTGTGTTTCTTGCCCAGCTTCCTTTCGTGGTGTATGCATTTCGAGATTTACAGTAACAAATCCGAAGCATTTAGTTCTCGCTCTATCCGCTAGGGGGGCGCAAGCTGAGTGCTTCAACGTTTTGTTATTTCTTTTTGTTTTGCTACACGTACTGGAGGCAGTAGTGGTGCGCGGGCTTAGCTCCTCCGTTTCGCCAACGATATCGCCCTTCCTTCTCTGCGGTTGGAGCTGGAGACCGATCTAGCCACGCTTTTGCGGCTCAGCTAAGGACGCTTACGGATGCGGGCCGTTCGTTTGATTTATTTGACGGTGGCTAAGTCACGTGGAAAAATAAAAAGGCTGGTAATGATATTTATGTAGCATGTTTCGGAGTGGACACATTCAACGGCTCGCACAGGCGCGTCCTCAGGACAAACAAGAGAGAACATAAAATGAAAGAAATACTGCCAAAGCAAGACACTTGCCGTCCGTCCTGCATCCGTCTTGTGGACATGTGCGCCTTGCGGTGAGCTTGTGGGACGCATGCTTCGTTAGCTCGCATTTTATGCAAAATTAAACCCTCGTCAAAGCAGCGCGCAAGACAATAATAAATACAACAATAAAAAATGTGAAGTGTTTGTCCCGCATTGGTGCGCACTGTTTCCGCTGCGTCGCATTTATTTTGCCGTGGTCCGTAACGAACTGGTCAATATTGTTGACCCAATTTAAATGAAATGAAATGAAAAAAATAAAACCAAATAAATCAAAGAACAGTGAAAACCAAGAAAAGACGCACCAAGTCACAGCATCACATAATACCAACGCGCCTGTGTTGCGTGAACTATCACCTACTGTCCAGCGATTAGGTTCTAGTCTCTACCGCTGTGACTCTGAATTTTGGCGGCAAAAGTGCCCGCATGCCCACATTTGCGCTCGACAGCAAAGCTTAGCTTTTCTCTTATTTCCAGCAGTATTTGGAGCAGTGTTGTTGTTGTAGCTAAGTGTAATTAAGTGTGCAGTACACGTACTCGCATTGATTTAATGAGCTGATGATGGTGGCATTAGCCTCGACCATGGTGTCTGTCTGTGGCAATTATCGAAAATTCGCGTGCTTTCCAAAGTGCCCATGAACAAAAGCAGAGAACTTGCACAACAACCACCACAACCACCGCCACCATCACTGTCACCATTAACATATGGCACACTTTCCTGTCAGTGTTTTTGTGCAGTGCAACAACAACGCAATATTGCAAGCAGCATTGTCACCAATACTAGCCTCAACTGCCTTGTCAACGTCTGAAGCGTGCGCCTAGCCTGTGGATCCATTTGAATGGACGAGGAGGACGATTTTTATGATTCATCATCGTCAGCATCGATTGTTTTTCAGTGGATTGGCTTAGAGACGACCGAGCAACTGCCACCCTACATAATGCGATACTACAACAACTTGCATCAGCAGGTACGTACGACTGCGAAACCGCTACGTGCGAGTGTACTGAAATGGCTTGTGCGAGTTGGCATGCAAATTGCGGGCAAGAACATGAATAGCCGATTTGCCATCGCAAAAAGACCAATAAATGAGAGTCATAAAAAAACATTTGGTAATAACTTTGATTCGCTTTCCGTCATCGTCATCGTCATTGTCATAATCATCATTATCGTCATCAGTAGCCGTATACCCTCAATTTGTTGAGCTTTTATTATGCTACAAGGGTTGCCATACAGTCTACGTGTGTTGTGCAAAAACATTCGACTTTACTCAGATGTCTGTGAATTAAATCTAAGAAGCTTGCAAAGATATTTTTTTGTTGCTTTTACACTGTGGTCCTAGATTAGCCATGCATAGGTTTGTGTTGAAGTCAAAAGAAAACAACAAGAAGCACTGAACAATCATATTTTCGAAACTCATTGCTCATTGCTTCATTATCGTATTACAGTATTATTTATGATGTTGAAGTGTGATTTGAGTGGAACAAAGTGGAAAACTAGCGGCAAACGAGGGCGCGCATTGGCAACACTGCTTGGCATCGAATCCTTCATCTTAACGATTCGCGACAAATTTGGGTGATTGCTGCTGTAGTTGTATGTATAGTATGTATGTGTTTGTTTATGTGCAGTTTTCCATATGCATGCCTACGACCCATACAAACATACCAATATTTGTATGTATGTGTGTAGTTATGTGCCCAGCATTATGGGGGCTTGGGCTTCTGTATAGATGCTTCTGAATGCCACATGCGGTTGTGTGTGTGTGTGTGTCCATGTGTGATGTTGGCGTTTTATTATTCAAATGCAGCATTGTGAATCCTTGACCTAGTACGACTATACCCCGTCGTCATAAGGTCCTTGGAATTAACAATGTTCGCTTGTAATCACTGCAAATCGTTCGTACCGCATTAATTAAATTTTCACAAAAGCTTCAATATTCAAATTGAGGTCTACTTGTATTCGGTTTCTCACGCTTGAATGTAAAAAATGACAATTGCTGTTGTAATGTTTTTTCTGTGTTGATTTCGATGGGGATTTTAGCCTTGTCAGGAAGGATACTCGACTCAATGATACTACGTGTAACTGCTCGGGCCTAGTGAGAAGCGACGGGAAGCGCGCTAAGTACAAGTGTTGATTTTGGAAGGTTGACAAGGCCAAATTTCAATTTAATTATAGAAATTACCTTCAAGAGTCGGCTGTGCGGGGAAATAGCGTAATGTGCTAAGGTAAATGGATGAAACGGATGCAGTCTGTTATGACTAGTCTTTAGCATGAATTATTTATATAAATGGCAGTAGAATATATGTTGTTTTTTATTTTTGAATTTTAAATATGTAATTTTAATTTTAAATTAGGCACTTAGCATTTGCTGCTACGTTAGGAGCTTAGTACGTGGCACTTGTGAGCTTCGTTGAGTGCAAGTTGAGCAAAAAATGCTGCAGTTAGGAGATACTCAATGTACTGTCTGGAGTTTTTCGTTATTTGTTCTGATAATTGTATTTTAATATTTAATTTGAATTCCAAATTAAGCCGAAAGCATTTGCTGGTGGCGTTCTTGACTGAAGTATTTGGACGAATTGTTGCTAGTTTTTAACAAGAATAATTGTTATTAATAGACTTTCAACATCTATTTAAATTAAGTTATTGTACTTTTTTATAAAGAATATTGGGAAGATGTTGGAGGTCGATAAAAATGCCTTGACTAAGCTATCGCAAAATGAGGTTGTTGCTATTGCAATTTATCAATTGTTGTTGATGCAATGAATATGAATTAGGACACACATGGGTTTCTATGAGCCTAAACTGGTACATCACGTTTAATGAAATTTCTTAAACATATTTATACTCATAAAAGAAACGTTGGCTTATACCCTCCTAAAGTAATAAATATCTTTATGTATTTTGCGGCACAAAGTGACCATTGCTTGTGCCAAAAAAATGCTTTCACGTCGCCTTGTTCATCTCATGTTCAAGTTTTTGGCATCGCAAGTTTTAATTTGTTTTCATTGTGAACAACTCCAACAACGAAAATAATATTAGGTGTGGTAGCAATTTTGCACCAGCATCGTCATTATTGGCAACACCATCCTCATCATCGTCAGCGGCGGCATCGACATCGACAACAGCCGCACCGTCACCGGCGACATCAGCAGCAGCGGCAGCACGTTTCGCCGAGCCAAGCCGTGCTCACTCAACCCAACTCAACCAGCTTGTTGGCGCTGCTTGGCCAGCGTCAATGGCGGCCTGTAATCACGTGCCCGTTTTTATGTTAACATTTAAACTGGAGCATATTTCATATTTACATACACACATATACTCGTGCAGACATACATACGAGCTATGTGTTCGCTCATTGGTATGCTGCAGCAAAAGCGGAGTTGCCGGTGCAGCTGACTGGAGGGTGGTGGTGACGACGTATGGCGTTACATCATACAAAATATGGGCAGTAAGCCCATGGCTCCCGGTCTATGTTTACGCAGGGCGTCCCTGCTTGTCGTTTGCTTCATTTTTTGTGGCACATGCGGCACGGTGCGGCATGCGCCGAATGGGCTGCTTTGTGCGCGCATGCACACGCCATCGCATATAGTATGTGTGTATGTCCATGCGGCCGTTCGGATCGTGCGCTTGTTGGGTTTCACAGGCCCAGAGTTTCTCGCTAGGCAGTGTAAGCTTGTTTACCACTCGTAATTAGGTTGCGGTTGTGGCAGCTAGCTTTCTTTCGGGCTCACTCATATTTTTCTGGCAATGAATCCTAGTCACATATCCTTTTGAGCACCGCAAAAGGAAACCCCATATCGGGCGAGCACAAGTGGCGCTCGACTGGCAGCTGTTTCGTGGCCGCTGGCTGGGAGGCAGCGTGTCGCTCGCAACACGGTGTGGCTCTTCATTTCTTAATTTCTTTGTCGTAAAGATGGACACACACTTATAAGTACTAGAAAATATGCATGCCCACGAATATGTATGCGAAACCCACCGACTACTACGTAGCGGCAGCAATAGCAACAGCAACAGTGCCAGTGGCAGTCGAACTGTTGGTGACAGTAATATGGGCTGGGCTGGCGGCGGAGTTTGCTTCAGTTTTGCTTCTTGGCTGCATCGCTTGGCAGTTGCATTTGTAAACAAGGCCAATGTGGAGGAGCAGCAGAGCTGGCAAAGGAGCACACGACGGACGAGCAAGTGGGCCGAACGTTGGACAGTTGACCATTGCGCAATAAAATGCCTAAACTGACCACGTATACCGATTCAAGTTTATAAATAAAAAAATTTTGACATTAATAGTTGCTCGATACAACGGAATAAAAAGGAAACTATTTAAACATTTAACACGAAATCTCACGATTCGGAAATATTTTTTTAAAATTAAATTCAAATAGAAACTGCGCTGTAAAAAACCCCGATTTCCCGCAAACAACCAAAAATGCATTGCAGATGGCACATTTCCCACATTCTTTTTTTTCTGTCAAACTTTAAAGTTGATTTTGAAGTTACTTTTCTCAGACCACAATGTGGTGCACACTGTGCACTGACAAAAGTAAACAGAAATCAGATTTGGTAGGTTACACCATAAAAATATTATCTGAGTGTTAATATATTTTTCAATTGTCCATTTTAAAATGAAAGGACAGCATGGCCACCTTAAATGGTTAGTGGGTCTAATGACGGTTGGGTGGGTTGATAGGTCGATGAGTCGGTCATTTGCTCATTCGCGCTCTGCCATTGCTGCGGCTGTCGCGGCTGCTGCTGTTGCTCGTATTCAAGTTGTCGAGAGTGTTGGCTTTGCCATTGTTGTAGTTGTTATTGCAGTTGTCGCTTTCTCGTTGCCAATAATGAATTTGCCCATTTGAACGCTACACGCTTAATCTGCTACCATCAGTTACCTCCCCCACACCCTTTCAGCGCGCGCGTTGCGCCTACCGCTGCCGATTGACGGCTGCTGTAGCTATTGCTGCAGCAACAGCAACCGCTTGTTTGCAGCAGCTGGCACTGCGCACGCGCTGGCCACAAATACTCGTACACAGGCCGAGATTGCTTCGCGCAGCAGAGCCGCCAATGAGCAGATTCAGCAATGTGTTCGCCACCAGAGCAACAAAACAGCATCCATTCGGACAGCAGCAGCTGGAGCGGTGGCGAGCGCGGAGGCTGAACATATAGTCATCTCGCTTTCGATTCGGCTCGGCAAAAGGATGCGAGGACTGCAAAAGTCTGCACCGGAAATTGATTGCAGCTGTAGCGTTGTTGGAAAGGTGAAAATTTCACACTGCCCACAGAAGAGAAAGTGGCCCGCTCCACGCGCGCACTGAGCTGTTACAGTGGCAACAGCGTCGGCCGAAACCTGCATTCAGCAGCCATCCTCCTGGCATCTGGCCAAAAAATACGACGAATGCTCTCCGCGCTGACGCTGGCTGCTGTGCTGTGCTGCGCTGGTCTGCTTCTATAACTGTGCACCTTGGCCGTTCAGTTTGCAGCAGTATAACGCGAGCCCTTGGCTGGAGAGGGTACACAGCATTAGTGTGGCGCACGGGCACCAAAGCCAAAAAATTAAAAAAAAAATAAATAAAAGAACCAGAGTTCATGCAGAAAATATACACACTTTAAAGCACAGACTGCGTAGAAAGACTTGAAAAACACCAAATTCGGAGTTGTCTTTTGAAGGGGAGAAAGCGAAAAGCGTAAGAAAAAGTGCAATTTTCAGCATTTGGAATAGAAGAGGCCGCAGCTCGGCTCACTGCTCGCATTCAGACCACAACAGCACAACGGTGTAACACATTTCGGCTTTTCCTGCAGTGTGAAAATTCGCTTTGGAAAGGAATCCAACATTACCGTGATTTCGACTAAATTTTGACTGAAACAATCGGGGCCGAAAATTAGAAATCGGCAAGAAGTGACAGAAATGTAGAAAAAATTCGTCGGCTCTTCCCCGACCATTTACTACGTGTGCTGTGTGCGTCTGGCTGGTCTGTGTGTGTATGTAGCTGGAGCTGGCTACAACGACAATAGCTGCGGAAAATCGAGTTCTCCCCCCGATTGGTGCATTTCGCATTTGCGATTGTGCTCGGTCGCTGCTGTCGACGTAGACGGCTGCAGCGCTGATTGTGCGTGTGCGTACGTGGGAGTAGTAGTTGCTGCGCACACACATGCACATAAGTTTGCACATACCGTCACACGCACACACAACACACAGGCAGAGCGTCTTGTGGTTGCTTGTGAAAAGCAACAATCAGCCTTAGACTTGGGCTCCGTTGGCAGTCAAACGCGAAGAAAAGCGGGCCAAGACGAAGACGCCAGCAAACAAATACACACAGCCAAACAGAAATTGCTGTAGCAGCAGCAGCAGCAGCAACAGCAGTAGCAGCAAAAGGAGTACAAAGCGAAGGAGTCTGAGTATGAGAGCAGGCGGCGCTGGCGAAGGGCGCAGTTGTTGCTGCAGAGCGAGTACCAACACGGGCAGCATCCAGAACATCCTTCGCTTCGTTTCGGTTCGTTGTTGCTGTTGCTGTTGTTGTCATGTCGTGCGCAAACGCTCCGGCGGCGGCTGCAGCAGAGTCAGTTCGCGTGCGCTCGGTCCGTGTGCTCCTTGGCTGCTTCGGTTCGGGCGCCTGCCTGTAGTCCGTTCGTTTGTGGGCTGGCCGGCCGACGGGCTGGCAGTCGACGTCCCCCCCCCCCCACCCCCTCCCTTCCATTCGTTTTCCATTTCCGCGTGCTCGTCGTGGTGTTTGGCGTGTGTCGTTATTGTTGTTTTTGTTTGCTGCCACAACTTAATTAAAAATAAAAATACAGCACAGCGAAAAAGGAAGCGAACAAAGGCTTTGTTGTTGCACAGCACGGCGGACAAACCATGGTTAGTGTGACGGTTTTTTAACTTTTCTACGCATCGCGCATACAAAATCAAAGGCGCACCGTTCGAGTGCGACAACGAGTGCAAGTGCGACTGTGACTGCGAGTACGAGTACACACTCCATTTGATGCCCTGCCGCTGCGTGTTGCTGCCTCCTTCGTCGCTGCGTACGTCCGTGGACGTAAGTGTGTGCGTGTGTTGAGATCCTGCTGCACAAACAGACACGCCGCCTTCCGCGCCGAAATCCATTATTGATTTTGGCTTCAGTGCGACTTCAGCGTCACAAACCCACCAGTGCACACACTCACGCACAAGCCGACATTCAGCAGCAGCGCCAGAGAGCCAGAGAGTGAGCGGTTATACATTTGCCGTAAGTAGTGACTTTGCCATTTTTCCGTACACCTTTTCGGGTTTTCCACATATTTTCGTTTATACCCGCCATTCCATGTTTCTTTCATTTGTCCACTTTTTGTTTTATTAAATATGTGTATACAGAGTTGCGTCTCCCCCCAACTGAGTTGCTTCCTCCTCGTTTCTCGACGGACACCGTTTCCATTTGCTTCATTTCTTTATGAGTTTGGGCTTTTGTTATTGAGTATCTTTTAAAGGTGTTGCTGCGTGAATTCATCTAATTCATCCGTCCGCCGTCGGCCACCGCGTGCGCAATGCCCGCGCGCCGAGCAGGCGTTCAGTCGTTTAATTTAATTAATTTTATTTTGCGGTTGTTATTTTCAACATCTGCTTTGCCAGCACTTGTCGTCGTCACACCAAAGGTTGCACAGCATCCAAAGCTTTTCCCCAAGAGACGCCTAGCACCGTAGTTGTGTTGCTGTTGTTGTTGTTGCTGCTGCTGTTGCTGTAGATGAAATAGTTTGTGCGCAGCAGCAGCAGTTGATTAATAGGAAATTACAATTAAATTAAAATGAAATGTGTAGCATCCGAAAAGCGTTTAAATCGCGCTCAGCAAAGAGAAGATTCTGTAAATGCGGAAATGAATTGAAATTGAATTGGATGGATGTTGCTTGCCATTTATTTTTGACGCTTATAATTAAATAATTGAGTGGAATTCGTGTTGCTGATGCAGTTTATTATATTTTAAAGATTTGAATCTGATCGAGATTGAGGTGATGAAACTAATTTTTTGTACAGAATAAACGCGGGTAGAACAAGGCGTAAAAATAGTTTCGTATATCTCTTCATCCCTTTGCTTTCTCAACATAATTTCCATTAATTTCGATTCCAATAGTTTTGATCAACATATCACAACATCCGTTAAGATCGCCTTTTTGTATTCTTGTTAGCAACCAACATTTTTGTCGGCATTAAGTTCGCAAATAAGTATTTATACTTCTGAACGATGCTTAGAATGACTGACAGTACGAAGTTGTTAATTTTTTCAGCAGTATGAGCTATGTAGCACACATCTCTGAAGTATCTACTTATTTATTTATATGAAAGAAATGCGATTATAAATAATTATAATACCACTTAAAAGGCACAAAGTTTAGTTTTCAAGTAAAGTTGCTAGCAGCGACAACTTTTATTTGATTGCTGACATTAATTTGTTCCTTTTTTCGTCATGATTTTCACTAACTTGTTCTACTTCTAAAGCCAAACCTCATCACCTGTAGCGATTTTTTTAAAAACAGTAGACCCTCCGTTTCGTTTCTGTTAGGTAAATATTAAAACTAAACACACACTAGCCTCGTTTTGGTCTCATCAAAATTTCGATGAATCAATTGAGTTGGTTTCTGTGTTTATTTAAGGTAATTTCAAAGATTCTAATTGGGTAAATCTTGGAAATCGTCATACATTTCGTTACATCATTAGAGCCACATTCGCATCGTCGGCTGCAGATTTTGAGAGTGTTTCACGAAATTCCTTCTGAACAGAAAAACTACCGGCTTGGAATCTCAAAAATTACTTTGAGACGATCAGAAATGAATATTCACTGAATACCTACTTCCAAAGTTTTGAACTTTATTCAAAACGGGAATATTTCTTTCGACAATATTTCAGAAAAAGCACCCATTTGCACGGCAGCCGCCGTGGCTCAGTTGGTTAGTGCGTTGGACCGCGAGTCGAAGGCAGCAACCCCATATTCAATACTGCCTGTAATAACACCTAAAAAAAATAACGGGAAAACTCGTTTTCTCTTTCGGTGGCTGTCCTCTCAGCTGGAAATGGCAAACCTCTGAGAGTAAAAATTGCTTATGAAAAAAGCTCCCAACCTGCCGTTCGGAACCGGCATAAAACTGTAGGTCCCTTCCACCCGCGTACAAATTCACACGCACAACACGGGTGGTTGCGGGAAGCTAGGCCTTAGTCTCGCGTAAGCGGGCTGTCGTGCCAGTAAATTATTATTATTAAAAAATTATTACCCATTTGAAAATAATGAAATTACATCCAATAAGTATGCATTTTATAATTTGTAAAACAAATTATACAACGCCGTGTTACAACTCATGAATATGAGTCGGTTTTTAATTGTAAGTTTGAATAGTTTCACTAGTATTCACTGACCAACAAGTTGACACAACCAGCATCGTCCGATGTCTGGCTCTGTGCCCTATGTTTGGACCGAGTCTGTAATTTAAAGGAATTTATTGTAGATGAGATGTTTGACTTTTGCCTTTTAAGCGCTTTTATACCAAATATGAAAAATAAGAAAGTACAATCTTTCTCTGCTAAGGCGATTGTCAAACTTTGTAGTTTTTCTTTCCGCATGAGTTCCGATCTCTTAGGAGCTCAATCGTCGCAACCGAAACAAAGCACAGTAAATTGTTGTGAAAACATCTAAATAATGCTTCATCACCAATTCTTAAATGCCTATGCCTATGTCATTCTTGCGGATTTGCAGAAATCTCTGCTCTGGAAAAGAAATTGTCTTTTTTGCTTCTGGTCAAAATTCGTTAGCAAAACAGCTTTGTAACGATGTGAGAGTCTATTGATAACTTGTCTGGCATTAAATGATTAAGGGACAGGGGGACAATTTTGCTAAAGTACTTTCAAGTGGGCGACTGCCATTTAGCCAATCATTGCCCAGTCAATGTTTTGCTTAAGTTTCTTCCTAAAATTCTCAAAGTTTGAAAGTTAGTATTGGCCGCAATTGAAAAGACATTTTGACGGCAGCTTTTGCCGTAAATTAAAGCTGCTCCTGGCATTTGGCTGGCATCGTCACGGACACGCACACGGCAGCGTACAATGCGCAAGGCTTTTTCTTTGTAGTACGTGCGAGATTTCGTATCTGCTGCTGAAAATGTGCGAATAAAGTGATGAAGTGAAAATTTTTACTGCAAATCATAAAATTGAGATTAGATGAGGCTCGGTGTCAGCGACGACTGCCTACGCTGGCTCGTAAATGCGTGAATGCCATGACGACATAAAATGAAAATTTCGTGATTCCGCCGATCCCTTGACATTAGCATTAGGGATTTTTTATGACTGCCGAAGCGCAACAAATCCCTCCGCTTGTGCGTGCATGTGCGGAGCAGCTAAGCACGAGGTGATAATTAAAAATGTCTACGAATCCGCAAACCGTAGCCGGGCTGTACGGCTGTGTGCGGCTAGTGCAAAAATCGTATCTGAATGAGAAATTTCTCAAATAGGATACAGGAACTTTAAAGGGGAAAAAGGATACAAGTGCGCAAGCAAAGGAAATATGTTACAAGATATTTCAATTAAATGCATATAAGCAGGCACAAAGGAAGCAGAGCAGGAAGACGGAAGGAAAGAAGGAAGGAAGGTGATTGGGTGTGAGCAAAACGAAGTGGCAAAAAAGCTGCTTTATTTTTGGAAGCGATAGAAACGCACTTACCAGCACTTCGTGCTGGCCAAGCAAAGGCGGCCGCAGAGATGGCATGTTGTGAATTTTGCGCTGAATAGGCAAAGCTGCCGGCATAATTTCCTATTACAATTTATAAAATAATGAGCTTGGCAGATAGCTGGGAAAGCGGCCCATATTTTCGCAATAAATACTCTTACACAGAACGGCATTAAGAAGATTGCAATTTTATTGAGAATGCCAAACATAAATAGAGCGATGCGAAACTGCAGGAAATGAGCGGATATTTAATGCGGTTGGCATGAAGCATTAATGTCGTGCCAGGCCATATTTTATTCGGTGTTTTCTGGAGCATTTTGCGCTCTGCTAATGATGGATGGCTGTCAAATATTTCATTTGTCAGTTGCACATTGGACCAAGCAACTCGGTTCTTTGCATACGTACACACTTTTATACGCACGTGTACATACTTATATGTGCTTATACATATCTTTAGTATAGTGTGTAGGTATATCAAGGGTATTTCAGTCCAGTTTTTCTGTTGTTGATATGGTAGATTGAATAGGTGAACAAGGAGTTGGATGTGGTAGGCTTCAGATGAATCGGGTTGTAATTCAATGAATACATTTATCATGTGAAAAGTGGCGAAAGTTGAAGGAAAACGATGTGCAAACTTTAGTATGTGAATCTGTGAATCCTAACGCGAATAACTTGAATTGCGTGAAAATGCTTGGATTGCCTTTGGAACTGTTAAAGTTGTGCTCTGACAAATTTTAGTCAGCCAGTTGATTCCAGTTGCTTCCGTAACTTCAACTTTAATGTGACCAGAAAATAAAGGAACACAACACTGGTTTTAGTGATTTGAGAGCAGTTGCTTTCGTAATCATGCTACGGTAGTCGGAGAGCACACAAATTTAGTGTTTTTTTATAGTCCAAACAATTAATATGCTTTCTGTATGTTCAAATTCTCAAAATTGTATTTTAAATATTTCAAATGCCCATGACTTGTTATTTTCAAACCCATTAATCAACATTCAATGTTAAAACCAAGTATTGCCTTAAATCTATTTAAATTATATATTTTAAAATATTAATAGAAGCTTGAGTACAAATTTTATAGTAAACTAGCAGGGCCCCGCGGCTTTGCACGCAAGTTTAAAGTCAATGGGCTTGAAGTAAATCAAGTTTCTCTTAATCCTTTGTTGACCCCGTTGGATTTTTATGAAAAAATGCTTGTTTAATTATTTCTCATTGAAGTCCTTTCACCGTATTAGAAGCCAATAGACCTATTAAATCATGTTTCCCCATACAAACTTATAACCTACGGTTGACTCCGTAAGATTTAAATTTTCGAAAAATTTAAAAACATGTGTCGGTTTATTTATCATTTTGAGCACTTTCACCAAGTTTGAAATAAAAAAAATCCATTAAATCATGTTTCCCCGTAGAAACTTTTAACCCTTGGTTTCCCTCGTTACTTCTCGTTTGAAGTGCTTTAACTTAGTTTGAAGTAAAAAAAACCCATTAAATCATGTTTTTTCATACAAACTTTTACAAACTTTTAACCCTTGGTTTCCCCCTTTAGATTTCGATTTTCAAATTTTAAACAACAGCTTAGCTCATGTTTTGCTTCTTCAAAATCCGAATTGCAAAAAATCCCGTCTTAGCGACGGTTGATTTTTCAGGATGTACCCACAATTCAAATTTCATGTTTGTAGGTTCAGCGGTTTGACATGTCGATGATAAATCAGGGCAAATAAGTATATGTGTATTGGGGCGGGTTAATTATTTTTTTATGAAGCGTATAGCAAAAACGTAATCTATAGGTGATTCTGAGAAATTTTGCTCAAGAGACCATAGCTCTAAGTCGGATTTGGAGCCCCCCAAAATTTCAAAAAAAAATATTTTTCAATATATACATAGAATAATTTAATTAAATTCGTCATAAAATCGGATAGAATCATAGTAGATTTTTCAATCTGGGCTTGTTTGAAAGGTATTTTTATCACCTTTCAGAATCTGTATTGATACCAATATTTTTTTTTATTTTTAGTAGACATATTGCTATACGCTTCATCAAAAAAAATCGTTCCATACAATTTGACCCGCCCTAATGTGTATAGATATAGATGTACCTATAATATGATATGTGCAATTATTACTTTGGATTGTAAACAAAAAAAATTTAATATTTCTCGTACATAACTCAGCGGGCGTTTGTACTCTAACAAGTGATAAAATAATCAAAGTAATTTCAAATAAAATGACTGGATTCTTCATAATGAAATTCGTCTTCAGACTTTGTGGATACATCATGTGTTCAGTTTTTGCTTTATTAACCTTGTAGGTTCCAGGAGGGGTGCTAGACTTTATTAGACTTTTTAATATAAAATAAATTGCCCTTTAGAATTTTTTGAGATTTTGTTTGTGTATAGTAGTTGTAGATAGTAGTAATGCGCACAGCAACACTGTCAAAATTTGGTGCAAAAGTAAAAAAAAAAAATGTACATACAGTCGTGTCTGGGTATAGTGAACCCCCTATATAGTGAACACCTCGATATAGTGAACAGCCAAATTTTTACATGGAGTGCTCTAAGTAGTGAACAATCAAAAACATCTAAATAGTGAACAAAATAGTGAGCAAATAAAACCAGTTTTTGAACAAAAATGTTAACCTTGATGTAGTGAACAACCTCTGTGAACAGGCCTTGCAATAATTAGTTAACTATATCCAGACACGACTGTATATATATTGCAGTTTTTGTTGTAAAACAACTATTACGAAAAATATTGTTTGCGCAGTTTAGTCATAAAAAAGTAGTGATGAATGAATGTGTGCTTAAAAAAAGCCAGTTTGCCAAAGTGAAAACATATTTATTCTTCCTGCAATACATGTATTTCATTTCATGAATTTGGTATCGCTACTTTTCTCACCCCATCGCATGCTCCCTAACGACTTTCTTCTTTTTTTCAAACCAATATTGCTTCTAGGTCTTAAAACTACCTCCAGTAATTTTCGAACACAAAGAAATTGTAGTGCGTTAACTACAGCAGGCAAACATTTCTACTGGGCGTGCTCCTTCTTAGTCACACCAACAAATTTCCTAAAATTCTTCCTTCAAAACCTTGTCTCCTAATCTTTACATCCTTTCTGAACCCTTAGAATCGCATTAACAGGGGAAGTCACTTGCGCACTGTCCCTTAAAAAAATTGTCCAAAATGTCCATGCAAACGCGGCTGCTGAATACAGCTGCGCTATGTTTGTGTCATTAAATGCTCGTGCAGCTTACATTTAAATTCAAATTTGACATGACATGACAATCATGACAATTCTTCACTAGCATTAGGATTTTCAATGTTATGTAAATAAAATAAAAAGCCTTCGCTGAAAATGGCATTTCAAGCAAACACGTCGGCTTATAATTTCATCTATCGTTAGAATCAAATGTTCCATGTCATACGGTTCTCTAACTTTGGGTTTTTGTAGCACTTTTGCATATTTGTAGCGTTTTTGCAAGTTTTTTGGATCAATTGACGAGTGCGTAGATCTTTTTTGGGGGAAAAAATACATACCTACTTTTTCGCACTCGAATGGTTTTTCTTGAAGTTATGATTTATTATGTTACAACAAGAATTTCGGGGGTTTGTACAAATATTGCAATGACGTTGTACGCGGCGTATGAGTAACATTAATTTAGTAGTAATGACCAATTTTTTTCTAAGTATTTGGAGTTCCTGTCCAAACACGTTTATCTTTTTAAGCATTTAGCTGGCATTTTTTCCAAATGAAAACGACAAACTCGGCGACGGTGTATAATAGCAACACTTGGCATAATTTGCATTGATACTCTTTTTAGTTACTAAAATTTGGTTGATTATCGTTTTGTGCATATGTTTGTTTTTGCCTTTATTCTTCCTTTATGTTTTGCTCTAATTCGTTTTTGCCTGTTTGAGTTTCGGAGATGCGACTTTGTTCAACCGTAGAGACTTGAATATGTAAGCTGAACTAATTGGGTTTTTGTTTCTGCATTTCTTACAGAAAACGCATGCTTACTAAGTAAACAATAATAACTAATTTGCCATAAATAAACGAAGCTAAAAAGATTAAACAGTTGATGCGATGTGAATATGTGATGCCAATAAATTGAATTGAACTCCCAAAAAACTAATTCCATGCAAATTAAATCCAATCCATAATTTAAGCAGAACCACCAAGTATCGCACAAATCCGATATCAATTACAATGCCAAGAACATAAACAAACTGAATAACCAATACAATAATCTATGCGTAAAAACACCACTGCAAAGGCCTCAAACACTGAGGCACTTGGCCTCAAACCAGGTCGAAAGGGCGCAGAGTCTATTCGAGGCGCAAATCCAATTCCAAAGTAAACGAATTCCATGAAATAAAATAAGAAATGCCCAGTGCCCGTTCGTTCGTTTGGCAACGCTAGTGCTCCTTTCAATTGTTGTATTATTAAGAATAGTTATTGTTGTTGTTAAATGCATATACACACACATATACATACATGACTATATATACATGAATGCATATAAATTAGCAATTATTATTAAACACAAAATCGGGTGCACACTGGAACGCACCAAAGGAAAACAAAGTGAAATGGCTGCGGAAGCGTAAGTGGCAGTGCAAAGCGATCGAGCGAGGGGAAAAGAAATCGTGCTAAATCTTAACGAACAGACAGCCAGTCCGCATAACTGTGATTTGTGAAACGCAAAATTGAAACAAAAAAATTTGGGTAGAACAAAAGCGGAAAATTCAACAAACCGAAGAGGAAACCGAAAGCGGATTACGTTAATCCATTGGTGATGATGTTGCCATTTGCAGCGACCATCGGAAGCCAGAGCCCAACCGCCGCTAGCCAACTGCAAGCAGAATTGCACCAGCAGCAGCAGCAGCAACAGATAACGGAGGAGGGCGCCACAGCGCGGAAGCAACGCTGGGACTAGTCCGCTGCGGCGGTGTGCGTGGGTACCCGGTTGCGGTTTCGAACATATCAGTGGCAACGCATTGACCGGCGACGTGAGCGGCACGCGCAGTGCAACGGAGCGGGCGACGCGACGCGACGTCAGACGTGCAGCACTACATAAATAAAAATTTACTCGAGGCAATCATCTCCACCGCCACCGCACAGATTACAATGCTCTGGTAGCCAAGATAGTTTTGCCGTGGATCACTACTGTGGCGGCGGTGATACACCACACGCAGGGAATAGCATTCTTGGGGTTGGGTCGGCGGCGGCGGCAGCGGCAGCGGCAGCAGCTGGAGTCGGAGGCGGCGGCGGAGGCGCAGGCGCAGGCGGCGGTGGTTGTGGTCAATGCTCATCAACAGCGGCGGCGGCAGCGTCGGGGCCAGCGTGCGGTGGCGGTGGCGGACTTGGACTCGGAGGCGGTGCTGGGGGCGGCTATTGCAGCGGAACGATGTGTCATCATGGATCCGGTGGTGGGCCGCTGGGCGTGCCACCACCGCCTCCACCGCAATCGATGATGTCCGGTGGCGGAGGCGGCGGCGTCGGCGGTACCGGCAGCCTGCTGGGCTCGCACATATCGCTGGGCGGCCTGATGAACATGAGCAGTGGCGGCGGCGGCGTTGCATTTGGTGACACGATCATGTCAAGTGGCGGCCACTGTCGCAGCCTGAGCGGGCTGAGCAACCTGAGCATCGGCGGCACACCAGCGCCACCAGTGCCACCACCACCACTGTTTAACCCATGTAGTTCAAATAGTTTTAATTCGATACAGTCAATACAAGGCCCGGCGTCGTCACGCTGGGGACCGCGAACTTCGTGCCCGGTGCACAGCCCATTTCGGGTGCGTGTGCCGAACGGCTCCATATGCTCTGGACATCAGGTAATTGCACTTCAATGGTCAAGCAAAACTTGAAAGTATGTGTCAGGGATGTCAATTTCGTAAATTTGTGTTCTTTGCCAAGTCTGCGAAGTCACGCGTTTTTTAAAAAATATTTCGTGTCGCTCTTAAGGTTGGAAATTATATATGTACATAAATATATTTTATCATAAACGATTTTTTCGATTTTCGATTGTGACTGTCCTAGCACACGAAATGGCAAAGTGACACTAACGTATTGGGATGAGTTTAAATCCTTAAATCCGCGCTGCTAAAGCGGATTTACTCGTTGAAAATAGATTCGTGTTACAGGCATTGCGATATGCCGGAATTGACGTCCTTGGAGTGTGAATGTAAACGTGCGATAAAGAGAGCGGGCGGGCATGTTCACGACGCAAACGTGCGGGCATCACTGAGCACAAGCCTCCAAATGCCGATTGTCAGAGACACAAACACACGAATACGCATCTATATAGATAGATTTTTGCTTTTGTCTGTTATCGCTTAAATGTGTAAATACGTTGAATTAAACTCTTGTGTTGTGTTGCTTTGTGTTGCGTTTTGCATTGTAGTCCATGCCCAACAAACACAATTCGCCCACAAACAGTCCAGCGCCAAAGCAAACAAACAAACAAACAAGCCATGCAACAAATAAGCAGACCAAACACTGCTCATAAGCGACAGAAACGAAAGATTCTTGCCACCACAAACCACATGAGCACACGTCCAGTGTGTGCTGGCTCATGCATAGCTTCCATGATGTTTACTTTTGCTCTGATGTCCTTTTATTCTGCACTTTCAACATGTGCTTTTCTCTTCTGTCTTTTTTCTTTCTTTCAGGTAAGCAAATAAAGAGAAAATCCGCACTCATCGTCATCAGTGGCAGCTGAAAATGTGTCAACGACATGTAAGATTATTTCTTGTTGTAGAACCACTCGTCCAATCTAACCGCACCACGCCACACCGCGCTCACAGCACATTATACCACACCTCACACACGGCATCCAGCCCAATCGAATCGGGCCGAACCGAACAAAACCACACGATACCCAAACCGCAGCCACCCAGCTGGCCGCAAAAGGGCCGAAGCGAGCGAGCGAGCATGCAGCGGTAGCCACGCCTGCTGTGCTGTAGTGCTACAGATTTCCGAATTATAAAGACTTGAATTCACATGATTGCCCGGCATTATTGCGGATAACTGTATTTGTGTGTCTGTTGCCACTACAAGTCGCTGCACGGTCGCCGCCGGTGCTGCCGCTGGCAGCGCTATCTGTATCTGCGTCCATTGTGTGGCTGTATCTGTGTGTGGGGCGCGACTGCAAGTGTGATGTACTACATAGTAACATGTTTAAATGGCTGCTACTCTGCAAGCGCCAAACGACAGCCGAAGTGTCATTTTCCTTGCCATGATGTCGGTGTCATTCATCGTTCATCATTGCGATGTTCACTGGCAAATTGAATGTGACTAATGCAATTAGTTACAAGTTTTCCACTTGATTTTGTTGTAATTTTTGGTTTGATAAATTTCTTACGTAGGTGACACAATGCACAATAACCTTCAGTTGGCACAAGTTGCCAATTTCAAACTGACAATATGTCATTTGGCAGAAGAACCCACTCTATTTGCCAGCTGAAGATCATTAAAAGTATTTTACAAGCGTGCACGAATAAAAGCCGGAAATATGTACTGCAAAAGGCCAAAAATCAATTTTATTGTATTCCTTTTAAATGGCAGTAATGTACTTGTCATATTTTCGGAAATTGCATTTTGCATTGCTGTGAATCAGTTTCAATGAGTGGCGCTGTTTTCAACGAGTCAGAACTTCTACATTTGAGCGTATAACGTCGAATTGAGTGAACGTTATTTGCACAATTTCTGTCGCCAATGGGAATTTGAGCCCATTTCAAGGTCACCTACTATGTGCATACTCCAATTTATATACATAACAGATTCATTTTAAGTATTTGCATTCAGTCACGAAGCACAAATAATTAGAAATAAAATAAACAAAAATGGATGAGCATATTGTTGCTAATAATGTTTGAATATTATTTTTACAACAAGCGTGTTAAATAGTAGGAAATACGGAATTTCGTTCAAACAACAACAAAAAAATGAACATAATGATTCATAATTAATTCATAAAATAATAAATTGTTCAGTTAACCAGAAATAGTATTCGAAATAGGAAATATTCAGGGATGCAAATCGCTCTTAAGCCTTAACCGAACTTGTGTCAAATTGATGCACTGCAAAATCCAAGTACTCGTTTATTTTCTAATTGCTTTGTGCATTTTCTAGCGCAACAAAACAAAAATAAATTGCCGAACATACAATAAGGCCATTGAAGTAATGTTGAGTTGATACATGCATTCAAGCATTCAATATTATCAAAATTTTTTTTAACAATTTGATCGACAGCACTCAATTCTTGAAATTGTCGATTCTAACTACTCATTCCAAAGTATTCAGTATCGAACCAGAAAAAATGCAAAGAAAATACGAAAATTTGTAGCAAGCAGAAATGATGATTTGTAGTGTAGTCGTAGTTTGCAGATCAAACCATTTCATAAATTCCCAATACTTAGAAGTATAGATACTGCAGTACTGATTCCCAACCGTGTCAAAATTTTTAAATACTTTTAAGTATTGTGTCAATTCTTTAAAGCCTGGATATGATTTTCTCTATAAGTGTTACAAATAAAAAAGAAAACAATACATTTCGTCCCGGATATTTGGTTTTCGAAATATTCCACTATTTGAATATGTATTTACATTAAAATTTATAACCTATTCAGCTCATGGAAGAATATATTGAAAACCCAAAACAAACAAACAATGCACAGAGATATAATGTTATTGAAAGGTGTGGTATACGCGGTTGCTACAATACATTTTTTATAAAATACTTTGCAACAGGCGCCGAAACTAACAAAGTAAAAATATGTATTTTTTTACAACGCAAACAATTTTGCAATGTTTAAAAGTGTGTCTTTCTACTTGGCATTGACTTTCCTCAATTAAGAAGATCTTTGCTTTATTTTCGTGTTAACTAGTGTAATTATTCAAGACTTTTGTAGACTCTGAAAATCAAAAAAATCATTTCAAACAGGGTAGGGTTTCCGTATGCTATGACGCTTATACACAATGCGATTTCCTATACACAAATAATTAAAGACATTCAGCCCTATTCCGAGTGTCGTGTGTCGTTTTCTTCGCCTGTCGTTTTTTGAGTCGTGTCGTTTTTATTTTGCTATTCCCGAAAGTTTACGACACGACAGCTTTTGTACAAGATTGAGTGAGCATAAGATGTGATAGCTTCCTTTGTTGAGTTGTAAACAGGGTGATCTTTCAAGTGGATGAGTATGTCCTGGATGAGTTGGAGCCCAAATCAAAAAGGCGCGTGCGATCATCCGCGATACCTGCAGCAATAAAATGCCCCAAGTGGATACAGTTTGAGATGAGTGACCAGGATAAACGTGAAGCAATGCAATTGTTTTACACAAAAACTAATTTTCCTGGTGTTATTGGGTGTGTCGATGGCACTCACATTGCGATTCTGTCACCAAGAACAGATCTGTTTTATAACCGGAAAGGCTTAAATACTGACCATTTTGCAAAAAATTCACACAATTTTTCGGTTTCAACTGCCTGTCGTGAAGAAAAATGCCTGCGACTCAAATCAACGAATTTTCCTGTCGTATGTCGTTTTGAAACGACAACGGGAATCTCAAATCGTAATAGACTTAGTCGAAATTTGTGTCGCAACGACAACGAGAATGCCACTAGTCGAAATTTTCGACGAACGACTGTCGTTTCGACAACGGGAATAGGGCTGAATGTTTTACGTAATGCGCTCACTGGAGCTGAACAAATGTCTACTTCTATCTGTCACGCTTTCCTTTCTGGCGTACTCTACTATACTTGCATACACTTACAGTACGTTTACGAAAGTAAAGGGCGCCATAACTCTTTTGACACAAATTCTTTCTGTAGCAGAATTTTAAATTTAACGAATTAAAGCGTACAAACATTCTGAAAGTGCAATCGAACACTGTACTGACAACCTGTACAGTACTGGCTCGCTCCTCGCGGAAAGCGGTTAGTGTCGGAGCAAAGTGATTTTGTGCGCGTTTCCGTCGCGCTTTGTGAAAGCTGGTTAATTATTTGAAAACAGTTGCAGGAAATTTGCAGTGTCACCAGCTCACTTGTCGCTCGGCCTGCCAAGGGCACAACGCCGAGTGGTTTAAATGGGACTCATTTGCGCAAAGGAAGCCCAAAAAAATGGATGCTGAAAGTGGGGAGAAAGAAAACGAATGTAGTGCCCTTAGTTCCTGAAATTCAGCTCGAATAGTAACGCACAAGAGTGCCAACAATGCCGCCATCATTAACAGCGAAGGCAGCTGCTGCAGCACCGGCAGCAAGAGCGTCGTTGTCGTCAACATTGTAGACATAGTCAACATCATCGTCGGCAACGTCAACATCAACAACGTCAACCAGCTTGGCACTTTTCACTTGGCAAAACTTGGTAATTGCTCAACACTTAAAAGGATTAGACGGTGAGGAGGAGGGCGGCCGGCGTGTGCAGCGCTCCACACATGGAACAATTGACGGCGGGCATGCATTTTACATTTGCCGCGCGCACAAAAAGTCACGAAATAATTAGTTTACTTGTTTTGTGAGCGAGTTAGCGTCGCATAAACTTGTTTTTGCACTTATTGTCGCGATTGTTGCTTTTGTCGTTGCTGACACACTTTGTTTTTCTTTTGTTGTTGTAGCTGTTACAGTTGTATTCACATATTTGTTTTGTTAGCGAGAATTGAAATAAACAAACTTTGCAATAATGAAAAAATGCAAAGAAAAAACGAAATAAAACCAATGAATGGGAAATAAAAAGTACAAAGTGTCAACAAAAAAACGAAACGAATCCTGCACGGACGCTGTGTGCGCACAAATCAACCACATGCTCACACACACACACACACACAAACAAGTAGCTCTAATTGCGGAGGCAGCATTAGAGCGTCTATCAACTTTGACAATACACGAAAATGGCAACACATCATTGGCGGCTTCACCAGCGTCGACAGCCGCATCAGCCGAAGGTTGTGCATGCAGAGCGTAGCGGTTTGGCAGCCGCAGGAGCTCAGGCGCAGCGTGTTGTTGTGACACGCGTGTCAATATTGTTTGAGTGAGCTGTGACACGGCCCTCGCCAACGTCGTTGTCGTCGTCGTCGTCGTGAGCGTCTTTTTTGCCCGTCGGAGACCGGATAGTCGCAGATAGCAAGTGAGCTGGGCCAGCGGCAGATGGATGGCGTTGATAAGTGATGTGCGCGCGGGCAGGAAGCCAACGCCGAACACGTCAGGAAGCCGTTGGTGTTGCTATCGTTTCTGTGGTTGTTGCTGCTGTCGTTGTTGTTACTATACACAGTTTTGTGGCGTTGAGTTCAGATCAGCCGCCACACGTTCGCCGCAAATGATATTAGGAAAAAGTTGTTGGTGCTGCGGTGATTGCTGTTGTTGTTGACGCTGGTTGTTGTGGCCTATTGTTGAATTTTGCACAACGTGTCCCTAGCTAAAAGAATGAATGCGTGTCACTTGCTTCATTGATATGGTGGAAGGCATTGTTGTCGCGTACAGGAGCGCTGCGCATGGAAGCAAGCAACGGCAGCCAGAATTGCAGCGACAATACACCCAGCGGCGTTCAGCTGAAAAAGAAAAAACGACATCGCCGCACTGCGGCTAGTTGAGAAAGGCCGGTGCTGCCGGGCGGGCGCGAACAACGTTTTTGTTATTTATGGCAGTTGCTAATGTTAAGCTAATAATGAGGAAGTGACTTTGATAGCGCTCAATTACTGCGACATAGTCATACAGCAAATGTTGTGTTATGAGCCAATGTTAACTGTAAGACTGTGTCTTGGTGCTTCGAGCCACCCAGCGTTTCCACGGCTCGGCGTTCGAGCGCAGATTTGATGAGTTCTGTTTTCACCCAACAAAAGCCGCACAGTGAGTAATGTGATATAGCGGCAGCTTCTTATAAGATGCCGTCTCAGTGAAGTATTATACGAACAGTGAAAATAATGAGTTTTAATTAAAAGTGATGGTGCTGATTAAAATTAAAGCAGTTCGCTGTCCTTTTTCATTATTTCACGGAATACAGTATGTCAATCTAAAATTGCAACTTGGTGAATGGCCAAATAATAAATAACACATCTTCGGGAAAAGGTTTCTTATTATTTGTTATGTGATGTGTTGTACGAGACAAAACAAAGTCCAAGAATTAAATTCAAATTGCAGTTATTATTATTCGATACACAATCTGTTTAGTTCCCACGATTTTCGCATATCTCGCACTGAAGTGTTTTCAATTTATCTTGTACCAAGTTCCTGTCAGTGGGACCTTTTAATTTTTCCGAATCCGACTTCTCTTGAGTATTGAAACCCTTGTTGTACCCAGCAACTTCGAAGCTATTGTTAGCTATCTTGGAGTACCATGTCAACTTATTTTTAAAACAATTAACAATCGCATGACGCGACCGTATTTCACGACACAAATAATTTTTGACAAGTTTACAAGTAATTACGTGTTTTGACATATGTATAAAAAAGTAAAGCAAAGTATACAACGACGATACAACATGTATGCCCATTTGTTGTGGTGCGAATCAAATTCGACCGCAGAAGAAAATGGGAAAATTTAATTTTTTGGTTTATTTTAAAACATGTCAGCAAACGTGTAGTCAAGTGTGCGGACTTTTCTTCATACTTAAAAAATTTAATAGAGTGCGGACGTAGCAATCAAACAATGACAGTCGCAAGATAGAGTCACAAGCGCAACAATAAGATCCACCTGTATTTTGTTAGTGTTTTCGTTCTGTTCATTGGCAAAATCGACTGACAGTCCTCTTGCCAATAGTACCTATTTCCAGCATCAAATAAACGTCTACATAATAATAACAACAAAAAATGTTGTTATTTGTGGATTATTGTGCACATACAGGAGTTTCCAAATTCAAATGGTCACATTTCGCGTATTCATGAACTGTCTATGAAATAAGAGAAGCCGGGTAGGGCAAGAAGTAATATAAACGTTGCTAAAAGAAAATAATTACTTACGTTAACCCTTTCGCTATTTTGTTGCCATATGGCAACATGCTACTTTGTGGACGTCTGCATCCTCTATGGTTGCAAGAATACATTTTTTTGTTGGTCTACAGAATAGTTTGAAGTTTTAGGAAAAATACGAAATTATAAACTGAATATTTAAGTTTAAAGAAGAGAAGTATACACGTTTTTGTAATGGTATATCTTGACATAGTAAAGGAAGAAGAAGCAGAAAAAATTAGAGAATTTTTAATTTGTCTTTTTCTTTCAATTTAGATCCTTTTTTTTTAATTTTGGCTAAAGTAAATGAAGAAATATTCAAATTTTCGTTATGCGTAAAAAGTTTTATGTTTAACTAATTATTACAACCACAGCGATGTGGTTGCTCTCATAGCAAAACACTCTAAAATACAGGGTCCGAGTATAAAAATTAAAAAATGTCTTATGGAATGTTGCTAATATAACCACATAGAAGCCTAAAACGTAAATTTTAAAATTTTAACTTTCCCCAGTAAAAACTTGTCGCGAAAGGGTTAAGCGATCACTAACGCTTTTATTTATGTCAATAATCGGAAAATGTAGTCGCTGCCTTTCCTGTGCGATGACACGTTGCGGCACCATGAATAAATAAATGTTTGCTTATGATAGAAATGTTCTGTCTGTACCAGTTCAGTTGTTCATAGTTCTCCTTTCGTTGGGCCGTCTGCACTTGTATGATCCCAGAAAAGAGGAAACCAGCATCACACAAGTAAAATTGGTGCTATGTGCAAAGTTTTGTACATCGATGAAATCGCAACATGCACAAATATTCAAATATTTTTTCCATTACATTTGCTTACCGAATATAGTGATTCACGAAGTAGAAATAATTGATTCAAGATTCCTGCCCATTGCCAATAGAATCAACTCACTTTGCGATGTTCGCTTAGCATTCACCTTCTTCGCAACTGCTTAATGATCCTAGTAAACTCATCTGTAATAGAGATGGAAAACCATAACAAAAATTGCGAAAATATTCTTTTCATCATTGCAAAAATCTACCAAATGCAGTAGAAAAGCATTAGTTAGGCTAGCAATGCTGTTCCGTCTGATGTAAACAAAACAAACAAAAACTTTTGACAATGAACCGAACTCTGATGCGAAAAAAGTAAAAAAAAACAATAAATCAAAATCCGCAGGCTGGTGACTCTACCTTGTTAAATATACCTCGGACTGTCGTCAATTCTGATTTTTGGTGAGATTTTATAGATATTTTTAGAAAGGAGCCAGCTGAAAAGGTAAAGCTGTTGTTTCATAAACAGTTAAGAAATCTGAATATGGAATCAACACGAATACGAGGTACATACGAATTGAAAAAAAAAGGAATGGGCTCCTTCACTCACTGGTTTGAGACCTACTAAGATGAAGGGGACAACGATCCAGTGGCATCACAATGGGCCTTTTTGGCCTACGTGCGCTCTCGTAAGGGCCGCCACATCTACCTACCTACCTACCTTCACTCAAATCCGCACGCGATTATCTGCGTCATATATGTACTTCTACACCGTTCGTTTCAATATCGTCCCCACAGGATACTTTGCTTTGTATGAAATAATTGCATTAACACAGAAGGTGAAAATACAAAAAGATGACGTGTTTCAAACTGTTTCAACTTGAAAATGTGCCAATAATTTCTTATGTAAACTAGTGCAATCCTAAGAATTTCAAGTCTTCAAATGTTCCTCCAAAGCAAGAAATCTTCAAGTCGCTGAAAGTTTTTCATGTGGTGAAATGACAACTTGCATAAAAGTATTTTGCTTTTGAATAATTTGTTCTAATAACTACAGGAGCTCTTGGTAAGTACTAATGTCCATTCGCAAAAAATGTTGGAAAGTTGGTGGCGAATTTGTTTGTTAGTCCTTTAACAGTTTCGTATGAGAGTACTTTCTTCGCTTCTCCAGCCATTCTTTTGACCAAATTCGTTTTCGCTTCTTATTTTTATTCCTCTTCAATATAAATAGATATCATTAATAACGAAATTATATCGCTCTCCGTTACGATGTGTTCTCTAGGAAAATTAAGTGCAGACTGAAGTGTGCGCACATGTTTCATAAGTCATAGCAAAACGAATTTCAAGTTTGGGCATCAAGTGTGCGCACATGTTGTATCGTCTATACCCTCTCAGAGGGTATTGATGACTTTTATAAATAAAAGTCACTTACTGACTTATTGACAATTATTGTTATCATAGGACAACTAAAATAAAAATCGAAAAAAACTGTTATTTGTGGACTACTAAGAAAAAAATCAAAAATAATTGTTATAGGATTTTTAAAATACTTATAAATAAAAAATAACTGTTATTTGTTGAGTCATTAAATAAAAGTCAAAGAGTAACTCTTAAACATTGATTTTTATAACAAAACTTATAACTGTTATGGTCTCTGGATTTTAAAACTGAATTTGAATTTGTTTTTCTTGTTATTTTTACTGGCTGCAAGTTACTGGCAAACATTTATCCAGTGACAACTTGCAAGTTCCCACAAAATGAACTGTCACTTTGCGCTCTCAGTTTCTCTCTCGTTGCAAGAGATTTGGCGTACCAAACGACTTCCAGTAAAAATTTTTACAAATTTGTACAAAATATTCGTACCCACTAATTGTACTAATTGTGTTTTTAGTATTTGTACCTTGATTGTCAAAATCACTTTTGTTGCTCTCACTTTATAGTTATATTTATTTTTAAAAGAATTTCGAATTTTCAAATTATAAAAAATTCAATTATACATACAATTTTGACAATCTAGACTATTTTTAAATTTTTAAAATCAAATCAGCAGATTTAACGCTGTCGGTCATATTAATTCACCTTGTTCCTTAATTGTCGAAAAAACTGCCCAACCCCAATTGAGCGGATTTGAAGGACTTCCATCAAATTTGAACTCAAACAGTCAAAAAATGAATAAATGCAATTGGTTGTCCCTTTAGACTCGGAATTTGTAAAATTTCCTTCTTAGCGAAGTTTTGTTTTCTGAAATGAAATTTGAGTTTAGTGATGACGAATCAGCCAGTTAGGACAAACAAGTATTTGTATATAGACTATGTTATAGGAGATCAATTATGTTATGCTTGAATCAATAATCCGACACGCCTTATTTTGGAAGTCTACATATTACAAAAGAACGACAAATTCATCTACTCTACAACGCGAATCCTTGCACTCCATATTGGTTTCGTTAGCAAAAGTTAATCGCCACTGCCTTCCACCCCTCACTGCCGTGTTCGTGTATCAGTTTGCCGATAAGGAGGCTACAAGTCCGAGGAAAGACCAGGGAAGTCTAACACCATTCCGCTGCATGAATTCGACTTGCCAAAGGATTATCTCACACTTGTGTTATTTTATAATTCCAACTCATCTCATTTCTAAACACCAAATTCAAAACTGCCACCAACCCACACTTGGCCGCACACAGATTGAAATTGAAGCTGCAGGCCCGTCGAGCGGCGGGCAGTCGGGCGGTGCCGCTGTTTGCTAGAGCGAGCGCATGCATGTCTGTTGATAACAAAAGTGTCAAATCTCAGCCATAATGCTGCAGGCGAAATGAATACTTGGCCAATTTGCAGATAACTACCGAAGCGCTCTAATTAAAATTCAGCATTAATCCAGATGATTCAGCTGCTTGCTCGGTTAGTGGCGTCAGTGCTGGTGATGGTGATGCCGCTGATGCTGAATATTGGTGGCGAAAGTTAAAGCCAACAACACGGGTCGATGCACGAATGGGTGACACGGGTATTTGGCACTTTGGCTTTCGCAAAATTTTCTCCGTCCGCCATCTGCTTGCTCCAGTAACTTGGAGTTTGTGGCAAAGCCCTAAATATTATTGCCATAATTATTAAGACCAACAAATGACAGTCTCGGATGCTGTTTCAGCAGATGACAACGAAACCAGAGTAAGCGCCAGCCAAGCCAAGCCAAGAGCAAAGCAGAGCTAAACGGTGAACGAGTTGACTTGGCGGCGCACGTAAACACTCGAGCACACTCGAGTAGTTAAGCACCAAGTGGATGACCAACGAGCGGCTCGTCGGCACGTGAGTGAGTGTCAAAACAACAAGCAGCCATTATCTGCTCTCTAGCCGAATGTTGCCTCGTTTTCGTGCTGTTGTTCACGTTTTCCTCTTTTATTAATCATCAAAATCACAACTGAATGAAATGAAAATGAAGCGTCAAAGCTTTTAGGGAATGAAGCGCCAAGCGAACATTCGAACGGCTGCTGAGGGGCGGTGACAGTTTGAAGACGATTATAGCCCCTTGTGTGCGGTGTCAGGGTTTCTCAAATTCGAAATTAATCCCCAGTGCTGCTGGACGCAACGCGGGCACCGCCGCGAATAAGCGTTGCAGCGTGCTGGTCCTGAATCGGGTTGGCTGGGTTCGGCGCGCGTTGGCCCATCGGCTGGTCGTCTTCATTAGCGCATATCAATGTCAAAGGAGAGATTTGCGCGCAGATAATGTGGACTACTTAACTGAAATCGCTATCGTGCTATCTGTTCTGGTCGAGTTGGCCAAGTGGCGATGAAAATGGCGCCGCCGGATGATGCTGGAGAGCGCGCTGCAGTAGTGCTTATTTAATTTACGTACTACTTTCATTTGTCCATTTTATAGACTCTTCCCGGGGGGCGGGGGCCGGGTATAACGCGCTTATGCAGTGTTTGCATGGGGTTTTTTGGGTCGAAGCTTTTGCGGTGTGCGAATTGTTGGCAGTGTAAGCACTACACTTGGCTTAGGTAACGAGCGGGCGGTGGTGGCAGCAGACCAAATAGTACGCCGCAATAACGCGTCAATGGGTGAAGAGGGCCGTGGTCGGCGCAGTATTCACGGAGTATAAGATGAGATTATCGCGTTGCGTAGTTGCCGCACTAAACATTTCCCTCGGCCCCGTCCACTGGATGCTGCCAGTGAAATTTTGCGCTCCCGCACCAGTTTCCTGTCTAGTTGCTGCGCGCATTTAAATAGTTTACAACTCTGCCGTCAGCAGATTTCATTCAGTGTAAGCGCGTTTTCCACATTTTATTACTTGATCAAATTATGTCAAAACGTCAATATTTCAATATTGGAAATCGCCTGTCATTACGCCTGCCAGTCAGCCGGTCTGCAGTGAAATGGAAAATGGTGGCTGTAATTTTTAATGGTGTTGCCAGCCAACGAGCTCTTGAATAATGAGTCTCGCAGAGCGGACGGTGCGGGGTGGTGCTCAGATATTCACGTTAAGTAGACTAACGCGATGGACGGTGGGCATTGTACGTGCGAGACAACGTAGTGGCATGGCTAGCAATGAAGATTTGCGTGTTCGTTTTTCTAAAAGTGATGGAGTGTTGGCTGGAGATTTCTGATATGCCATGGAATTGAGTGGAAATATTGATTCATTTATGAACATCTTTATGCTTTTACCCGACCTATGATTTTATGTCTGGATTTGGATAGTTATAATTTTACGTGACGAAACTTTCTTGAAATGAATTACGTTTGGTAAATTTGTTTGTCAAAATATGATTCGTATGGAATAGCAGAATATGAGTCCTTGACCGCCAGCCTTTTTCTACTTCGATAGCTCTTCCTCCAAACATTGGTAAAATTGAGAGATTGTCAAATCTATATTCATATAATTCTTTCACCTGACTGACTGATTCATCGCCCAGCCCAAAACCGCTGAAGCTACAGACATGAAATTTTAACTGTACCTAAGTATATTTCAAAAACTGAATCTGCGCCGAGAAGGGATAATTAGACACGCGTTTTTTTTTATCAAACTCTAAAGTGGCCAATGACGGGTTCAGAGTTGGAATGGATAAACGTGATTAAATGGGTTTTGTCTTCAGATTTAGTAAAATCTTTCCAAATAAACAATAATTTAACACGTGTTTTTAATTTTTTCGAAAATCGAAATCTGTCTGGTCAACAATGTGTTAAGAGGTTGTATGAAGAATCTGTAAAAACATGAATAACACTGCACAACAAAATCAAATTTTTTTACAATAACAAGGTTCTGACCTTGGCGGATTCTGGTAGAGGAGGCAAAAATATACGTGTATCGGCGTTTAGAAAATTTACGTCTGAATTGTTTTTTAGGGGGGGTCAAAGTTTTCCCCTTTTTGCACATTCTTATGGTGAATCGGCATACGAAAACCATCTAACCTCACATTTTAGGTATATGAAAAATAAAATACTACAAAGAAAATTTTTGTGGAGCATTTTAACCCTGTAGCTCCTATTTGTATGGGTCAATTTGACCCTTTTTTCTAAAATGCCATAAACGTCCTGTAAAACAGGTCTTTTTAAGGACAAAATGTACCGCGAAAATAGTCGCTATAAAATTCTACTATAGATCTCTGAATACATCAAAGCTCAGAAATTAACTTGAACGCCAGAATTAAGCCAAAACTGAAAATGTGTTTAAGTGTTTATTTCGTACTTAATCAAAATTTGTACCAATATAAACATAGTTTAGCATGACTTTTTTGTTTTTACTAACGAGTTTTTTTTTAACCCTATGGCCCACCGTACCTTTTGACTATTTCATACCTTCGAATTGAAACGGTCTGACCGATCTTTTTGTAAAGTATTTGAAAAGTTCAAGTATCACACATTTTTTAATGCTCGTAACATTTTCAGTCCGCAATAACTTCAGTGAGAAACAAATGTAAAACGTTTCAGTATAAAATCGCAGCACTTCAGAAGTAAATACATTAAAATGGGCCCGCCCCATTCAAACACTTTAATAGCTAAATACGAGTAATATTTTCCATGCCCTCTCACTTTCAACCACGACGTTTCCACAGTAACCACCGGCAGAATGCCTTTGAGGCTTACGTGGGCTTCTCGGCCGTATGCGTGCATACCTTTTTGTGTGCGAATGTGGTTGGCGTTGTGGTGAGCGCCGCAGCTGATTGCTTTTTGAAAAATGAATAAAATCCCCCTTCTTTGTGATTTCAACTATGTACATTTCAAATAACTCGTAAGATCACAACAACGACAAATGACAAAAGCAACAATAAGAGTGGTTGGGCGGGCGACGAGACGGTATGGTGGAATGGCGGCAAGTCAGCACAACAGGAACAACAGCAATAATAATAATCATAATGAAATACGCCTGCGGCAGGATATGCTTGTTGTTGCCCTTTTGAGTGACGCACTGAAACCACAAATTAATTGCAAAGCATATTCAAAGTGTTATTGACCATAATTCATTAACCGAGCACCCACCGTCGCTCGGTGCGCAGCATCATTTGCTGAAGCGTCGACGGGCGCCCAGCAGCTGCTCGTCGGCCCGACCGAAGGACACAAATATAATTTAATATTAAACCGCAATGCAAAATGGTGGCCGTGGAGGAGCGGCTGGCATTCGCAAGGCTGCTTCGCACGGCCTAAGCGAATGAGTAGGCGCCGAATGACTGACGGGATGGGGCTGGTGAATGGCGGATGCGCGCCGCATTTGCTGTGGCTGTGTGGCGCTTTTATTAAATTAGAGTAACAAAGCTTAATGGAGGGCGCACGCGGCTGCTGTGGAATTTTTGAAATACCAAAATTGATACCGCAATGGAAAATGGCTTATTCCGTGCGCGTACTGCGCCGATGTTGCCGAAATATGAGCGCTGGCCACTACGAGCGCCATCAGAAAGGACATGTAATGGCTGGTGAACGCTTTTTCTTGCCCGCTTCAGTTTTGGCGTTTGTGTGGTGTGCTGTGAGAGGTGTGATCAGGCATCCAGTGGTTGTTGCACGCTGGCCGAGTTGGTCAAATGGCCACCAGCGGCGTCAGCCGCAGCGGCAATAACGGCTGGAATGTTGGCGTGGTGTGCCGCAATGACGGATGGTTGGGGCGCATAGAGGCAGTGTGGACAATGTCTTGTGCAGGGATTTCGAGCGAGTGGGCGAATGGAAATTCAAAGCCATTTCACAATCGTGCTTGACCGCAGCTCTGGCTGAAGGGTATTGCACAACGCCGCTACACATTGTGAGACATAATTTCGGAAATGAGCAATTTACAAATTTAATTTGCAGTGCAAATGACACTTTTATTGACGAACTTAATTGCAGCGCGCACATGAGTTCGTACCTAAAGCGTACATTTGTTACTGTTTTTACAAGTTGTGTCGTTATATGCTTTAGGGGTTTCTGGCCAGCAGCATGTGTCATGTTGGCGGCTAAAGTCATTGCTAATTGGTGCTTCTCTTCGCTTCTGTTGCATTACAGGCACTGCTGCACACGCACGACGTCGTCGCCCGGGATGTTTACGGCGAGGAGGCACTGCGCGTCACGCCGCCGCCGATGGCTCCCTACATCAACGGCGACGAAATCGATAATGTGGACAGCGGCGAGCTGCAGCATGTGACCAGAGTGCGCTTGGTACAGTTCCAGAAGAACACGGACGAGCCGATGGTGAGTGAGTGCGCCGACCGTGGGCGAATGAGTGGGTGTTTTGTGTGGGTGCTGACGTAGCTGCCCGCTTATTGCGTAATTGTTTCTCCCTTAGGGCATAACACTGAAAATGACCGAGGACGGACGTTGCATTGTGGCCAGAATAATGCACGGCGGTATGATACATCGTCAGGCCACGCTGCACGTCGGCGACGAGATTCGCGAAATTAACGGCCAGCCCGTGCAACATCAGTCGGTGGGACAGCTGCAGCGCATGCTGGTGTGTATCGATCCCAAGGTTGCCCATATTTTGCAACCTCAGTACACACATAAAATGCTTTTTTGTTTTTTTTTGCAGCGTGAAGCGCGCGGTTCTGTTACCTTCAAAATAGTTCCTTCTTATAGAAGTGCTCCGCCACCGTGTGAGGTGAGTGAAGCAACGGCTGCAGCAGCGCTGCAATGTAGTTTGATATTTGATTTGAGTTTTTGTAAGAGTTTGTAGAAGCACAGTACTTTGTATTTGTAAATTGAAAATTGAAAATGGCAAAAATATGGCAACAGCTCTGTTTAGAAATGCTGAACCCAAATGCGAAACACATTCGAAAGCCGTTGAGACTTGTTTGCGCACCGAGTCATACTTTTTGAGTTGTTTAAGTTATATTTTTTTGTAGTGTATACGACCTGTTTAACTTCAGTCGCATTTGTTACATATATAGTCTTATTCTCACGTATCCCATTAACATTCCTTTTACATTTCTACACACTCACACAACTGCAGCTTTTCAGGATAAGACCAGCTCCAGTACTTGTAAGTAAATCCAATGATTAATCCGAACCATGCAAATAGTGTAGGGAAACAACAGAGAACTCATCATTCAGGAAATTGAAAACACACAGACACTGTCATTGTATTCGTATTCAGCGATAATTTCAATACAGAATTGTTTTGTTGATTTGTATTTGAATTTGTTTATATTAAAATATTTAATTATATGAAATATTGTAATTAATTATATACTGATTGAAAATTGACTAAGGCTTAAAAATTTAAATAATCAATTCACTGTAATTGTCTGTAGTCCCAAGACTTTTACTGAAATGTTTTTCCTCAGTGGCTTTAAATAGTTTCTTTGAAAAGCAAGCTTTGCTCAGTGCCTAACAAGTTATACATACCAAAGTAAGACATTTTGTGTTCCAAAAATTCCAGGAAACATCAGAATCCATGTCTATTGATATTTTACTTGATGATACTTACATATATGTACATCTTCTTTTCTCCTATCCAACAAAAACAATTCACTTCAAAAAATATTTATTAGCTGACATCGCATACCTTTAGGGTAGTTTGTAAATGTAGAACCTTTGCCGTTTTCTTCTAATAGCAAAGTTACAACTGAAGTTTATGTATATGTAGAACATAAAGCAAATAACAAACCCCGTTTTGCTCTAATTCAGTCATTATTCTATGCACAGACACACATATTGCAGTGCTGTCAAGCACATTTACTTGATTGCCGCATCTTGATATGCCGGAAAATGCGGACGGCTAATACAATAGCAGGTTTATGCGTAAATGAGCTACAGAGCAGGAATTATATATTCATAAATCGCATTAATTTTGATATAATGTCATCTCGTTGTACACCTCCACGTCTCTCTGATTCCTTCTTGACTCGACCAAAGTATTTACCACTCACTTAAATGCGGCACGGTGCTTCTTTTGTGTGTGTGAACAGATGGAAGAATCGTAGTAATTAGTGAAGTGAAGCAAGCATGCTGGCAAATAGACCAGCCGCTGCCGAGATCAAAGTGACACGAAAACTCACCTTATGTCTTTTGGTGCTGCTGTTAGAGTGATGTATTCTGTTGCTTTTTTGCAGATATTTGTGCGCGCACAATTCGATTATAATCCTTTGGATGATGAGCTTATACCGTGCGCTCAGGCAGGCATCGCCTTCCAAGTTGGTGATATTTTACAGGTGAGCACACTCACACGCCGTCGGTAAACCAGCCGCTTCCGTGTTGGTCGCATCGAATTCAATTAAAGTTGCGTTTATCGAATTTGAAATGAAATTGCGTTTGTGTTTTTTGTTTGTGTAGATTATCAGCAAGGACGACCATCACTGGTGGCAGGCACGGCACGACACCGTTGGCGGCTCGGCCGGCCTGATTCCTTCGCCGGAGCTGCAGGAGTGGCGCATCGCTTGCCAGACGGTGGACAAGACCAAACAGGAACAAGGCAAGTGGCAGTGTTACTTATCGTTAACTCACATGAGCGCGCTGTCTATCTCTCTGTCTGTCTATTGCTCTCTGATACCAATGCTAGCTGTAAACCGTATTCTCTTATGCTGCATATATGTATATGAAAATTATAATTGGTTGTTAATTGCATAATTTGACATATGTGCAAAACAGAAATATATGTATAGATGTATAAAATATTACCCGTATTGACAGTGTATGTGCCGTAGCCATAGTGTAACAAAAACAACAATCTGATCAGTTTTATTTTTGTTTTTACCAATTTTGCGAGTCATAGAAACATGATTTGTTCCATCTTTCGTCGCATTCACATCATCTGAATTCATTGTGTCCTTGTCGTAGTGTGCGTACTCTTATCGATGTCCTAGACAATACCATCTCGTTTTGAATTGTAAGCTGCGTACGGTTTTAGTATGGCTTCGCATTTGCCCAGATGTGGGAGTGAAGATTTGCATACTAAAACGAGTGAGAGTCTCATAATTCAAAATCGATATCATTTATCAGTGCATGCCAATCGAGCAATTATCATTGAAAGCATCAGCCGAAATTCTTTTAAAAATATTGCTTTTGTCGTACGTTTCAGTTGTGGTTTCGTTGTTTTCATTTTTGATTTTATGTTTTGATTTCTCCTTGATTTGTATCCGTGTATGTACTCATATGAAGTAAATATTGCCAATTGCCTTGTGTTGTTGTGTTTGTCTTCCCCATTTACCCCCATACATTTTTGATGATGATGATGATGATGAAATAAAACGCGTATTAACCGTAATAAATGCAGGAGAACCTGGCGCTGGCTGTTCCGCCCACGCGGATGGGTGTGATGGATCGACAGGTAGCTATAGCAAACAACCATCCATACATTACTGCAACAGCAATCGTACACATTGTTTCTACTTTGATTCAGAAATCCGGCAAACGTGTCAAGTACTCTTAGTGTTTTGATGACCATATGCGTTGTTTCTTATTACTACTAGCAATATACATAAATAAACTCTTGATTCTATTTCCCTCACCACCTAATTTGTACCTGCGCTTGGTAATGAGAACACTTTTTTAAAGTCACCCAACGTAGTGTTAGCTTCACGCCCCACGTCCCACCACCAACGCCACCTTGCGCAATTTTGCTATACTCTCACACGTTCGTATAACCGAAATTATCACCAGATATTATGTTGTGTATATGCTTTCGATATTATGATTAGCCAGCTTTATCCACCCAACAGGCACACATTTATGTATGTATGTATGTATGTTTGTCTGAACGTACCTTCACTCGATTTGTACACGTCCTCAGACAATTTTGCGTACATTTTTCACTTTTGAGTATGCGCTAACGCTTCTGTTATTACTTAGAATACTTGTAGTTTTCGGCTAACTTGTATTCACGGCTAAGCTTAAAACCCACTACACACACACAAACACAAACACATGTATGTATCTGCCCGTTTCTACTTTATTTGTAATGTAAATATATTTGTCTGGCTTAAGCTGTCGCTTCAAGTTAAAACTATGAGTTGTGCCGTGTCTATGCAACATTGTAAATAATTCAATATTGAGTAGGAGCTTCTGCAATATCCAATTAAATATGTTTACAAACGATACATAGATTATATATCTATGTGTATAAGAGACAAAGTAGGTAAAGTTACGCTTGCATTAATAATTGTTAACGAAATAAAGCTAAGCGACCGCCAAATCACGTCTGCTTTGCTTTGGCGCGCTTATTATAGGATATGTTGTAAGACATTTTTTTAGTTTTAAAGCGTGAATTTGTGTGTTTTACTTGCGATATGACTTACTTGAATATTACTTTGATAGACGATCGTCAACATAGAAAAATGGCATACTCAATTAATGAGATCGATATATAGATTTCAAACCATGAAAGAATCAAAAAGGACACCTCCTTTGATCCATTTTTAAAACTTTGTATTGTAGGGCGATCCAAAAAATTGTATGTTCTTTGCCTTCACTCGTCTTTTACTTTCACAGACGGTTTAATTTTCCCATTTGTGAAAGCAATGTACACAAATTATTTAAATCTTTTAATTCTACATAACAGTTAGTTACTATGCAGCAGATGTGATGCGATGAGAAAGATTTAAAACGTAAATTTAAATCGTTGCTAAATCATTGCCAACTCACACAGAGAGGCAGTTTTTTGCTTCACAACAATTTTTATTTGTATCCAAATATTTAATTTTGTCCAAATCATTTGCATTTAAGAGGTTATGGATTTCATTGAATTCGATTTCTTTAAATAAGTATTGGATTTTGTATATGTAAATACTAGAATTTTATATCGTGTATATGTATGTTATTGTTTCAGCAGGATTAATAAAATATCCTTGTTATCCGTGTTGTCAGGGCAATACTTTTTTGTATGGTTGTGCGCAGATGTTTTCTATTGTTAATTCTGAGAGCTAAGTGGCTTCTTGTTTCACTGTACACTGATGCATCATGAATGCATTTCGAAATTGCCAGAATTATTTGTTTATTAAAACCTTGGTGTACAACTTTGATTGCGTAAAATGAATCGGCATGCGTTTGCATGTTGAGAGAATTGCGCAGCATGCGTGTTGCAAGGGAAGGTCCGTTTTCTGTGTTTATGCTTTTTGCCGGGACAAGTCCCATAAATCGCAGTTGAATTAATTGCACTTTGTACGGTCTCACCCACAGTGAACTGTTCCATTTTCGGGCGAAAGAAGAAGCAATGTCGTGACAAGTACTTGGCCAAGCATAACGCCATATTCGACACTTTGGATGTGGTCACATACGAGGAGGTTGTAAAAGTGCCAGGTGCGTGCGAGTACAATGGGAATCTTGTTGTTGGTAAATCGAATACAGCACAGCACTAACGTGGACATTTCATTTTCAGTTGGCGATCCGAACTTTCAGCGAAAAACTTTGGTGCTGCTGGGCGCACATGGAGTGGGCCGCCGTCATATTAAGAATACATTAATATCGAAGTATCCTGACAAATATGCTTACCCCATACCACGTGAGTAAAAGTTGAGCTGTACTGGTAGAATGCACACTAACGCTGCACGTTGCTCATTGGCAGATACAACGAGACCTGCAAAACCGGAGGAGGAGAACGGACGCAGCTACTACTTTGTCTCACACGACGAGATGATGGCCGACATTGCAGCGAACGAGTATTTGGAGTATGGTGAGTTAGCTCAACACACAGATATCACCTTGCAAAAACTACATGTCACTGCTTGGAATGTCAGGTACGCATGAGGATGCCATGTACGGCACCAAATTGGACACCATACGTCGCATACACACCGAAGGCAAAATGGCCATATTGGACGTGGAGCCGCAGGCGCTGAAAATCCTACGCACCGCTGAATTTACGCCGTATGTTGTCTTCATTGCTGCGCCCTCGCTGCAGAACATTGCAGACGTAAGTTTACAAAAGAGCCGGCTTGCTCACCGGCACCTGCTCTGTCATCCTTCCTAATGAGTTTGCTAATTTTTGATTGACAGTATGACGGAAGCTTGGAGCGCCTGGCCAAAGAGTCGGACATGCTGCGTCAGTTGTACGGACATTTCTTCGATTTGACGATCGTAAACAACGACATTAGCGAGACAATCGCTACGCTGGAGACGGCCATCGAGCGTGTGCACACAACACCACAATGGGTGCCAGTGTCGTGGTTGTACTGACAAGACAGTGAGCTCGAATGCCCCGACTGCCTGGAGGGTTGTGACTGCGAATGGGAGGCGTATGCTGCGAATGCCCAAAACAACAATGCGGGCTTCTTCTGAACGCCGACGGTCAACGTTTTCAGCCAAATAACCAACTAATCGACCAGGTCACCAAAATCACTGGGAGCCGACACTCACTCACACTGAAATTGAACAACCGAAGACCAGGGCACTGAAGAATAGGAGAGGAGGATAAATTAAAAAAAAAAGTTACAAACACATTTACTTGGGCAGTGCACAAAACGACACAAATGAAACAAAAAGGAAGAAAACACTTTAGGAAGGATAGAATTTATAAAATGAAAGCATAGAATAGCTTAGCAAGAATGAATAAATGAGAAAAGTATACATTCCAAAAACACTACGTTAAACATAATAATGCCTAGGTACGTATGAAACCAATCAACTAGTTATTCCCGGTACTGAAACCTTCACAAACATGCAAAGTGACGGATTTGTTGTTAACGGTAGCGGTGAAGGATGTTTAAGAATTCTGAGCGGATTTCAAAAATCCAAAAATTTTAGAATGAAATTAAATGAATTGTGTGGCTGATAAATTGGTCAGGGCGTATGTGTGACTTTTCATGCTTTGCACGTTTGTGGAAAATCGAAAAACGAAAAGACAAACAAGTTCGCAGACCTTATTTTATAATTTGTTAAGTTTAAAAATGAGCAATTGTTATTTTTTAATTTATTAAAGACGCTTATCTAATGAAACTATAAATGTATTGTATATTGTACACACACGAAAGCACTTGTTAAATTAATTTAATTTAACTTTTAATTACGTATAATTAAAGTCAAAGTTATTTAAGGTTAAAGCAACGTCATGCAAGTGAACCCTTACAAACTGGTACACAACAATAAACTTAAAGTATTATTGGGAAAGTATTTAACAGATGCAATTAAAAGAGTTTCAAACAATAACAAGAACAACAAAAATTAAATTTGATTTTAAAATAAAACAGAAATGCGAAACCAAAATAACATAACTGCACTTTTTAATAAAAATCGAAATGACGACGAAGACAGCCGTAAAGGAAGAAGGAGGCAAAAGCATCCTATTCAAGTTCTCACAATAAAAAGGCAATGTTAAAATTTACGAGTGTATAAATAAATCGAAAATATGCGCAAGTAATTGAGTTACTTAAAAATGATTCAAGTGAGCACAAAATTACTTCAATACACTTTTCAATGGCAAGCAATGAATGAACACACTGGAAATGTGTGAAACCAACACACACACACTCTCATAACCAAGCAAACGATAGGAATCGGCTGATAAGTGGAACCGGCCAACAGGCAGACAGATAGTTTGGAATGCATGCAGTTAAATGCAATGTACAGATAGGGAAAGAGCGGTGTTTAAGTCAAAATCACTCACAAAATGACACTCAGGTTGAATTCATTTAGGTGAAGCATAACAGTAACACAACAATAAAGTTTTAAGCTATCGACAACTAGAACCGGCAAGACACGCACTCATAGCTCCAGAAACAGCAACCAAAATTTCTTTGTCACTTTACCGAACACTGCATCACCACTCCGAAAAGTGAAAGCGACAGAATATGTTTATCCTTAGAGGAGAATCGGCTAAACAAACAGAGACTCTACGTAGCGTAGCTCATGCTGCAAATCACTGCAAATCACATCAATCAATGGAGTGAACTTCCACAAACATTAAGTAGGCAACACACGATTGAATATACATAGACAAACAACGATACTGTGAAATGAGAAAAGTGCTCAAACCATAGCGCGTACATACATAAATGAATCTCACGTGCTGCAAGTGCTCAGTTGCCAACTACAAAAGCGACATCTACAAATTATACGAACGAATTAGCAGAGCAATTTAATTAGGTTTTTACATAGAGTGCCAGCAACATTCGTTACATGTTGGAAACTATTTCGATACACCAGAATGTGGAAATGCGCTGAAAGCGGACACGGAACTGAAACTGTTGCCAAAAGATAATTTATCAAATACGAAGTTGTCCACGTGAATGAGTTAATTTCCGTTCAATGAACGCAGCATAATTCTAAGAATGAAAAAATACAATTGAAATACCAATAAAGGGACGGAAAAATTCTCAAATTTGGTGATTTTTGGCACAGTGTTGCTTTTGTTGTACTGTGAAGTGCTAATTTAAATGTAATTATGAAGTTTTGATAATTTATGAGTTTCTTAAAAATTCCATTTGTTGAAAAACTCAGCATTTCATCAGACAAGCAATCAACCAAACTCTTCCACTCAACCACTCGCAGAAATCTTCTCCCCCGTTTTTCTCTCTGCACCGCACCGAACCAACTAAACAATAACGAACCGAGAAATCTCACACTATATTCCTGAGCTTATTTTGTATATTTCGAACAAGACAACATTGTATCCTTAAGATTCTATGGTTTCAAATGGTTGATGATTGTAATGGAATACTAATTAACAAAATCAAGAGCATAAACAAAACCGAAATGTGGTAGAACACAGCGTTATAGAGCGTTTTTCCACGTTTCCCTTAAAAATACTGAACATGTATACTTCGAACCATTATTCGATGCGTTTCTTTTTACACACGTTAAATTCAGTCTAAATAGAAATACTCGTACATGGAAAACGAACGAAAAATAAACTACTACACAATTAAGAAGCAGAAGAAGCGACGAAAAATCGAAAAGCAAATCAACACAGTTGCCAAACTATACTAGAAATCTACCATTATGATTAACTAAAACTGAACTAGACTAACTACGATTAGACTAAACACTATTTAGACTAGACTAGACTACATATAACAATAAGAACCATTCATGCTGCATGCAACCTGCTCGTGCAACATAACAAACCCCTCCTCAATGCACGATGCGCTAGTTCCAGTGTGAAAGGAGTTCCCTTGCTACTCGTCCTCCTATCCTTCCTGGCCTCGTTCTCGCCCTCGTAATACACCTGCTTCAGAGTAAGAAAAGTTGAGAATGCACAATGAATGGTAGCTCCTCGGCAGCGGCTACAGCTCGCAAGCGTGACTTTACAGGGTGTGCTAGTGTTATGGTTAGTTAATATTTGCGTAATTGCCGTAAGCGATCACAAGCCCCAAAATGCTGATGAATTAAATTTAAGGTCACAACTTCGCAACACACATTAAATAACTACACACACAAAGAAACGAGGAGCAACAGCAAGAGCACAAATGTGCCACACCAATTCTATCCAATTTACTGCGTTGAGAATCAAAACTTAGCAAGTCGTACTCGCAGTTCTGACTCCTAGAAACTTCGACTACGGCTACCTATGCCGCCGCCGCGTTACCTTAGGTATGCGCAGCGTGCAGTGCTACGCGGCTCATGGCGCAGAAAATGCGATTTACGAATATGACAAAAGATGAAATCGGAGCGCGAAGAGTTTTATTTTCGAATTGTAGCATAATGAACAATTAAGGAAACTAAGAAAACCGAAAAGAAATTTAATTGAAATGAAAACATTAACAACTAAGTAATGAGAAAACTGAAATAATTACGAGTATTATCTAATGATTAATGATTATTGTTGAAATTATAACATGATAATTCTGAATTAGAATTTTCTCGAATGCATCTGGTGTCAATGATGGAAAACTATTGAATTTCAGTACACGAAATATGTAAAACACAAGCAAATTCACAACAACAACAAAAGGTGTTATTTAAGCAGGCAAATACAAGAAAGTGCAAGAGCGTGAGTATAGGTAAATTGAGGTAGAAGTAAAAGGAGTAGAAGAACATGTCAAAGGCAAATGTCAAAGTGGCCGCAGTGCCAGTTTGTAGGAGTCGTAGGACAAGGGTGAAAGAAAAAGCTAAACATTGAAACCGCATTAGTATATACATATATATACTTATATATTATATATATTTAGATTAATAAAATTAAAGAAATTCAGTAAAACCAAAAGTGAATAAAAATGTGAAAACAAAACAATAGCAGAGAAGCTGGAATGGTGTAGAATAAAAATTAAATAAGAATTTAACGGAAAACAAGCAAACCAAGAAAACAACAACAAATATAAAACACACCAAAATAACGAAAAGTCTTTTCTTCACACCGAACCTGATTTTCAGTATGAATATAGACCACATTATACGAATGTGTATGTTTTTGTGTACAATGGCTTATAGATTTTTATGTTTTTAAATAACACATTTGACACATATAGACCTATATTTTCACATAAATAGCCGCACAAATTTTTTAATTAAAATAGTAACTATTGTTTAATTTGAGCTTAGAATGAAATAAAAAAGGAAACTTTTTTAATTTGGCAATACCTGAGACTTAAATATGCAATTTTCGTCATATTCGGTAAGCTATAGCACCAAGTGTGTTGGCTAGATTTTTCAGATTTTACATTTAATCAGTTACGTCAACATTGATAATTGCGAAGAGTCACATAAATTGTGTCGGGACCCTTTAGTTTTACACTAAAAATCATAATAATATATGTACCTATGCTTTGCATTTGTGCAGTCTTTTTATTTTTCAATTTGATTGCATACTTTCAGGGATGAATAAAATATATTTTGTCGAACAATAGGTGTTTAGATCACTTTTGAAATTGAATTATTTTCTGAGATCGGAAGATATCGCAGGATGTGTTTACATTATTCGACAAAGAAATAATGCTTCTTAAAATACACAAAAATCCAGGAACATACTTTTTAGATATTTTCCTCTAAGTTTTGCCAATTTTCAGGTTTTCAATTTTGAAAAATATTTTTAATTAAATGTAAAGTAGAAGCCTCAGCTTTGGAAATTTTGAAAAAACATTAAAAGCGAAAATGCCCACATCAATTCTTAATCTACGAGTATATTGAAACATGTGTTTACATTTTTTGTGAAAAAAGTTTCGACTTTGATGTTTCGACTAATTAATGTTTTGGTCACAATTTTTGGGGTTTTCTTAGTTGGAGTTTTACCTTTCAAATTACATCAAAATCGTTAAATTCTGAGAATATATTTTTTTTGAATTTAGTCTATGGAGCGAATCGCTGTGAGTTGGGGCAGATAATTTTTTCAATTTATTGTCATCAATTTTACACTTTCCTTAAAAACAGTGCTCAAAATTTGTAATTTTGTCTCATACAGTAAATTATATTATTTTTGATTAATCTTTATCAAAAGAAACTATAAAAATTATTTGTTTTTTTTTAACTCGAACAAACGCGCAGGGGATGATCCCTATTAATGCGAGGCTTTGCGTTGGTTCAGGAATACTGTGACAGTTAGTGTTATGCTAGCCGATGCTAAATCGGCTGAAGGATGCCATCGTGCGCAATCTAAACGATACTCTGCTCGATAGTGATTTCAACAAACATCTGTTAAGGTGATTGTGATTTAGATTCAAGTCAGTTTTTAGTCTTATCGGACTTTTATCTATGTAAATACAAGTTTGCATTTCAATCAAGTACCTAAACTGCATACAAATAAACATATTTATGTGAACTTGGTTCACATTTGTATGTAGCTGCAATTTGAGTTGACTGCCGACAGAGCATAATTCGCATGTGTCGTGTTTTAAGAAGGTGTTCTGAAATTTGCAGTTGAATTTGTCAACAGTTTCGCGCCGTTGCACAAAAGTCGAAATTCTGCGAACGTCTAACAAAACGTAGATAAATGAAATTAAGTCTGCAACATGACAGTCAGCGGATACAATCATTGCACATTGGCAGAACCTTGACGGTAGACTGGCTGGCTTGCTTTGGTGCAGTGGCGAAGTGTTTAAGTATTTGGTATATAATCTTTAGGTATTGCTTTTTGTGTTATCTGAAGACACATACTATTGAATTTGATGAGCCATTTGAATGCAGTTAAAGCTAAATAAGCAAATGTTAAGGTTGGTAGTGTCAGTACCTTTTTTTTAATAATCACTGTTAACCAGTTACTGAGACTAAATTATAATTGTTTTTTTATTTTTCACTTTGTGTTTTGGTATTTTGCAACTCAATGCGTCGGCACCTATTACTAAGTAGCACATATCACTGTTATTAAAATTTCAGAAATACTGGTAGTGCCGCACAGAGTTTTATTGAGTAGCAAGCAAAATACGTCAAAGCTGTTTCATCGTTTTATCATTTTCTTCATTTAATTCAATCTTAAAAATGCCTTCGAAGTCAGACTACAAATTCTATCAGTTTTTTATTTTGCTTTTTTTTATTTGGGTCATATTGTTGCTACATTGCTTATTAACAAAAAAAAAACAAACATGGGGCTCAGATTAGCTATGTATGCATTAAACAAGATATGACTAGAATATCATATAAGATAAGCGCTTATCTCTAAATTTACACGCACTTACATACCGTTAGAGCCCCAATTAACTTAGAAATGCTTCTTCTCTTAGAGTACTCTACATTTCTTTGCACTATGCTCCACATTTGCTTTCCACGCGCTTGAATAGCTGCATTTTAAAATCGTAAGCATTTATTTAATTTATTCATGTCATGCCGCATTCTGCATTGAAATGACAATTATAACTAAATATTGTTGAAAGCCACGCTCAAAGTTCAAATACTCAAGAGCACCGCTGCTTCTAAGTCAGTGCCAAGTAGACTCTTCCCTTGGTACGTGTCCGGCTTTGTCGGCTCGCACACAAATAGTATTTCCATTTGAATAAGTAATTCGATTCGATGGCATATTCATTTGCTTCGACATTGAGTATCGGTTTTGGTGCATATGCAGCAACGGTACTTGCTTGAAAAATTTATGTACGTACACGTACACACTTTCATACATACATATAGACGTCTTCGGCAATGAAAATGTCGCATATTCATAAGATCGATAATTATAATAAGGAGGTTTTTTGAGTGAAAGACACATGGGAAGAGTTTTAAAAATACGGAAAATTCTGTACTTTGAAGTGTACTTGTACTGAGATGGTAAAATCCAAAGAATACTATTTCAATCCGTTATTTATTTTTTACTTTTTTAAATATGTTTATTGTGACATGTTGATCCTTCTCGATTCAAATTGCTTTACGTTTGTCTTTTCATTTCCCCAAAGTTATGTGTGCTTAGAATGCCGAATGAGTGCGCAATGTCTATTTGCCTATGCTTCTTCCAATGGTCACACGCTCATTAATGCAAAAGCCAACACAAAAAATATTAATCAAGAAATTACAAAGAATACAAATTAAACAATTGTCCGCTGTCGCTGCATTTCTATTCGAGCATTCGTGCGCACATGGTTTCGGCCGTAGCTGCGCTGGCGTTAAGCAAAGCAGTCAACGAACCAGCTACAGAGACAGTCTTCAGTTTCAGCTACTGAAGCAGTGGCCGCTTCTGCGGAAATATTTTCAATAATCACACTAGAGATGAGCAAAATCGTGGATCACGCTGACATTCGCTGCTGAACATGTTGTCTGTAATTGGTTATTTACGATATAAATATATGTAATTATTATAGTTCAATTAACTACAAGATTGCATCGATATACATCACTGCCCAGGAAAAGACTTGAACATTCTAGGCATACCATTCGTCAGAAAGACAGCAAGGATTATATATGAGGTTCCCATCACCATAATTTGGTATCACCAATGAGCCATCTCTTTGTGCTTAAGTGAGCTTTCATAAGAAGGCTATTACTCCAACCTAACCCAACTAAAATAAGAAGAAGCTACCACTCCAATCTACCCTGTCTACAAGATTAGGGGTTACGTACCCTTTGGCCCTTTAAGATATTACTAGAGTGATTCTACTCTCAAATATATACACACCTCGCGAAGAGAAGTCAGCTAGCCAAGCTAGCTATCTGGATTTTTAACAGTTAGTCAACTACCTTTCTCGATTTTTAACAGATCAGCGAGATGAATAACTAAAGACGGACCCGAAAATATGAAATCTCTTTCGATGTTATGCAAAGCTATACCGCAAAAAACGCGATACCATAAAACAGTTTTTCTTGTCAATTTTTAAGTTGACCTCATAAGTATCTAACTGCTTCACTGTTTTCAGTGAACATTCTTAACTTTCACAAATAACGGGAACGGGATTTTCTCTGTTGTCCGTTCTTCGTCCGATTCTTTAAACATCCAGTCCGACCGTCTAAAAGTCAGCAAATGCTTTCACTCAACTTTTTCGAAATCCACTAATACAGTAACAACTTCATTTGAAATTGATGGCACAGTGTTAGATAAGGTGGCTGAGATCATGGATCTGGGCGTTGTTTTTGATGCAAAGTTTAGCTTCACTTTCCGTGTTAATCGCATTGTCTCGCGTGCTTACTCTATGTTAGGGCTTGTCCGCCGAAATTCTTCCTCCTTTTCCAATCCCTATACGCTCAAGCTATTGTATACTACTTTTGTTAGGCCCAGACTGGAATATGCTGCTTTCATCTGGAGACCTTATCATGCGTCGCATTCTAATCGTTTAGAGCGTATCCAAAAAAGATTCCTTAAGTTTGCCCTTCGCTCCATTCGTTTTTCTGAGCCCCAGCCTTCTTACAGGTCTATAGTAGATGTTTTCTGCTTGATTTAAGATCACTTGAAACCAGGAGGGCTGTCATTTCCATGGCTTTAATTTTTGATACATAGTAGTCAATGGAAATATGGACTGTCCCTCTCTCTTGTCCAAAATAGTTTTCAATGTGCCATCTCGCTCCCTCAGACATGTTTCCCCTGTTTCTGTCGAGTTCTCTAGGACGCGTTATGGTAGTAACGCTCCTATTCCTAGAGCCCTAGCCGAGCTAAATGTGCTGTCGACCTCTTCAATGTTTGATCTGTCTGTTCCTAAACCCTCGTTCATTTCCTTTGTTTATTCTCTCTTTCCTGTTTAAGTTTAAGTTTAAGCTTAATTTCCATTTTTGTTAATTAGTCTGTTAGAATTGTTCAAAGATTAGTACTAAATAAATAAATAAACATATTAGTGTCGTTATGGCTTTGAAACACAGTATACATATACAAGGTGCGTCCCAAAGTAAACAGGACTTTTGCAATAGGGACGTTTCTGGTGGCGCCATCTATGTGTGAGGACATGCGTTGGAAAGGTACATCTTTCATTCACATACTGTCTAAATTTCATGACATTTGGTCTAGTAGACGCCGAAATATCCCGCTCAATGTGACAGTATGTTTTTAACTTTGGTACGAGAATGTCGATCGAACAAAGAGCTAATATTAAGTTCTGTTTTAAACTTGGTAAAACTTTTACCGAAACGTTTAAATTGTTAAAGCAAGTTTATGGTGATGATTGTTTATCCCGTGGCCGTGTTAATGAGTGGTTGAATCGATTCAAGAATGGTCGTGAAGACTTGAATGACGACGAACACGTCGGCCAGTCGAAATTTGTGATTACTGACGATGCCATCAAAACTGTGCGTGATTTTATCAAAATGCAGCCAAAATCATCATTGGAATTGATGGAAATGGAATTGAACATCTCCAAAACATCAATTGATCGCATTTTAACCGAACATTTGGGTCTCCGTAAAGTGTGTTCTCGCTTCATTCCGCACACTTTAACCGACGACCAAAAAGCGCAGAGAATTGAGCACGCAAAAGACATCGTTCGGGAAGCCAGACGTGATCCAAATTTCTTGTTCAACATCGTAACCGGTGACGAAACGTGGTGCTTTCAGTATGATCCCGAAACAAAGCGTCAAAGTGCCGAATGGAAGCACCCAGATGAGCCAAATCCGAAAAAAACCCGCCGTGAGAAGTCAAAAATCAAAACTCATCTCATTTGTTTCTACGATTCAAAGGGAATAATTCATCGAGAGTTTGTTCCACCGGGAAAAACAATTAACGCTTTGTTTTATGTTGAAGTTTTGAAGCGTTTGGTGCATCGCATTCGTCGTATTCGGCCAGAATATCGCGAGGAAGGAAGTTGGCGTTTATTGCATGATAATGCACCGGCTCACAGAGCCCTAGTTACGACCGATTATTTGACCAAAAATCGAATTTTTACCATCAATCATTCACCGTATTCGCCTGATATGGCTCCCTGTGACTTCTACTTATTCGGTCAGTTGCATTTGCCGATGAAAGGAAACCGTTATAAGGACGTTGAGGACATCCAAAAGGCTTGTACCAACATTCTGAAGGCGATGCCGGCCGATGACCTAAAACACTCATTCCAAATGCTTTTGGACCGTGCAAAACGTTGTATCGAAGCAGAAGGAGAGTATTTTGAATAAATAAAAAGAATTATACAAAAATAATCATCCGTTTTCTTTATTTTATAAAAGTCCTGTTTACTTTGGGTTGCACCTTGTATATAGAGTCTTTCGACAAGAGATGTCATTTGGATTTTGCGCTGGTTATGTAAATTTATATTATATAAAAAAGAGTGGAGAGAGAATCCAGACCCGAGGCCCGACACGCATGATCCCCTCTTCCTATGAAAATTAAAAATAATTATATGAAACCGTGAAAAGGTGAAAAACCTTCGAAAAAGGCCCCTCCCGCTTCTCACCGGGGCTGCAAATTTTAGATTCTTTGAGCCTGTGGTCTTGACTGTAATTCGAAATAACGAACTATACGGTTTTCCTCTTTCTTAACACTTTCGCGTCCGCTCTCTGTGCAGTTAAACTAAAACCTATTGCCGCTTTGTTTACGTATGCCGTTGCGTTGGCGCCGCTATTTTTAATTTTTTTTTTTAGTAGTGCCCCGGAAACAGTTAAATTACAATTTTTAATAACATAAAAAAACGTGAATGGCTCCTACGTTTGTTCGGCATAAAACGTAAAAATACGTGATCGGACGCGAAAGTGTTAATAGACGCAACCATCTCTAACTACGAGTGCAATTCACATCAAATATCAATTTGTTGCTGTGACTTTTTTGTCTCACTACAATGTTGCGGCAACATGCACAGGAGCGTACTTCGGTTATTTCACAGAAACCGAAAATCAAAATTTCCTGGATTAAGATACAAACACATGTAAGTATTTATTTACTTATTTACTCAAAATCAGTTTATAACCGAAAATGTCTCCTACACTACAACAGCAGTTTAAGTAATTGAATTAAGTACAACAAGAGTTCAAAGCATTTTTTGTGAAAGAAACTAATATGAAATTGCATAAATGTTAGTAACATTTTCTATTCTATGTATTTTGAGCAGAAAATTTAAAACAGTTCAATTTCTTTAACCCGCAGCATATTATATTACAAATTTCAAGTACTCTTCTATTAAAAGCCTGGTTGTAATTTGCTTGACCAAATTGCGACCAATTAAATGTTTGCTATCGAGGCTTTCAGGTCAATTACGAGTGCAGAGCCATTCGCTTCGCTTGGCTCTCTCTGCCACCCCTCCTTCAGTTCAACTCTCGTAAATGTTGCAGAAACATGTCTCATGCATTATGGCAGCAATATGAGTCCACAACCGCTGCGTTGCTCTCAGCGGCCCAGCTTATCGAAAGACCGCTGGCCCCAGTCGAAGCCGTCGCAGCAGTGTTTCAGCTTTTCGGCGCTTCAGTGTTGAAGTGGAGTTTGTGTTGATCTGGTCTGGTTTGGTCGGGTCTGCTGGTGGCGGACACCACAATAAGCGGCGGATTCCTCTTTTCATTTCGGACAAAGAAGTGAGTGGACGGACGGTGTGAAGTGCGCGGGCACGGCACAAGCACGCCTGAGCGTACGAACGAGAACGTGGCGACGCACTGCTGGAGTGCGGTGCGGGCTGTGGAAGGGTTCTAGAGTGGCTGGTGGAATGCCGCGGTATCGCTTATGTTATTGCTATTGTTATTGTTGCTTTGTGGTGCGCGTAAAGTGTAAATATTTTGAAAGGCAATGAGAAAATAGAATTGAAATCACGATCGAAGTGTCACAAGAGCAGCAAAGGCACCTGTTTATCAAAAGTGTTTAATTGAAAACGAATGTGTTGTTGTTGTTGTGTGCATGATTGCATGTGTGAATTGGTGGATTTCGGCGCACGGTTCACGCAGCAGCAGCAACGACAACTCGTCGCGAGTGATAGCCATCGTCGCTTGAGAATGCGAATGGCTGAAAGAAGTGTTTAGGTGTAGTATCAATGATCGTTGCGGCCACTCCTACCCAGCACCCCTTCACCCACAAACGCACTGTGCGTCCCTCTTTCAACGCTGTATTTTACACACATTCGCCGCTGGCCAAAGCCCAAGTAACGCATTTGCTGCGTGTGATGGCACTTTGTGGTGGTCACGCCAAAGCAAAACCTCCCTCTCGGCCCACCTCTTAATTTGCGCAGCACGTTTGTTTGGCTCGGTCATTCGCGTCGCTCAGTGCGGCGTGGAGTGCTCATTGTCGCGCAGCGGTCGTTCCGTTGTGAATTTTGTTGTGGTAGCGGAAGTGGTGTCGGCGATCACTATCTGCGCGCACGTCGATAGTAGCGCACTAACCGCTTCGCTGCGAATCGCACATAATCGTTTCAGCGGCACCGAAACAAGCCAGTAAAAATATTGGCGAGACTAACTGAAAGATATTAAAAGCGTAAAACAGCAAAAGCAAAAAACAAAAAAAGTAAATATTGACGAAAACAGCAGTTGCAACAAATACAACAACATTCCGTGGCAATCTGCTTCGTGCGTTTCGTATGCGGCGCGAGGAATCTTGGAATTTTAATCTTCAGTCTGCAGTCTTCTTCGCCTTCAGAACGTAAGTGACCTTTTAACGTCAAGTGTTGTTGCTGCTGCTTCTTTTCGCCTCGCTGTTTAATTGCGCTCACGCCGCCGCTGAACGCTGAGCACACGGCGTGCCTGAGCTGGCCGGTGCTGGTGTTGGTGCGGCTTGTGGTGGCAGCGGTGCTGCTGTTGACGGTCGGCGATTGGCAGCGGGCTGCGGCGCTAGAAACTAATCGTGATAAGGCAAACCAGTCAAAGTCAGTCGCATGCCTCGTTGAGCACTACACCAGCGCTGTCTCTGGCCGACTGTTCGTCAATCAGTCTATCGGTTGGCTGTTGTAGTTTTTTCAACGATTTGGCGATTTTCGAGTTCGACTTGGGTTGCGTTCGTTTTGGATTTTTCTTCTATGAGTACAGGTAGACCTCGCTCAACACGGAGGTAACGTTCCTGGAAAATACTTGTTTAAAACATGATACTTATGTATGAATGATTAAAGTGAGGGCTTGCACTCTTTAAATTTGTTGCAAGGTATTTTGTCTACATATGTACATACATGTATGTATATGCATGTGTACATATACAGTTGCGGTCAAAATAATAGTAGTGCTGCTACTAAATATAGTGCGACATGTTCAATTTGCTGCTTCGCCTTTGTTTTGTTCAACCGTAGGATACATTTATATAGGCAGAACACAAGAAAACATCATTGTTATAATTCCATGCGTTTGTAGCTAATGTTAAAATTTGATTTTTGGGTTAGATTTACTCGGATTTATTGAGCCTGTTTAACGTTTTATGGAGGTGGCGCTGTTTATTTGATCAAGAAAACGATGGTTCAATGTGTATATTTACGAATCTTGCAGGAAATCGTGCTACCGTATGCCCGTGAAAAAACGCCACCGCTTTGGGTCTTTCAACAGGACTATAACCTAAAACATACAAGCAAGGCTGCACGAAAGGGGCTTCGCAAGAGCAGGATTAGGGTTATGGAATGGCTCGCACAATCACCAGACTTCAATACGTGAAGAGAGAAGTTGCTCACTATAATCTAACAAATAATAATCAACTTTGAGAAGCAGTAAACCACGCATGGAATATATAATACCTAGAGAAAGATATGAAAATTTGGTTAATTCAATGCATCGGCTCTATGCTGTAGTAATAGCGAACAACAGTCACGCAACTAAATAAGTATTAATTTGAAGAAAAATTACGTTATTACTATTTAACCACTAAATCTTTTAAAATGTAACACAATTTTTGTTTCATTTTTATGAAAGTAAAGCGTACTACTATTTTTTCAACTGTCCATATTTTGGAGCTATTGGCGCATTTAATTTAAATCGAATCAAATTGAGTTTAATTCTTAAGTTTTCTTTTATGATTGTATTGTTAAAACATATAACTTGTTAAAAAAAATACAAAGTAAATATTTGTAAAGAAAAACAGATTATTTTTTTTTTATTTTCTTTTCGTAATATGCGTACTACTATTATTTTGACCGCAGCTGTATATCAGGAAAACATAACGCGGAATGTTTTTTTTGTTTCAATACCGTTTTGAACGAAGCTATTTTACATGTTAATCGAAAATAAGTCGCAAAATGCGAAACGTGTACGTGTTAAGCGAGGTCTACCTGTATCATGATTTTTGTTTGATTCCGTTGAAATTGTGTTTGCTGGTGAACTTCGTGCTTGCTGCCATTCAATTGATCTGTAGTTTTATTTGCACAAAATTTCTATTTGGAAAAAACACCCCAGACAGTCTGAGCTAAGGCGCCACTTTTCGTCGGAATTTGGAGATTCCAAATCTGTTTCAATTGTATTGACTGTTAATTTATATGGGTGATAAGCACAATAATTAATTAAAATATTATTAGAATGTCTGCCGAACAAGAAAAAACTTTCGTATGGAAAATATTATTCAAACATATAGTGTCGGTAAGATAAGGGAACAGTGGGTTCTATTTTCGCTATTCAGGGACAGAGTGTTTAATTGATTTTTGGTTGTGATAAAGAGGTATATATTAGCAACGAATCAACTTTGTTTAGTCCGGCTTCTTAGATAGGTTAGAGTCGAATCTAAGCTTCCTCTAACAGAGTATACATAAAGTAGTACTTGGGAACAGAAGTTGGAATTTATCTTAAAGGTGTTTTTCTCTACAAAATCCTTATCCTGCGTTGGGGTTTATGCGTATTAGACATGATTAAGTGTTTAATGTAGACTCTTAATAATAAGTTTTTTATACTATGGAGCTTCTTATTTTATGAAGTGTGATAAAAAAAGCATGAGCCCAAAAATTGGGCGCTAGAGTAAATTATGTATCTGTGATCTAAGTTTACAGAAGTGGCAATCTTAATTGGGGCTTCAATAAAAAATGTACATATGTTTTTATAAAATCCGCTGCCATTGCTCCCAGGCTGGCCCCAGACGAATCAAATCTAACGCTTTCCGACATGTAAATAAACCCGTTCTGTATGAATTGTATGGGCTATATATCCAATATATTAGACATTGTGACTGAAAGGGTTAAGACTGACTCCCAATTGAGCCTTTTTTTTTTGAAAATTGGGCAATATTGAGCAGACATTATAAAACAATTCTAAATTGTATGCATAAACGACTAATTGATGTCATTAAAGAAAAAATATACGCTAAAAATTTACTAAGGACTCTGTAAGTTATGGTTTTCTTTAACCTTGTACCAAGTGCTAACGATTTTGTTTCGGCCAAAAATTTGCTATTCAATGAATTTTGATTTTATTCTTTTTAATATTTATGTTAATTAGTTTTGTATTTCCGTCAAATGAACCGTGGCTGTGTGATTAAGTGAATTCAAATTGAATATATTTTCTATGACGTTACCATGAAATTTGTGGATTTATTTAAAAATGGCTGTGCCAATAATTTTATTTGTCATTGTATGATAAGTATGATTGGGCTATCCCACACAGAGTGCGAGTTTCGAGTTGTCCAGTTTAAAGGTTGACTCTGGGAAGTAAGATGGATCTAATACGATTTTTTGGTATGGAATTCTTCAATTGTAATTCAGAACTAAATTTTACTTAATTTGTCACATTACACTCTCTCGTGTTCCTCCGTTTATCGTGCTTTTTGATTCTTGCTAGTCTTCTTCTGTCCCCAATGGCCAATCTGCATTCTGCGCCATACGTCTGCACGAGGACGCGCACACTTCTCTGTCACCTTTCGAGTTGTGGTGTTGAATTTTTGATTTAGATTCGCACAAGGTTGCCGAGCCGCCACTGTACGAACGCGTACGCGAACGCGACCGTGCGACCGCTGTTGCTTTTGGCTGATTTTATTGTGCTTGCAGTGCGGTTCAGCCGGTTGCCTATCGAATCGAAATGCGATACCGCGTGAACGCAAGACCCGCCGCCGTTGCAGTCGTGGGGCATTGAATTTCGAGCCCAAATTCAAGATGCGAGCGAGTGCGCGCTGCCGCCGCTCAGAAGTGTTGAGGCAGTGGTTTTCCGCAATCGTATACGTAATGTCTGCGCGTTGTGTGCGCCATAATTGATGAGGCCCAATAGCTACACCGCGATGCGAAATACGAATGTTTGGCCCTGAGTGTGGCTTTGTATGTGTCCAATTAGGAATTGTTGTTGTTATTGTTGTGATTGTTGACACACAAACGCATGTTTGCTGATCTTCAGCGGTGGAAGTACTCGATGCAGCCATTGTCACTTCCTTCTCGTAGACGTTTGTCGTCAGGCCTCAGGCAACCAAAGTTGCGGTCGTTGCGGTGACAACTACAGTTGCGAGCTGTGCGTAACTCGTAGGTTGACATATCCCATATACTGCAAGCAACGTTGTTGCTGTTTGTCGTGTGGTTAACGTGTTGACGAAAAAAGTTCTTGCTAGAACGACGTAAGGCCTGAAATCTCAGAGCCATTTCGTGCACTGCTGCGACTTTTGTTTGTTTTGCCTTGTTTAACTGTTAACCAGTGATTAGTCAAATTGCGCTAAACATTTCGCACTTGCTGCGCTTAGCTGACACACTTGTAATTACTTGTTGGAAAATCAATAGTTATTAGTAGTTATAAACTATACACAACATTAAGCACAAAACCAACTGCGAAATCAAATACCTTCGAACGCAGATGTGCCCGCGCATTGCTCAGCCGCTGTTATCCATAGCCAACGGTTGAGGAGCAGTGGCCGGCCGGCCGGCCGGCGGGTCGGAGGCGTCCGCTGCCGCTGACATAACGCTCGGATAATCTTCACTTCGTAACTTGTTCTAGTGTTTCTCAACACACTTATGCTCGTGCGTCAGACGCCATCGAGTGCGCGTCGAGCAGCGGTCGCAGATGCAAGTGCGGCCGTCGAGTGAGCTACGATGGCATTGCATGCTGATCTTTCGTAAGCGGCAGATAGTGCAAATCAAACGGCAACTGGCAAGGGGCGCGCGGTGAACGACGTCGTTATGAGCAGCGATACCGATGTGAAGCGCTTGTCAGCGTATCACTTGCCGTGGGCTGGCGTTAGTGGGCCAGTAGCAGTAGCGATCGGAACGTGTTCACCATTGTTTACTTGTTGCCATTATCGCTTTGTGTCTGAACGATTTGGCGTTGTCATATAGTGCGAGCACATTTCAAAATAGAATTGAAGATTTGATTGTGCAGAAAGGTTCCTTGAGTGAGGCCGATTGGGTAAATATTGGTAAACAGTGACTTAAACATACAGAAAGGAAATTTGATATCGCCAGCTGTACTTATTTTATGCAATCAAAAACGATGACGTTGAAGAAAATGATTTTGACTGTGGACAGATACTGATCAAATTTTATATTTGGTCAGTTAAATATCATATTTCCCAAATGGTTTGTTTTGAAAAAATTGTCTATGTGTAGCTATTGGAAAAAATATGTTCGCATCATTATTAGAAAAAAAATTTATTGTAAATGTACTTTTTTTAATTTAGACAATTTGTCAGAACTTTATGTTCTACTTACAGTCAAACCTGTGAGGAATTTATTCAAATAAGAGCTAAGTTTTGCAAAATAATAATAATTTGTTGTTTTTTTGGCAACTAAACAGATAGTTTTTTACATTTCATGATTTTTACAATCCCAACGCAACGCTTCAATTTCGGTATGCCGCACTGAGCGAGAGCGTTGCGTCAGAAAACGCAAAGCTCAACGCTCCAATTTAGGTTTCACAGTTAGTTAAAAAAAGCGATACCAATCTAAATTTTTCAAAGTTTACGGCCCAAATCATTGTTGGAATGCAAGAGTTGGAAAAAGTTTCAGATGTTTAGACTCTTTCACGAGTTTGTGTTAGATTATATTATTATTCCTTTATTGCTCATGTTTCAAACTAGGACCAACAAATTCTATATAGTAACAGCCAGCTCAATTAAAAGTCACATTAAAGAGTTAGGTTATGTTATGTAAGAAAGTGGGGTGTGCAGCGGATCATGGTGAATCCCCGGCTAATGGTGGTATAATTCCCCGGAAGAGGCCCTAAGTTTTAATCCGAAACATAAAGATCACCCTCTTAATGGAAAAGAGTAGAACCGAAATTTTAACATCCACAAAGTCTGTCTGCTAGGTCTGTCAGGAATTCGACCCCAGAATGCGCAATTGGCGTTTCTGCAGAGCTGAGCAGTGGTAATGGAAGTGTTGTATTCTTTCTACCTCTTCTTCACCACCACAACAACTGCAGCTCTTTTTACTGAACATGGTTATTTCCAATAGTGCAGTGTCCAGTGAGGTCCTCAACGAGCTGCCGTATAGACGAACGACTCAGGGACAGTACAAATCGGCAGGCAGGGGCCACAGACGGCCCTACTTTGCCATGCAAATTTTATATCTTTACAGATCCACTGTCAGTAGGCACGCATGGAACAGATAATCTCCATACGACCCTCTTTCACGTGATACTTACAAAAATAATGTTTGTGGCATTTTGACAAAACAACCGAAGTCTAATTTTCAAATTTTTCAGGAGACCGAAAATACTGATAACGTGCAGAGCAAATCTCATACAAATCGCGAGAAAAGTTAATACAGCATTTCTTCATATCTCTGTAACTAAATGTCATAGAGACAAACTGATTACACCAAAAGAAGCGTCTTGAAATTGTAACTTTATGATTAAAAAACTGAAAAATTGCGCTATCTCGAGATAAGTTGTTTTGTCAAAATGCCACAGATATGTATTTCACATATTTTTTAATTTATTTTTTGTAGTTTTTCGATACAATAAATAATATTTTGCTTTTTCATAAAATTGTGTAAATAACACTCGAATAAAAACAGATATTAAGGGAACTGAAGACGTATCTTTCACCTCATCTTTATTGGGTGAGCGAGTTTTAACATAAAAAATTAAATGAAAGGTAATATGTGGAAAGCAAATGGTGGGTTTACTCCCGGAGAATGGGCCATATTATTCCTGATTATCCGGAATTCAATTAACTAGGGACATTATTCATTTGGAAGCGAACAAGAAACGTAACTTTTTAACCACGATTAACCGTGAGTACCTTTAGTTAACTGGCTTATCAAAAACAAATTGTTTTCTCTTGAATGCGCTAAACGTCTTTCGTTTCGCTTATTGGCGAGTTTCCCTTAAGTTATGTGACGTTAGGGCACACATAGTCTCCTTGTCGATTGTAATTTTCAAAAATAAGAAGAAGAATTTTTCTGTTGTTCTAGAGTTAGATACATTTGATGACAAAAAACCATAAACAACTTTTAAAAAATTTTAATTCGATTAAACGGGAAAATCGATTATTCGGGATACCTGCAGTTTCGACCTTTCCGGATAATCGACATTCGACTGTAATTGGTTTCAGAATTTAAGCACACGACTCGTTGATTCTTTGATCACGTTGAACTTTAATCACTGAGCTACAACGGCAATTGAAAGTTCTGTTTATTTAATGTAAATTGAGACAGAATTTGTACCCATGGCCTTCGGGTTCTTGAACGAGTGCAGCAGCCGCCGTGAACCTAAAGTTTTTAAGTTTTTCAAATTTGTAGACAGCCTCGAGGCAAACGATCGAATGCAGTCGAGGGTTAATCTACTCAAAAGTGCTAAGAGTCATGAAGCAAACTTTACAAATTGTGCTATTCGACTTAAACTTCAGTCTCTCGGCTCTGGAGCGTCAATTTTTGTGTGAGCAAAACAGCGCTGCGCTGCGCTGCGCCGAGCAGCACCTTTCCACTGCCTGCATACGAGGTGCAACCGGTTTTCGCCAACTTTGTTTTTACTTACTATCGAATTTGCGATGTTTTTGCTTTGCATTTATTCATAAATTTATCGTTGCTTTGCTCATTTTGTTTTGTTAGGAAATAATTTGCATGTAACACTGTCTCACCGTCCGGTATGTTGTCCATGCGACGCGATCGTTGTTGCTGTACGACATTATTGCCGCATTATGCGGCGCTCTCTACACTTTGCGATACGTTAATTTAATTTAATCATTGCCGTATAAACAATAACAGCAACAGCAACATTGTCCGTCAACAGCAGCGTTGCCTGCTAAATGAACAAATACAAATTTGCTCTTTCATTAAGTTTGACATTATCAACACGGCAAATACCAAAATACCTAACAAATGCCGAAATGTTTTTTGTTCATCTGCCGTGAGCACGCACACGCACACACACACACACACACACATATATTTAAGTGTATTAGCCACTTTAAGTGAAGCTGCTGCTGGTAGCGATTTGACTATGCGGCCGCTTGACGGTTGTTTGAATTATTGGCAGAGTTTATGTGACGACGTTAGGCCACGCGGATGACTCTTAATTGTGCTGCTAAACGGCGGTAATGGCAGTTCATCGGATGTCAAGTTCAGCATCGCACGATTCACGGTCGCTGCGATAATAACAGTTTCAATTAAAATGTGGCTATAAGAAATTCCGACATAGCTACATACACATACAAACATATGCAATTTATGTGCATACTTTTTGATAAGACATACATATTTGAGCTGTTGGATGCAGTTTTGCAAAACATCTGTCGCATATTTATCTATCTGTATGTGTAAACATTGAAAGATGGCGTGGAGACGGAATGCAAAATCATTTCAAATTCCACACCCTAGACTGGGAAATCGCAACATTTGCTGGCATAGATGATGTCACTATTTGAACATTCAAGCAATCAAGTTTCAGTACCTAAACTTAATACTAATGTTTGCGATGTCTAATCATTCAAAAAACGACCCACTTCTCATGAGTTGCATCTCCTCAATTAAATCAATCTAAAACTCGTTGCAGTTGTTTGCCGGTCGCGCGTTTCTATGTGAACGTACACCCGAATGAGCGATGAACCTGAGCAATGGGTTATTCTGGCTGCTGGCACTGGTTTCGGTAGCGGGTAAAGTGCGCCTGGGCGGCGCGCGCGAGTCGCAACTGCGCATTGGCAAGGCGATCAACATTTTCGTGCGCTATGGCTACCTGGGCATATCCATGCGAGTCATTCCGTACAACGACAGTTACGAAACGGAAAAGTGGCTGTTCAAGGAGCCAACGAAAAACATCTACAAGGTATGCCCTCACACCTTTCTCATTCCGCACACCCACAAACGGTTTAATTGTAAATGTAAATTTCGCTTCCATAGAATGTGAGCGCGCTGAGCGAGAGCCGTGAAGAGAATGCGCCCGGCATATTCCACGGCGACTTCCATATGGAATTCTGCGACAATCGCCGCCAGCTGTACCAGGCCTATTTCCGCGACTTCACCATCGAGCGTCTGGACAAGCCATGGGAGGCGTTCACGGGCGGCTGGTTCCCCGAGAATGCGGCCAAGAAACTGGGCATCAACACGTCCTTCATACAGGGCGACTACTCGTACGTGCTGGTGCGCGTAGTGCGCTTCCGCGAAATGGGCAAATTCAAGGCGGAGATTCCGCTGAACCAAACGCTGGAGAACGACGTACGCGAACGCATTAGCAAGCTGGCGGCGGGCAATGTCACCGGCGCCATTAAATTCATGGAATCCTTTGGCACGCACTACATCAACTCCTATACGACGGGCAATTCGCTGTATCAGGTGAGCGGCGCAAATAAGGAAGATGAAAATTAAATGTAAAGTGTTGGCTTTTTTATTCATTTCTCCGCCATTTGCAGGTGTTTGTGTACACGCGCAAAAGTTACCAGCTGATCAAGGATCGCATCAAATCAAAGGGACTCAACGGCCTGTCGAAGAAGGACTTGTACGACTTCTTTGCTCCGTGGCACGCCGTCCATCTGGGCCAGATACGCTCGGCCAGCGCCAATGCGACGGTGGAGCGTTGGGCGCGCCGCAAGCTGCAGTACGAGTACTACGTGGTGAAGTACGTGACGCTGCTGAAGCTGCACGGAAACGGCACGCTGCTCAAGACGCTGGACAACCTGCTAGGCAACGACGCCATACTGCAGCTGGACCTGAAGGCGCTGAACGTGATCTTTCGCAACGAGCCCGCGAAGGAGACCTGGTTCCACGAAGTGCTCGACAACCACATGAAGCTGTGGGAAGTCAACATGCCGCTGAACTGAAAACGCGCAAAGGATGCATTGTGCCTATTGAGCAGCGTATAGGTTGCAAAAGTTCCTAGGTTCGTTAGAGACTGCACGCACAGTTGTCTTTGCAATGTCACCGCAATGGCTTCGCCTCTCAAGTGATGGTTTGTGTTGGTGGCATTTGCGATCGGGCGGTGCGCGCTGGTGGCCGCGACGTACGAATAGTGTCGTATGTTAAGTGAGCACATCTTCATACATACATATATATGTATGTATGTTCATAAATGCATGTATGTACGTACGAGTAGTGCGAGCGAGTTAGTTTGTTAGAGTGCAATTGTTGTTATCGTAGCGGCGATTGCACTTCCGATGCCTGTGATAGCTCTTAATTGTTTTTGTAAATTAGATACAAATGAATGATATGTAATTGTAAACTACTTTAGTATAGTGTTACGTATGCCAATAATGAGCAGAGTATGCCGAATTATCGGATCTTAGAATAGTTTGGGTCATTTCACGTTCGTATTCGTGTAGCGCGGCAGACGAGATGGTTTGAATGCATTTCGAAATTGATTTAGGTTAATGCACTGCAGAAAATAGCGCAGCTGTTAGTTATTAGAATTAAAATCTGTAAATAAATGACAAAAAGCGGAAATGTTGTTTTTTTTTGCTTTGAACGCATCAACCTATAAGGTGAGGTAATGTGATTGAATGATTAAAATGAATTCATTGAATTATGTCCCTGTGAAGTTAGTTATGTGACAGGTAATTATTTATTTATTTAAAACTGAGAAAACATTTAACATTTCAAAAAAGAGTGCTTACCGTTATTATAGACAAATTTTTTAAACGTAATTTTGAAGAGAAATTCGACAGAAAATTTGCAGGAAATTGCTTAATTTAATTTTAATTTATTAATATCGTCAATTTTTTAATTAAAATAAAATTTTAATAAAATTTATTAAAAAAAAAAATTTATGAATTAATTACAATTTTTAATCAAATCAGTTTAATCCAAGAAAAATAAATAATTAAAAAGTCATACTTGCGAGATACAATAAATAAAATTTATTAATTTTCATTTCGCTTACCCGGTTTGTAGAAGATTTCTAAAAAAATTAGTATTCAACTAAATATTTGTGCGTTTTTTATTGCTTTCAAATAACTTTTGAAGCTTTTAAACTTTTTCACCATTTTAGAACAACGAATTGATTATCTAATTGAGTTTCTAACAATATAGCGTGCATCTAGGGGCCATATATTGTTGTTGCTTCCATTTTCCGGCCAGATTTTAAACAGCTGATGTGTTGTTCTCTCATTTTATTTCCGCTTGGTATGTTGGTTTTCGAGCAATAACCCAACTGGGTGTGTAATTTCGAATATTCGATAAGTCGATGCACGAACCATTTGTATGCAGCACAGGGTGATAGCTGAAGGGTTGCATTTGGTAGTGTTGATATAATGTAGTAAATTTGAAATGATTGTGAGTTACAATTTGTAACATTACGTCAAATAGTAAAAGGACCATGTCGGTTTTCAAGGGCGCAACGCAAGATTCCAAAAATAGAAACTTATGTGAATGTTTTCAATAGAGACCTGGAGAATATTGTTTTCGTGGTAAGCTACAGATTATTTATTTATATTTTTTTTTTAAATTTTTTTATTCTAATTAATGAATAAGTTGTGTGGGGGTGATTTCACGCTTTTTAACTTTAGCGCTGATTGTGAGTTATCTGTTGAAGCTGTTGAAGGAAGGACTAAATATTCATACACCTCAATGAAGAGCTCCCAACTAAACCTGTAGATGCCTTTCATTGACATATAAAATCACAAGCACGACATGGTTGGCTGCAAGATACCCGGCCTTGGTCCATACTTAGGGTTACTGTGTGTATAAAACCCCTTGTTATCGTCGTTTACTTATCGTTGAACTCATAAAGCATGTTTATTAATTAAAATAAATCACAAAAATTTATAGAAATAATTGTATGCAATTTCTGTACAAACCTTTCATTATCAACTCGTGTGGATAATAATTTTTATCAGAGACCTAAAATAATTATTATCCGCATTTTTGGAAATAAAAAAATTGCTCTAATTTAAGAAATTTCTATAATTATTGCTTTATAATAACACTGTGCGTGAAATTTGCCCTCAAAAATTTAGACATGGGGGGGACCTACTGGGTGAGTTTCCTATAGGTATACTGAGTTGAGATCCACCAGCCGTTTGGTACGATTGGCTCTAGTTTATGAGAAATCCGACTTTGAAGTTTGGAAATTATCGTCAAGCTTGTCGCTTAAGTAGGTCCTTAATCGTTTCGAATATCGCTTTACTGTCTTCGGCAAGTTTTAGATATTTTAACGACCAACAAATTTGCTTCAGACACCAATTCAAAAAAAATACATTCAAACTGTGTAATTGCGATGTGTGCATTTTTTTGCGCAGCGCTACATGGCGTATGAGTGTCATCGCCACGTTGAGTGTTATAATTAAATGACACTCATACGCCACGTAGCGCTGCGCAAAAAAATGCACACATCGCAATTACACAGTTTGAATGTATTTTTTTTGAATTGGTGTCTGAAGCAAATTTTTTGGTCGTTAAAATATCTACAAACTTGCCGAAGACAGTAAAGCGATATTCGAAACGATTTAGGACCTACATAAGCGGCATACTTGACGAAAATTACCAAACTTCAAAGTCGGATTTCTGATAAACTAGAGCCAATCTTACCAAACGGCTGGTGGATCTTAACTCAGTATACAGTTGCGGTCAAAATAATAGTAGTACGCATACAACGAAAAGAAAATTAAGAAAAAATAATCTGCTTTTCTTTACAAATATTTTCTTTGTATTTTTTTTAACAAGTTATATGTGTTAACAATGCAATGATAAAAGAAAATTTAAGAATTAAACTCAGTTTGATTTGATTTAAATTAAATGCGCCAAAAGCTCCAAAATATGGACGGTCAAAAAAATAGTAGTTCGCTTTACTTTCATAAAAATGAAGCAAAAATTGTGTTACATTTTAAAAGATTTAGTGGTTAAACAGTAACAGCGTAATTTTTCTTCAAATTAATATTTAGTTGCGTAACTGTTGTTCGCTATTACTGCAGCACAGAGCCGATGCATTGAATTAACCAAATTTTCATATCTTTCTCTAGGTATTATATATTCCTGCTTCTCAAAGTTGATTATTATTAGTTAGATTATAGTGAGCAACTGCTCTCTTCACGTCGAACCACAAATTTTTAATTGTATTGAAGTCTGGTGATTGTGCGAGCCATTCCATAACCCTAATACTGCTCTTGCGAAGCCCCTTTCGTGCGAACTTGCTTGTATGCTTTAGGTTATAATCCTGTTGAAAGACCCAAAACAGTGCCGTTTTTTCACGGACATACGGTAGCACGATTTCCTGCAAGATTCGTACACATACACATCGATCCATCGTTTTCTTGAACAAATAAATAGCGCTACCTCCATAAAACGTAAAACATGCTCAATAAATATATGCATATACCTAGAGAAAGATATGAAAATTTGGTTAATTCAATGCATCGGCTCTGTGCTGCAGTAATAGCGAACAACAGTTACGCAACTAAATATTAATTTGAAGAAAAATTACGCTGTTACTGTTTAACCACTAAATCTTTTAAACTGTAACACAATTTTTGCTTCATTTTTATGAAAGTAAAGCGAACTACTATTTTTTTGACCGTCCATATTTTGGAGCTTTTGGCGCATTTAATTTAAATCAAATCAAACTGAGTTTAATTCTTAAATTTTCTTTTATGATTGCATTGTTAACACATATAACTTGTTAAAAAAAATACAAAGAAAATATTTGTAAAGAAAAGCAGATTATTTTTTCTTAATTTTCTTTTCGTTGTATGCGTACTACTATTATTTTGCCCGCAGCTGTACCTATACGAAACTCACCCAGTAGGTCCCCCCCATGTCTAAATTTTGGACTTGCACAGTGTAATTATTCCCAATAAGAAATTTTTTACGTCGCCTGTAACTATTATTATGCAGTAAATATTTTGGAGTTGCATAATAACTGTTATAAGAAAAAAATCTTTTTTTCTTTATCGATAATTATTATTTTGGGATTTTTGTTTTTTACATTGCTTCATAACTTTTATTTATGACTTTTTTTCATTTACGTTACCGATAACTATTATTTTAAGAATGTTTTTTTACGTTTCTTCATAACTTTTATTGATGATTTTTTCATTTACGTTGCCGATAACTATTTTTTTGAAAAAATAAATTTTTACGTTGAAGTTACACATTTTGGTTATGAATTGACTTTTAAATTGACAAACGAATATCAACAGCAGAAAATTAATTTCCACCAACAGCTAAACAATTAAAAATCAATTCAGACTCATGTGGTAAGGCAACGTAAAAAAAATGTCTTTCATAAAAGTTATGAAGCAACGTAAAAAAAATGTTCTCAAAATAATTGCTATAGGTAACGTAAATAAAAAAGTCATAAATACAAGTTGTGAAGCAACGTAAACAAAAAGAATCCCAAAATAATAATTATCGAGAACGAAAAAAAAATTGTTTCTCATGGCAGTTATTACGCAACGTAAAAATTAATTGTCGCAAATAATAATTATAATCAAGAAATAAAATTTATGTTGCATTGTAATAGTTACATTGCAATTATTTTCTTAAAAAACTTATAATAGTTAAGTCTCTGATTTTTATATTGGTTTCTCCCGCCTGTTGGTTCATTGTCTTCCCTTCTAACTACTATTTAACATTTGTCAGGCGTTGTTTGAGTAAATCTTCGCGACTGATTCTATTTTATAAATGGTTGTGCTTAAATGCATATTTTTCTACAGGTCAAAGCCCAGTACTGATAGACTATGTGGGTGTAGCTCCACAGCTCTTCCTTATCCAGATTGACCTGTGGTAGGTGTCTTCTCAAGTATCCAAGCCCTGTTATCAATGCAGTCATCTATTTGACAGTTTTCAGATTTAAACTGAGAGTCCTCTGGCTTCGCTGCCCGCTGACTTCTTTAAAACTGCCCCCATGGTTATACCATTCTACATGTTGTGCGTTGTGGGCATTCAAGTCTCGACTAGAAGTACTTAATGCAATTCTTGGCTGGCGTAAAAAATCACACAAGTGTTTCATTTTGCCAGCTCATTTTGCATAGTTCCAACATGTTCTTCGGCCCGGATCAGAGTCACTTTGATTTCATAGTCACGACGGTGCAGTCAGCCATATAAAGTGAACCATCACTAAAGAGACCAACAGTATGCAGTTCCTCCTGATTGCATAAGATTCGTCCATCTGTGGCATATGTCTCTCTTAATTTTTCTTTTACAGAGTTGAATCATTTCCTTGTTGTAACTTTAATAGCTGCAGGAGTCAGATTGGAATCAGATTAGGCCCCAATTATATTAATTAGAGCTTTGATTGCCTTTCACTTCGACGTGTGTCGCACGCAATTAAGCCGAAATTTTCCTATTGGGCAGTCGCACGCACATACATTCGTCTGGCTGGTAATCAGTCATACGTGAAAAAGTGAAACATAACGCGAATGGAAAGTAAACTGCTGAATTTTTGGCAGCGTTAAATCACATTAGAGTAATTGGCAAATTGGCAAATACGTCAAACACGACAACAGCGAGAAAGAAGTCAACAAAAATGGCGGCGAAGAAATGAGAAAACATTCGTCAAATACCGCGCGAACAGCTTTACAGCTCGAGCTTAGGATGGCTGACGACGGAGGCCGGATGCGGTGCCAGACGCCAATGCGACTGATGGTAACGCTGCTGTTGTTCTTGTTGCTTGTTGGCGCGCCACATATGAAGAAGCAGCGCTCATTGATCGACCAGCATCAGCGCATCAATGGATGCGGTGCGGTTGGCGCTGTGTGTGCGGTGGCGGCGGTGGATAGTGATACGTTCATAGTGATAACGACGAGGATGATGATGATGATGACGATGATGAGCTTTCGCTGAAACAAAGGAGCACCAGCGGCGCATTGCATGTACACACACACACACGAGCATGCATGTTTGTGTGAGTGTGGTGCGCTGTGAGTACGGTTATGATAAACTCATCCATCTCCAATCCACTTACGAGCACAAATATTTGCACAATTTATGGGAAACGGTGGTATGAGCACACTACAATATTTCCTCCCTCCCGTGTGCCTGCCCAACGGCACGCCCGCGCCCTCATCTCCTACTCTGGCTGAAATGAGCACAGACCCACCAAACACACACACACACACACACCACACACACACACACACACATAGATACACCAGCGGGCTGTTATTGAGAGGACAACATTGGAAACGGCTCAAGAAAGCCAAAATCCGAAATCGCAAATCACATGTGCCAACTGCCATTCGCCTTAAAACAACTGCAAAATTCACAAAAACAACTGCAACAACTACAGCACGACTGCAGCAATGAGCAAATCAATTGTGTACATAAATTCAGATTAGCCGAAGTGCGAGCGCCAGGGACGGCCACTCAAAAATGTATGTATCTCCGCAGCGGCTAATGTGTCGGGCTGTGTATGTGTGAGTGTGTGTCCAGCACAGCCGAATGCAATGAGGGGGCTGCATTGGTGCCCGCGAGACCCGCGTGCTCATCGTTCATCGTTCTTCGTCCACTCGCTCACATGGACCCACTCAACGAAATTAGAAGCTGGACTGGCCCGGTTCGGTGCGGTGAGGAGGAACAGCGTCGCCCAATTGATGAAATCGGAAACCATCATAGGTCAGCAATAAGTACGGGGGGCAGCAGTGGCGGCGTGCGCTAGGTGAGGGTGCTGGAGGAAACGTCAAGCCCATTGTTGGCAGGGGGAAGTGACATCGATAATTTCATAAATGGACGTTTACCAAAATGTGCTCGCTATAGTCTGATTGAGCGCTTAATTGCATAGCGAACGATATTAATCCGAAATGTGTTCATGCGCTTCGGTCGACATGGGCATTGCTCCTGGCCGGACGATGTCCATCGCACAATGTGCGTGTGGGTGTATGTGTGGCGCGGATGTGGTATTGCTCATTGTCCATTTGTGATCTGAAGTTTTTGTTTGTGCCAAATCCGCAGACCAATTCATTAATGTTCTATAGCTAATGTTGCACTCCCCCTTCCTCTGTACTCGACTTGGAGTCACTTCAAACATACAAATGTTACAAAAATATTAATTTCAGACTCTGCCAAATATCTAACAAACAACGGGCTTCTATTTGAGAGCAGTGGTATTTAGTGGTACATTGGATTTCAACAACAACAAGTTCCTGCCCAATGCCTCAATCCATAAACCCATTGCGATATATGTAAATGATATATCAGGTCGATTACCAGACTCAGGCCCATTGCGACTAATAATTTACTTAATTAGTTCACGTAGAGAAATATTGGGATAGTAGAGAGGAATCATGAAAAATAAGCCATGTCTAAAAAATAGTGCAGTAATGTAAAAAAAAAAAAATAATGCAGTAGTGTTTATAAACTTTAAAAAAAAATTACTGTTACTATGGTGGTTATTTTGATCAATTGTAATCATTAAAATATTATTAAATTATTATAATACTTATATATTTAATAGTAATATATTAATCATTAGTAATAAATTAAAACATTCACTTAATTAGAAAGACTTCATGCCATTAGTGTTTGAATAAAATTTCGGGCATGTGGCCGTCGCGGTTAATGCGAAATGAACCAGTCGACTGGCCAACGAGTTCGTTCGATTAAACGCCTCTAGATTATTTTTTCTATGTGAAGTCAGTGCTTTCTAATAACAAACCAAAAACTGTGAACCATTTAGATACAACCTCTCATTGCTTAAAAAGTGGTAGAAACTTGTTATTGCAGATACGAGTATACAATAGAGATTTCAATCCTGGACGACTTAAAGAAACTTGGGATATTTAATATTGAAAATCGCAAACGCAGGGTTTCGGAATTTTTTCGAAATTGAATATATTATTCTAAAGGCATTCAATTAGATTTATTTTTCAATGAAATATATTTATGTTACTTACTTTTTAATTAAATTCATTTCTTACCTAAAACTAAAAACAAAATAATCGTAACTAATTCAAATTAAAACTATTCAAATTAAAAAAGTGCATTCAATTGCCGTCCATTCTGAATTGAAAATTCAGAAATGATAGAATCTGATAGAATCTATTTGAAGTGCCTTTGTTAATGAGGTATAAACTTTTTGAGCCTATTGAATCTATATCTATGTATATACTTATATAGTAATTGTTTGCCCTGACTGACTGATTCAACATTGCCCAGCCCAAACCGCTAAAGTTACAAACATGAAATTTGAACTGTTGTTTGAATTGTCTTGAAAAATGAATCTTCGTTAAGGCGGGATTTTTTGAAATTCGGGGTGAAACATGGGTTAAAGTGTTATATGAAACTTGAAACACATGTGGTAAAAATGCTCCAAATCAAAAATAATTCGATACTTATTTTTAATTTTTTCGAAACTAAAACTTTAACGTCAACAATTGGTTAAGGTTCATATACGGGAAGTCTACGAAAAAACATAAACCGATGGGCTTTTTGACTTCAAACTTCAAATGTGAAGTAATTTGATATGTGTTTTTCATTTTTTCGAAAATCAAAATCTGACGGGTCAATAATGGGTTAAGAATTTGTATGGGGAAACATGATTTGTAACACGTCTATTGCCTTAAAATATGGCTAGACCGCTTCAAATGAGAAATAATTAGACAAGTATTTGTTCATAAAAATCTAACGGGATCAACAAAGGATTAAGAGAAACTTGATTTATTGAGTCCATTGACTTTAAACTTGCGTGCAAAGTTGCAGAGCCCTGCTGGTTTACCATAAAGTGTTTCATAGACTAAAATGAATTCTTAAAATTTTCTTTCTTTCCATCGTTACTGCAAAGTAATATTGCTTTTTCCATCGTTACTGCAAAGTAATATTGTTGCATTGAAACTTACTCAGAATTCGGGCGGATCTTTTGCAATTAATTTTTTGTATAATAAAATAATGGCAAAAGCATAACGTTGATTCCGAGATCGCAGTTGGTCAATCTGGGATTTATCGCGACTAAAATCGTTCGGGATCCCTTCTATCACACACACTCCCAATATACATATGTATATATAATGAAGTTCATATACATATAGTACCACATATACGCAATTACATATATTCAAAGTTTATGTTTCGGCTTGTAAACGGCTCGAATGGTTTTCATAGTTCGCGCAAATCTTGCACAAATTTATTACTAAAGCCAGCCTTCACACTACACAATCATAACGATGCTTGCTTGTTTGGAAAATTCTCAGCATTTTCTCTTCAAACTATGTGTACCATATGTAATGGGATAGGAAACCCCTGAGGGTGAACTATGCGACTTTTTTAATGTCAAATTGAAAAGTTCACAATCACTGACTGATCATCGCGCTTTGCTAGGGTCTGTTCAATGGTTTCCGCTTTTCTACTTTTGGCCTTTTCTCCATTTCATTATCTTATTTGTTTGCAATTTAAGCTGATAAATGTGACCATCAAATATGTGACTGCAAAATCCCACAATGTTTTTTGTGCATTTTTCATTTTAATCAACGGTGGCGCACAAGCGGAAAGGCACACATACACACACGCGCACAGCTCGAGTGGTTGCTCTGCCGGGACCGCTCTTCCGGGTGCGGATCGTTTCGGGTCAGAGCTGTTTCTTAGAAGCTCTGTCACTCGTGTGGGCCAAGAGCGGCGCAATTCGCTGAAGAGCACTTGAGGCGTGCGCGCCCGAATCGTTGGCCGTGTGGCGGTGGTGGGGCACCGCGAATGGTGGGTGGCATCATTCTGACTTGCGTATACGCGTGTTGATTTAATTTTGTTGTTGTCTATATTGTCGGGCTTAGTGTGTCCTTTGAACGCATTTGCTGCGTTGATTGATGGCCGTTGCGCATAATTTGGGCAAAATGATAACGACTGAAAGGGGTGGTCGCTCACTGCCGCTGCCGCTACTGTATCGGCGGCATAAGGTGTGCCGGTCCACGCGCAGCCAGTCGACGATGAATACAGTGGCGGTGTTGGTGCGGCCTGGCCTGAGGGTGTGTGGCGTGTGCCTGTGTGGCGGGCAGAAAGTGTGCGCCTTGTGGCCGTTGTACATTATTAGAAAACAATTTAATTAAATACTCACTTGAGTGGTTATAAATAAATATACCGAATGCATATTCGAGCCATGGCAAAACGATTCCCATGTTGTATAGTAAGCAAAGGTTTATGAAGCCGTCTCCTAATGTGGGAAACTGTGGTGGTGACCAGTCAAGCATTAATTGTGATATGTATTAAATGAATTTATAGTACTGAGTCGATTAATGATTAACAAATAAAATTTGTTTGGTTTGTTTTTAGCTCCGACATCCAGACTCTCATTAAGGACTCAAAATAGATGACAGGGATGTTTATTATAATAATTATTACTTTGACTTGAATATACAAATGATTTAAAGACATGTTTCAAATGATTTTTTCGTTTGTTCAAATATCAAAATCGGAAGGAGAGGTGTTTAATTAGTTTTATTTGAAAGACCACATTATTTTCTTTGAAGCTAAGCCAATTTGAAATATCTGGAGCAAACTGTTCGTCTTTATATTGAGGGTCTCTCGGAAAGAGGTATCATTTAACATCAACAGAAAACGAAATGCTTTCGTAAATAGTCAAGTAAACCCGATTATTGCAATTCAAAGTACAGTCTAAGTCCGAGATTATCAACATCGAGTCTACTGGGTAGTGAGTCAGAGGTCCAATGCTCATGACCTTGGTTTATTTTGTTTCACAAGATATCTGAACCTACTACTTGAGAATCATTTATATTTTTAAATTAATGAAATTATATATTTGTAAAAATTTTTTTGACCATCAGTTCGCAAAATGCTCACATCGGTTTTAACTTCTTCTTTAAAATGTTACTTTCAGTATTGTTGTCATGGCTTTAAATGCTCCCATTTTCATTCAAGCAATTGCCCTGGCCGATCCATCACTACAACTCAGCCCACCGCACTTCTAAGTGGCACATTATCGTCGGCCCTAGTCGGCGCCATTACACGAGCACAATGAGGGCAAACTGATGACTGCACGTCAATGCACAATGGACACAACGAAGAAGTCATCAGTGGATGGCCAAAGCACTAACTACAAAGAACTTTGACTATGAGTGGTTGTGTCATCATTTTCCCACAATTGGCACCAACAACAACAGCAACAACATCGATGCAAGCGTCAGTAACCAGTGGAAGAGGTGAATGTTGACTAATTGCATCAGTGGACGCACGCGCCCGGAAGCAATTCACCTGCAATTAAAGTGTCACATTATGCACGAACTACTGCAACAACAATTACAATTACAACTGAACCAAAAACAACAGCAACAACAATGCAAGCATGAATAAAACTTGGCGCAACACATAAAGGTCACGTGGCGTAGACGAGGTAAATTTTGCTGCACCATCACACCAACACACCACCGACAATCGACAGCCAACAACCAACAGCCGATAAGCAACCAACAACCAGCAACATATTCACGACGCGGCTCTGCTGCTGACGCTTCGCAGGGTTCATGTACACATCAACAGTTTATGTGCCGAAGAAAGCAGCAAACAATTTGTTGTTGTGTGTTGTAAGTTTGGTTTCGGGATTAAGCTGGCCGTTGATGTACGCGGCCGGTGGCCACCCCATGCAGCAGTTGCTGTGCACAAGAAACGCGATGGTGTTGCTGATGCCGCCACCGTCGATGCTGCTCGGTTGATGGTGGTTGATGGTCTGTGGATTTTGCAACTGTTTTTTTGATTTTGATTTTCTTTGGCATTCTTCGGCGCCTGACGAATTCGTGTGCGACATTGGCGGCTTCAAGGCTAATGAAGGCAAATCTCGGTATTAATTTCAAACGAATTTATTTTGATCCCAAGATAAGCCGGCATTTCAACGGCTTTTAACAGCAATCACAATAGCGTTGGTGGTGGTGGCGGCTCAATTGAATTCGGCAGCACTGCGCCAGGTCACATCACGCAGCGCTAAGCTGAAGCTGCACTCCACTTCAGTGCTCAGTAGTGGCGAATGCCGAATGGCGAGTGGGTTGCTGCTGGTGGGTGGCAGTGATGTGCCAAGTGCGGCAAGTGGTGGCCATTGGGGTGGAAAAACGCTTGCCATTTGTTGTTTTGATTTTAAGCATTTACCAGACGACCGCTCAGACGGTTTCGCGCGTCGGCTTAGTTGCCTGCGGGCGAGCGGCTGTGCGCCACGCCGCGATGTGCCACTTGTGCCTCATTCAATTCTGGTTATGTGTGGAGATCGCCGAAGGGTTGCTGGTGTTTTAAGGTGAAGACAATACGAATGCGAATGCTGAGCGAGCGGAGGGATTCAGTGAAAAGCGCAGACCTTTTTGTGATGACAAATTATTACTTGTTCTTACAATAAAAAGTTTAGAAAGTTTGCCGTGTTTGTGGGGCAGCGAGAAAACTTGTTGAGAGAGGATGACATAGAATACCGATATATGGACGAGAGTTATATGTTGTTGTAGAGTGTTGAAGTAAAATCCCCAATAAGCCCGAACAAAGTGAAATATTTCATTCGAGCTCTGTTGAATATTTAAAACTGTTTAAAATGGGTGATGGCATAGAGTGTAACTGCGATTTCGGGGCGATTGCGGCTGACGGGTTCTTTGAGTCTTTGGCTTGTGGGGTTCTTTTCTCCTGGGGCAGTAGCAACTCTTCTGAAGGGCTGTCGGCAACGGGCTAGTACCACTTTGGTACCACTTTCTATGGACACATGAAAAGAGTTGACACAGTCTTCATTCTAGCCAATTTGGTTACTTAACATCAAAGGATCTACTCAAATTTTAGCAGAAATCGCATTCACAATTAACGTGATAGTACGAATAAAAAAATATAAATAGAAACACTCAACTATTGGCTATAAAGCTAAGGTCCCACGATTGCCGCAAATGCGCCGATCATAGCCCGATCTGGTCGGGCATTGACTACGCAGAACTTGTCAATTGAGCAAAACGTTTTTTATTTGGATCACACGATTGCCCCAATTGCGACAAATTTTGTCGACTCAACCTAACGAACAGAAATATCGCACCGAACGATTTCATAGGTAGGTCACACGATTGCCCGAATCGAAACAAAAATTGAAATAAATTTTCAAAAAATTTCAAAGCACCGACAAAATTTGTCGGCTCCTATGGTTGGCGCTCGAGTTGCCGACAAAATTCGGCTCAATTTTTAATTTTTTTGTCTGGCTTCAACTGTTCACACGATTGACGCTACAGTACCGATTTCGTTCGGCGCAACATAAGACAGATAGAATATTTTTGACATTTGGGCCGAAACCGAATCGAGTTCACACGATTGGCATTTGAATTTTTTTAAAATGCGTAAAATTTCTACGCATTGCGGCAATCGTGGGACCTTACCTTAACACTGCAAATTGTTTATGCTTAAAACTGGTTGCAATCGTTTATGGGTACTTAAGAATAAATCGAAATTATGTTTCAACTGAAATGATTGAATTGCGTGTTGAAATTAGGACAGGACACGCTGCACGTAATTGTCGCTTGCACGGAGCACCGGCTGATGAGTCTGAGAAACTATTACATACCCCCGCAAGTGGTGGATGTGCCGATGCGCGCGCGCGATTTGTGGTTAAATGCACTTGTCGTGCCGCGTGGCCAGCACGCGCATCCACACTGCCCGTAATGCGGCTGGATGCGTGTGGTGGCCTCTACTTATGCGGCACTCGAGTAGTGCATGTGTAATAAGCAGACAAGTGTCGATAACCATCAAAAATCGCCCTCTTCCACATGGAATGCGAATACAAAAATTTGCTCTAAAATATTTTGATTTTACTTTCTCACACATTGCTCATTGTTAGTTATATTTTTTCCTGTTGAATCAAATTTACTTGTTCAATGTTTTCCGTATTTATTTCGACTAACTTATTTCTACAAAATATTTTTGACAAGTGTTTTTCCGGAATGTTTGATTATAAAAATTATAAAATGAAACAAGTAACATTTAACAAGTAGAATTGAACAAGTAGAATTATGTATGTAAAAATTATAAAATGAAACAAGTAACATTTAACAAGTAGAATAGAACAAGTAGAATAGAATATGTACATATAACTCGCCCCTCCTTAAAAGATTCGAGTCCCTTCGAATTTTTGTTTGATTGTTTTTTTTTTTTTTGTGCAATATACAATATAAGGTTTTAATGACAAACGTTTAACAATTAAATATTAAAGTAAAAGCTAATAAGATAAATAAGTAAATATTTAAAGAGAAAGTAATGTTAAAAGTGTCGAATTGATAAATTGAGAAAAGGTATACAATGTTGAAGTTATTTACAAAGATTATTTTAAAATTATGTACATGAATTTTTATTTATTTATTTATTTATTTTTTATTTTTATTTTTTTTTTTATTTAAAGTAAGCATATAGTTTTCCAAGAGATTTTAAGATGTTATATATATACGATTTAATTGATATTTTATTTTTTTAATTTATGGATTTAAGTGGTCTTCTGAATTGTGCTACATCAACTTTGTTTGGATTACTGTAATGATATTTATTAAAACGTTTAGCAGTCTTTTGTCTATTAGCATTTGGGTTTTTCATAAACAAATTTTGGTTTTCTAACTCGAGGGATATATTTTCTCTTTTGGAATTTTCTCTATTAATGGCTTTTCTTTTATTTTCTTCAGATTTGTCTTTAACTTGTTTGAAATTTAGATTTAAATCATTTATAAAATCAATAGGTTTTAATTTAGTGGTAGAATGTATCGAATTATTATAAAATTTAATTGCTTTCAGTACTAGTTCTTCAGCATCGTTAATATTATCATTATTTTTAAGAATTCTTATGTGTTCGAGTAGTGTAGAGTGTAATCGCTCTATATCGGAGTTACCTGTGTGCGAATTAGGTGTTGTGTAATGGGTTTCTATATTATTTTCTTGGCAAAATAGTTTTATTAATGCGTTATTAAATTCATTATCCATTATTATTTTATCTGGTTTTCCTAAAAATGCGATTCTTTCTTCTAATTTAGTTTTTACTGTTATCATATTTTTATCACTTAACTTATGAGCTGTGCCTAATTTTGTAAATTTATCAATTGTGGTAAGAAAACATATTTTTTGAATTTGGAAAATGTCTAAATGAATTATTTCGTTTGGTTTTTCGGGTGTATAAGTATTATAAAATTGTTTTTTTATTGGTTTTCTATCATATTTATTTTCGGCACATACCCTGCAACTGTTATTAAATCTGTTTATGTATTTAAATAATTTAGGATTAAAGTAAAGATCTTTAAGCTGTTCATAGTTTTCTTGGATTCCTCTATGATTACCTTTTAAATGAATATCATTAATAATATTTAGCAAAGTCTCATCAGATTCTATATCTTTAGCTAGCTTCGTGCATTTTATAAATTTTATGTTATTGTCGTTTGAAAACAGTTGTATTAATATTTGCTGTATTTGATTATATTTATCATCTTGAAGTTCCGAAAATATTCCCACAGTTCCTTTGCTTAACTTTCTTCTAAATAAATCATTTAAATAGTGCTTATTATTTATGTCATTTTCTGAAACGTAAATTATTTTATATTTACCAAAAAGTATTTCAAATTCTTTATCTTTATGTTTTACGATTCTTATCTGAGTTCTATATTTATTAACAATTTTTTCTATTATGTAAAAATGGTCATTCAAATCTTCTGCTGCGCTGTGAATACTTTCTATAGAGTTTTGATATAATTGAATTCTACTCAAAAAATCAGCCACTCTATTCTCCTTCCCTTTAAGATATTCAATATCGAATTGAAACTCATCCAGCAATATTTTCCACCGTATTATTCTAGAGTTTGGGTCTTTTAGAGAGTATAGCCATTTTAAAGGTTGATGATCGGTTTGAACAAGAAATTTTCTACCATATAGATATGGGCGAAAGTATTTAATTGACCAAACGATTGCCAATAATTCTTTTTCTAAGGTAGAATAGTTTTTCTCATGGCCATTTAGGGTTCTGCTAGCATAACACACTGGCTTACTTTCTTGGCTGAGAACTGCTCCTATAGCTATATTGCTAGCGTCAGTGGTTAAAACGAATTTTTTACTAAAATCTGGGTAACATAGTAGAGGAGGATTTATTAATATGTTCTTTAATTTTTGGAAAGCTTCTATATAAGTTTGATCATTTAAATTTATTTTCGTGTTTTTCTTTAAGTATTTTATTATAGGACTAGCTACCAAGGAATAGTTCTTTATGAATTTGCGGTAATATCCGGTCAATCCGAGGAAAGATTTTATATCTTTCACAGTTTTTGGTAGTTGTAAATTTTGAATTACGTTAATTTTGTCCGGGTTAGGTTTTATTCCTTTATTGGTTATAATATGACCCAAAAAATTAGTTTCTTTTGCCAAAAATGTACACTTATCAATTTGGATTTTAAGATTATATTCATTAAGTCTATTAAAAATTTTCTGCAAGCTTTCAATATGTTCAGTTAAGGATGTCGAAAAAACTAAAATGTCATCCATATATATTATGCAAATGTTATTAATATATTCAGATAAAACGTAATTCATCATCCGCTGAAACGTGGATGGCGCGTTTTTTAATCCAAAGGGCATTCTGATGTACTCAAAATGTCCTTGAGATGTCGAGAAAGCAGTCTTTTCTATATCATTCTCATCCATTGGTATTTGATGAAAACCTTTTGCAAGGTCCAATGATGAAAAGTACTGTGCTTTACCTAACTTGTCGAATAATGATTCAATATTCGGAAGTGGAAACTTATCATCTATTGTGATATCATTAAGTTTTCTAAAATCTATTACTAAACGCCATTTTTGCTTATTTGAATTATCTGATTTCTTTTTGTACTATCCACAATGGTGAATTATAGGGTGACCGACTATGCCTAATTATATTTTGGTCTAACATATCATTAATTTGGTTTTCAATTTCCTTTTCTAAAATTTGTGGGTGACGGTAATTTTTGCAGTATATTGGTTTATCAGATGTTGTTATAATTTTATGTTTCACACAATTAGTAGTTGTTAAATTTTGACCATCAATATAGAAAGTCTTTTTATTTTTATGCAAAAATTTCTCTAGTATTATAGTTTCTTCTTTATTTAAATTATTAGGTATTAACTTTTTAAATTCATCTAACTCAAATTTTTCTAAATAATTTATTTCTTCGTAATCTATTTTAAAATCTCTTTTAACAAGGTCGATTTCATTATTATTTATTGTCATGGTATTATTTTGAAAATCTATTATTGCGCCAATTGGGCCTAATACATTTATTCCTATTATACAATCAAAGGGTTTGTTAATGAAATTTGTTAATTTAACAGACATAGTATCATTTTTGGCATTAAATTCTTCTGGTACGTTTACTATTACTTCTTCTTTTATTATGTTATTACCTACTAAAGTGTTTAGTAAAATCGGTTTTATTAAATTTCGTCTTTTACCTATTTTAATGAAAAATGGGTAATTGCCAAGTGTGGTGGCAGCACTACTGTCAATTAAGCATTTTGTTTTTATATTATTAATTGTAAGTGTTATTATGGGTAATATTGACTCCGAGGCTGTAAATGAAAATTTGCAGTTGCATTAATAGCATCAATTTCCATTGGTTCTTGTATTGGATTGTTAAAATTGTAATAATTTTGGTTTCTAAAATTACCTGAATCGAAATTTGGGTTTCTAAAATTGCTTAAATAATTTTGATTGCGAAAATTTCCAGAATTGTTAAAATTTTGTGGTTTACTTAAATTTGTGGTAACTCTTGTATTATAATTTCTAGTATTGTTAGTGTTAAAATTATGTGAGTTGTTATTTTCAAAATAATTGCTATGGTTTGGAAATTGAAATGGTTGGAAATAAGTATTATTAGGAACATTCTTAAAATTTGAAAAATTGTTGCTATTTTGAAAATCGCTATTCTGTAAGTTGTTATTATTTTTGAAATTATTGTTAGTTAGGAAATTATTGTTTGGAAAAATATATGCTGCTTTAGTATTTACTAATTTTATGTCTTTTAATAAGTTATTTTCTAAGTAAAAGGTATAAGCAGTATTTATAGAATTAATGTGATTTTGAATTAAAAGTGACTTAATATGAATGGGCAAAAAGTTAACATAAATATCAAATATTAATTTTTCATTATTATTTGGGGTATACAAATTATCGGGTTCCAAACTAAATTTAGTATTCATCTGACTTAAAATATTTCTAAATTTATAATGTAGCTCCTCAATGGTCCTCGCATCCACATTTAAGGCATCGCTTCTCAAGTTAAAGAATGACCTTTTAACACCAAATTCTTCCTTCAGTTTCGCCAAAATATCCTGCCAGGTAGGATTCACTAGCGTCTCTACAGCTTTTAGTGCTTTACCTTGCAACCGATTGCTTAAGACTGTCTGTAGCGTACCTTGATGTTCAGCTGGCGTTAAGTGCAGAACCGTTGCAACATCTCGAAGGTAATTGCTCAGCCTATAGTCGCCGCTCCCACTGAATGCTGGTAAGCTTCTTGCTTCTCTTAGACTTTCAGCAAGCGTCAAAGCCATTGTTGTATATATATATATTTTATTTTTATTTTTTTTTTTGAGCGTAAAGATGAAATATAGTTGTATTTGTTTTTTTGTTCTTTGTTTGGTTTTTATATAGTTTTTATATTGTTTTTAATTTTTCATTTCTTTGTTTGGTTTTTATATAGTTTTTATATTGGTTTTAATTTTTCATTTACACGTTACCACGTTATGTAATACAATTTGTTTTTGTTTAATATCATTTTCAAATAATGTTCGTTATAAAGTTGCAGTAACTGTAGCCTGTAGCTTTTCAAATGCAATTTACTGCATGCATTTTTTATTGTGCAATTTCAATTTTGGTTTTGCATTGTATGTTCTTTTTTTCAAGTGCAAAATTGCATTATATTTTTTGTATATGGATAATCACGTAAAATGTTTCTTTAGTTAGCACGAAACAATCGCGGGTGAATCACTGGATGCATTTTTTTTTTAACAAACGCATCCCATCCTCGTCGCCAGTTATATTTTTTCCTTTTGAATCAAATTTACTTGTTCAATGTTTTCCGTATTTATTTCGACTAACTTATTTCTACAAAATATTTTTGACAAGTGTTTTTCCGGAATGTTTGATTATAAAAATTATAAAATGAAACAAGTAACATTTAACAAGTAGAATTGAACAAGTAGAATTATGTATGTAAAAATTATAAAATGAAACAAGTAACATTTAACAAGTAGAATAGAACAAGTAGAATAGAATATGTACATATAACTTGTTGGAATTTAATTTGTTTACTGAAAAACGCTTTGTTGATATTTTACTTTTATTGAAAAAAAAAAAAATTCTTTTGACTTTCAATTGAACGTATTTCGATTCTTTAATTTTGTTGAATGATTTTGAATTTAAAGCACACAAACAACACACCTGTTTACCGTTCAATGTCAAGTTTGTATTACAGCTATGTTGGTTAGTGGTTGTGTATGCGACTCGGTGTGGTGTGTCGTCATCGGCGGCAGCGCAAACAAAAGCAGCAACAACAGCAACTGCAATGGCATCATCGGTGTCAGCATTCGTGTCAACATCGACGACAATATGATGAATGTAATCATCATTGCCATTGTCATGTATAAGCCACAATTTTTCACCATGCCGTCCGTCCTATCCCCCTCCGGGCTGCGTCGTAGCGGCGCACTTGAGTACACCGCACCGCACTGCACGCCACTCTACTCCACTTTAGTGAATACCATGTCCAACTACAACAACAGCAACAACATCAGTCATTCAGTCGCAGTCAATTCGACTTCCCGCTACGCCATTCCGCCGTTCAAAGTGAGCGCAATTCATCTTCACATTCGCCGGTTGTGAAGTGCCACTTGTTTCTGACTGGCTGTCCGTCCGTTCCAGCCAACATTCCATGCAGCCGATCGCCCAAGCAACCTGTCTGCCCATTCAGCAGCGCACTGCCTGACACACTTGTCGTCAAGCGTCACGGTGATTTCCACTTTGTCAATTCAAGTGAAATTTTTATTAATTTCGTCTTTTTTCGCTCAATCTGGCATTTTCGTTTTCAATTTTCAACTTGTCCCAAACGCAGACGTGACATATGTATGTATGTAGTTGCCAATTACACTGTTCCACAATAATTTCTAATTTAATAGTAGAAAAAAATATTTTTGAATTCCAACAAAAACCAATTGCAACTGTTTTAGGGGCGATTCAGACTGCAGGGTGCTTGCTTGACATTAGTTCCAGTATAGAAGTGAGGTTAGGTACTGCGACTGCTATCTTTAGGCTAATATGTTAACTAATATGTATCGGTTAATCTAGTATCCTTTCTAGTATATCGAGCCGTAACCGCGAAAAAGATTTAAGTAGATTTTTTATCAAATGTGTTTTTTTTAGCGAAATCGATAACTTAGTACCTTACGCATCTTTACTCAAAATATGGAAGCTGTGGGAAGTACCGTTACAAAATTAAATAAAAACAAATTTTATGTAAGTGCACGCCATGCCTTGTTTAAAATTTTTTGAACAGCAGAGTGTTGGTTACATCAAAATTGCAAAGTGATTTTTAGTGTAATGACGTTTACAGAAGAAAAGGCATCTATTATTATCTGCAGTGGCTCACACAGGAGTTCATTTTGGGAGAGGGTTTCCGTAAAACTTTTAACCCGGCGTTGGTGTGGTGGAAAAAAATTACGTTATTGGTGTGGTGGGGTATGACATACCCCAAGACTTGTTATAGCAGCAACCTCACGAAACAAACAAATATAAAAGATAGCAATTTTATATTATTCTTCATTTACTTTTACGCAAGAAAATACAAAAGCACTTCATGTGCAAGCAATTTGTAAAAGAAAATATCAAATATAACAAAAATAAACGAAAAGTACCGATATTTATAAGTTGACTTCATATAATATAATCTGTATATAATTTTCCAAAAAACATAGTCAGTTTTAAAAAAGAGGAGCGAATTACAGGGTCTCAAAATTAGCGCATTTTTCGCAAGTCGTATAAGGTTTTTGCTCTCGTACAAACCGAACATCGAGTGCTGTACTGACGACGTTTTGCTACAGCTTCGCTTTATTTCAAGGATTTACAGAATAATGATATTTTTGTGTATTAATGATATTTTTTGGAACATATGATACGATGAAAACGATTGTCGTATGTGCTATTAAATTCAATGAAACATACGGCATTCGTTTTCTACAGCGACAAAATGCGAATACTAAACTAGGAGCTTTTCTTGCACGTAGCAGTTGGGCAGTTGGTATTTGCCTCTTATTTTTCCGTACGGTGAATTTTTTAATAAATCGATGACTACTAGACCATCGAAAATAACAATTTGAATTCAAAATCATTTATACAAAAAGTTACGTTATTGGTGTGGTGGGGTATGTCATACCCCAATGAACTTTAGCGGGATGTGACTCAAATCTGGTCACACTTAAGTTGTTTTTGGATAGCAAATGTGTATGGTTGGACTGTTATAAACAGCTACTAGAAGCAATAGTGCCCACATAAAACTGATATCCGTATTATTTACAAAAATACAACCTCTGGGGTATGGTATACCCCACCACACCAATGCCGGGTTAAAGCCAATACCATTTGAAACCATATTTAGTACTAGCAATTTTTGTATTTTAAAACGTTTAGACCTGATTTGCACACATCAATGAATCTTGGCCCGAACTTATGATTTAGCGAACAAGGGCCGAGGCACTTTTACTTGAGCCATTCGTTGGAAAAATTTGGCATTTGCAATGGATCGAATGTTTGACAGCTGTGCTATGCATTCGATTGTTCAATTGTGAAAAATTGTCATTAAAATATCACTAATTGTTATTACATTTAACAAGGGTTTTTTTCATCATGGTCATGGATTTTGAAAATAGGATTGAAAATGAAATGCCAAATTTGGATTTAGTTTGAGGATAGTATAACGTTCTCAAGAAAAGTTCAACAAGATTTGAGTGAACGTGAAAACAATTTCCTATCATGACAGCGAAATTGATGTAAGCAGCAAAAACAGCAGTTATGTCACGCAAGAGTAAGAAATAGAAAGGAATAGTTGCTTTGGATATATAGCACTATATTAGGTTAGGTTAAGAGACGCACTCGGAGGCCTATTATGAGGCCCATTGTGATACCATATATTTCACCCGTTTTTGAAATGTGTATGCAACACTGTTTTTTCCAACATATGTTACTGCACACATTTCAAGCGGATGGGGAAAGGGAGGGGAGGGTACCTACAGTTTAACGCCGAATCCGAACGGCGATTGGCAGTTTTTCTTTCACACTTGGAGGTTTTGCCATTGCCTGCCAAGAGCGCACTTGTGCGATTCTTGTGATTCTCATCTGCTTCATGTGGATAGCGATAGAAGTAAATGAGCGTTTTACCAGCCCGAGCCACGAATCGAACCTGGGGCCTTCGGTATGAGAAGCCAGCGTGAAATATGTGATATCGCAATAAGCCTTACGGGCCTCCGAATATGTCTCTTATAGAGGCAGCCACCATAACCTATCCTAACCTAAGCACTACCATACCTTGGCGAAGGTGTGACTTATTCAAGCACACTATCGATTATATAAAAAAAATAAGTGTGTATGTTTATAATATTGATTTAAACTATTATTTTAAGAGTATCGTGGCATTGACCAACATTTATTAGGTGACAGTTCAGTTCAGTTGACAAGCGTAAAAATCAAAAAGGAACCACAAAATTGATGGCCTAATTTGGGCATAAAGCATGAGCTGTCAATCTGAGTCGGTGATAAATATAATGCAATTAATAACCCAAATATTGTACGGATGTTCGAAAACATTTCGTTAAGTGTTTGAGCAAGTGGTATAAAAATGGAAAAATGATAAATGAGCCAATTAATAAGAATTTAAGAATTTATTTGAGTAATTTGTAACTAATTGAATAAAGAGTTTTCAGAAATTATCAACTCTGCCTTAAAGAGTGAGATTTGAAGATTTGTATAACATGCGACAATAATACAATGTCAAATATGCATTTTGTTGATTTAGCTACTCTACCTGACGGCCGCCAATTTGATAAACTCATCTCATCTCATCTGGTGTCGATATTTCAAACATTAATTATAAAATACGCTTGTACGTTTCTTCGTCGAAATAAAAGTAGATATGTCCTATGCGAACACACATTTCACAGTGGCGGCATTTGTTGCACTCCGTGTTACCGATGGCCGCTGCGTCGTCGGCGCGTATGTGAACGCCAGTGTGGCAGTGGCAGCCTTTGTTAGTCATTGACAGTTGTAAATGTGCTTCAGAGGTGCTAATAGACTGCCATCAAATACGATGGCAGCGCTCTTCGACAGCCGCAATCAAGCCGATGAGCAGCGGGCCGCACAGCCTGCGATCGTTGTTTGTGTCCAGTGCCGACGCAATAAAAAAATGTTCTGCCCAGAAGTGAGCGCTCAACTTTATGATCGCAATTGGCACTGCCACCGCCACCGCCAACACCAGCGTCGACTTCGAGTTGCGGCAACTTTGATTTGGCGTGCGGAGGTTATATGACAACAATCCGGTGTCCAGTAGCCAAAGTGAGTACAAACTAATTTGGAATTTTAGCGAAGGGAATGAGCGGCAACAGCGGCAGCAAAGGGCCTAAATGGGGGTCGAGCGGGGGGTGCAATAAACTGATTTTGCTGCCGCCGCTGATCAGTGCCGCCGAAAGTGCGCAATAAGTGTGAAAGTCCATTTTTATGGCAGCACTTCATTAACTAATCAAAATGTGCCGCTCAGCTATGCTTGGCGACTGGCAGAAGGAGCGCATTCGTCGTTTTTCAACTTCGATCCTGGTGTCCTTTGTGCGCGCACACGCACACGGCGCACACATTTAGACAGTTAGTGACTTTTGTTGCTATTGTTTTGTTTTGTTAGGTGTTGACGGCGCTGGTGACTTTTCAGCGTTAATGCTGTTTTCATTCTGCATAATTTAGTCATGTGTGACCGCTGCACGTACACTGCCGTTCAATGTTGCCGCACTGCCGGCAAACCCCAGACAGCAGACAGCAGCCAGCACACTTTCATATCCCATATTGTTCCTAAATATTATTCTTACCATATTTTGGCTTTTCAATTATCGGCACCGAATTCGCTGACTCATGCTGCGTGAGCGGCTGGTCAGCGCGTTGGACGAGGTGCAGGCTGTGTGTTGCTCTTTTTGTGTTCATTGAATTTCCGTTAAACGTTGACAAGGATGTGCGATGATTGCTGGAAATTTTCGGTTAACAAGGGTGCCCACTGACACACACCCACCCGACGCCGCGCGACCACAATGCTTACGTGTTTTTGTGGCATGTGGTCAGCGTCCAGCGACTGTCGGCCAAGGTGACTTGCCACTTTCAATGAGACACTCGGCGAGTCGTTTCAAATAAAACAAAAATAAAATATTGTACAACAATGTGTGAAATAAATGCATGCAATAAACGAATTCGTTAATAAAAGACACAAATTATTGTTCGCTTCATATACATACATACAATCGTACATATAGGTATGCATATGTTGATGCACAAATGCATGTATTCGTAAATACATACTATACATACATACGGATAAGAGATTTCACAGCGTTTATTTCAGTTTTGCTTGGTAAAATCTTGTATAAGCTCACAGCTTCCGAAGAGGCTTTTGATACAAATTTTGTAAAATTATTTTTGCGCTAAAATATTTTGTGAAACAGCGAAACAAATTTTTTGAATCGAAGTTACTTACGAAATATTAAACTTCGTACAGTCTCCATACGCCAAGTGTGGATCCTAATCAATTTTGTAAGCCTAAGCCGTACGATTGTTTTTGATCTCCGACAATTTTTGAAATAAAAGTCATTGAATCCATTCTATATTTAATCCCTCTCAGAGTAACCTGACAGCAGTGGGAATTCAAGCATAGAAATCTTTAATTTTATACATAGAAGCCTAGTGGCAGACACAGGATTTTATTTTGGAGAGGATAGCGAACAACTTTTGAGCCCAATTCCATTCGTAAACATATTTTGCGCCTGTAATTTTTGCATTTGGGGGTTTGAATCCTCAAAACCCCCCTGCGTGCGCAACTGAAGGAACCTTTTTAACGGTTTGGAAAATACACTAAGGATATCCAATAAAACATTTAAACATGCCTAATGTACTCCTACATACGTCGTTTATATCTATTCTCGACGATTTCGGACATCTTATTTCGTCCTATGACGTTTCTATTGTGGATATTTTGTTGTATCTTCTTTTTACTTCATTCTTGGCAACCATCGATTTGTTTAAGTGATTTGGAAAACATACAATATTGGCTTATTTCATGCACTCGCTGCGATTTTCACAAATATCCTCTAAAACAACTTGGTGGACCACACACGAAGTGTTGTCGTTGGCGGCATCACTTTGTCTATCAATCGGACAGCAGCCGAAAAAGTGTCGGTACACTTGAGCATTTTTCCAGCACTTTTCCACCTTTTTCACGTTTTGCCTTGTAACTTTTTCGAACCCTTCAGAATGTTTTCGAAACGGCGTTGGGATACAAGCACTTCATATGGGTTCCAGCCGCGACTACGCCGGCGCACCGACACGCAGCTTGGAGAAACTATTCGTTTTGCGCCAGCAGGTGTGAGTAAACTGTGGCACTCGCTCGCCAGTGAGGCTCCTCGTAGAACTGGCTAGCTGCGTGCAACTTGTGGCCACGTTTTGAGTAGGTTTGGGCTTGGGGCCGCGCGCGTGATGTCGGTGCTGCCACTGAAGCCACGGATGATGTTGTTGTTGTTGATAGCGATGTTGATGGCGCTGCTGATGCTGATGGCGGTGGTGATGATGATGTGCCACATTATGATGTGTTGCGCCGTGCTGAGAGCCGTCGAGTTGAATCGAATCCGTCGAGGAGCCAAGCTAAGCGCCACTTATGTCACTTTCAGTTGATGTAGTTGGCGTGTAGCCACTCATATCTGCTACACTAACTTGTTTTTTGTTCGCTCTGCAGCTTCTTCCACAACCTTTGCCGATTCGGCTCTTGGCTGTTGTTGTTGTGAATTGGACATGTAGTGCTTTCCGCTCAATGCGTTAATTCTCGTACGGGGCGACCTCTAAGAGCGGTGTGCCGGCAGTTGGTAACTCCTCAATAAGCCACAGCGGCGCAAGCATTGCGCGGCCCCAATGAATTGCAGGTTTTTTCACTCTGACCTGTTGGATTTTGTGATGTTTTTTTGATTTTATTACAACTTTTATTACGATTTCGTTTGGAGTTTAATGGGATTAACATGAGAGGCGGCCAACTGCAACACCTCATCTCAAGCGACTAGTACTATTTGTGCAGACAAATGGGCAGCCATAAACTAACCATATATCTCCGATCCGTATACCAAAGACGTGAGTTTAATTTTGTTTCAAAAATAACAAATTGTTTAATTATAAGAAATATATTGTATATTAACATCCTAGAAAGATTAATTATTTCTAATTGAGTAAGAAATATATTTTTTAGTATTTTTCTTTCTCAATAATTTTTACAAGTTCTGAAAGTGTGAAAAATAATATTTGCATGCTATTTTTTGTTTAGTTAATCTGAACTTTATTTTTTTTTAAGAATAACGATTAACAATTTCTGTGTGAGAACAAGATTTTGTTGCCCTGTCCTTTTGTAATTATTTTTTATAAATTCTTAAGGTATGGAAATTCAGATTTTTAGCCAATATTTTGTTTACTTAGTATGAAATCTGAAAGTATTGAAAAGTAGATTTTGGGCTTTTTTTGTTGTAATATTTGTTTCACTTTCGAAGGTATAGAAATGCAAAATTTTAATATTTTTTTCACAACTTCTGAACGTAGAGAGAGAAACCTTTTTAGTAATAATTCTCAATATTTTACTTTATTTTACTTTATTTTATTTCATTTCATTTCATTTCATTTCATTTCATTTCATTTCATTTCATTTTATTTTATTTTATTTTATTTTATTTTATTTTATTTTATTTTATTTTATTTTATTTTATTTTATTTTATTTTATTTTACTTTATTTTATTTTATTTTATTTTATTTTATTTTATTTTATTTTATTTTATTTTATTTTATTTTATTTTATTTTATTTTATTTTATTTTATTTTATTTTATTTTATTTTATTTTATTTTATTTTATTTTATTTTATTTTATTTTATTTTATTTTATTTTATTTTATTTTATGTACAATTTTATGTATAGAAGTAAGTATAGATGTTCCATTAGATTTTAGTAGATTTAGGTGAAAAGCGACCGTCTCGGGCCGAACGAACTGCTAAAGGCGACAAAAGCTTTGGCCAGTGTTTTTCTAGTGTTTACAGTTTTTGTAAATCTTAGAATAGGTGAGCGATTTGCTGACGAAACCTCACTACGATGTTTATGTTTTAGACCTTTCCAGCCCATACAATCAAAATTCAAAAATTTACACATGTGTATGCAATTTTTTTAGTTGACATGCTATGGTCACCTCGCACAGGTGGTGCATCTTGTCGAGGTTTAGGCATCAACTTTCCAACTGCGCGATGAGTTGTGAATTGCCTGGGTGTACGTCGAGTGTGTGTACGTGGTGGTGTTTGCGTCTGCGCACACTCGGCGCTTGTCAGTGTCGGCTCGAGAGCTAATTTCCCCCGCACCACTTCTGCGCTCCTCCTTTCCGAACCGAAGAAGCAACAAACTTGAAAGCCACAAACAAGTTTCGTACACATTTACATACACACATACACACACATGCAGGAATCTATCCGCACTTGGATAGTACTCCGATGGCTCTTGTCCATGCTCAACTGTCTGCAGCTACCTTTGTATATAGGTTTGTGAGTTTAGAACGCGGCACAGTCATTTTATTGAGCATGGCCAACAATGAAGTTGTTCAAAATCTCAAAATGTGTATCTAAATAATAATAACAATGCGACGACCATTACACCAACAGTTATCGAAACGCGAATACAAATATTTATGTACAGGCTTGTGGTGAGTAGTGAGTGAGGCATCGGTAGTGCCGCTGGTAATCGACGTAATCAACGAAAAAATATTTGACAACCATTTAATTGTTCAAGAGATTTTTATTGTGCGGCATTTGGCGGGCATTCGGCTGGACGGCAGTTGGGTGGGGTGCGGGAGTGTGCGTTGAGCGGCCCGGCTGCTTATCGGCTCAAACGCACTTCAAATGTTTATTTGCGCTTTCGCGTATTAGTTCGGTGGCGTGGCAGCCGTCTGGAGCGGCCGCGCGCTGCTCTCATGGCCGCGCCGCGCGGCGTCCACTTCGCACGCGAGATAAGCGCGCGTCGAGCGTTTTATTTTGCTCTTTAAAACACCGCATCGCCCATAATCTACGCAATTAAGTCGCAATTAATTTAACGAAAACACAATTCGATTGTTTTCGTTGCCTGATTGATTGTTGTAGTTGCCGGCTGATTGCGGCAGTCGTTGTCATTTGCACATTGCCGAAAATCACAACCGAACGCAATCGCGTATGAAACCTGCCACTCGACGGCACGTCGCACAGTGTCGCGATCTCATATAAGCCGTGGCCAAAAATACTTAGCGTTGTCCTATTTCAATGAAACTTGGTGAGATTGTTTTCGTGGTGGAAATTAAGAAATTCACAAAAAATCACTAAAATTGGACCACTGCCACGCCCACCTCCCATACGAAAGGAACGGTACTATTGAAATAACTTTCTTAATATTAGTGATAGAATTATGAAATTTTGTATTTGAGCTTAAAATAATGACATAAAAGCTCACACTAAAAATGTGCGGTCTGCCACGCCCACTTTCAAAAATATTCGTATTTTACTACAACTAAAACTGTATTTTTAGAAGTCTGTTTGCGATACTCGTTCCACGATATAACTTTAATTGGTAAGCTTTCTAAAACCTTAAAGTGGGCGTGGCAGCTGGAGCATATATATAAAGTGGCCAAAACTTTTCCTTTATGAATTCATGTTTAATTTTTTCAGCTTGTGATACCATATTTTGGTATAAATGTTAAAATTTTTAAAGTGGGCGTGGCATTCCTACTTGCCTACTTTTGATGATACGAACAATGTGCCAACCTTGTCCTTTATACAGCTCATCATTTCAGCAGCTGCTTTGCCGCTACTTTCATTAAACGTCGGAAGCCATACTTCGAAAAATCACAATTTTTTACTGTAGGTGCCACTGCAAAAAGTAAATGTTTAGGTGGGGACGCAAACTTTGCTTTTGTTCATGATTAACATCAACGCCCGTCTTATCTTTAAGTAAATTTATAAGAAAATCAAGTTTTATTGACCGCTTTCTGGATTCAGCTTTACGCCACACTTCGAAGAAATCACGTATTTTTGGAGGCGTCACTAGAAAAATGCGAATAACAACCAAATAAGCACTTATAAGCAAAAAATTACTCCGGATTATGTTAATACATACTTTTTTGAGTAATTTAGGGTTAGAACTAAACAAGTGTTTTTTTACGTTTTTTAAGCTTTTTCCACCAAACTTTTGGTTCTTTGTTAAAAGCAAACCGAAAAACGTAATTTTTCAATGTAACGGGATTTCACAGTTATTTCAAAGCACAAACCAAAAAATAGTAGTGCCATTCAGGAAAAATTCCAAAGTTTTATTTAATATATAACATGAATATATTAGTACATAAATTATATTTTTATTTGATTTTTCATTCAGCATAAAGAATTACCCACAAACTTGGAACGAATGCGTATTTTTTAACATCAACTTTGAAGCTACATACAAATGGAACGGAGTAGAATATTGAAGATCGGATAACGGATTTTTCTTAGTTGAGATATTATCTGTCGATTGTCGTATTCATTTTAGTCATTTTGTAAAATTGATTTTTGGCCACACTCGCGACACTGTGCGTCGGCGCTCGATAACGCGCCGTCGATATTCACACGCTCGCGCACTCGATTGCGCGCCGGCTCGCTGGCCCATAAATCAGCTAATCAAATCGAGTAATTACCGAAATTCCCATCGAATTGATCACTGCAATAAAAACTGGAGAGCACCGAAGAGCCGATACCGAGTATCAGCGTACAACGTAATTGAATTGTTTTATCTGGCCGATATGGGCGGCGCTGTAGTCGTGGAGTATCTGGCGGTCGTGCACGGTGTCGGATCGCCGCCGATACGCTGCGGTAGTACCGTTGTTCAACATGTCGCAAAATCATGTTTCATTTATTGCTGGCATTGTTTTTATTATTGTTGTTGTTTATTATTGTTATTGCCACTTTTGTTTGGGGGCTGGTTTTGGCGTTGGCGTTGGCGTTCGTCACGATAATGTTGTGACGTATGTTAATCAAATCACAACAATTTCGACAGACATTTTGTTGCCGTTTCGGGTGTGTATTTTGACAATTTGACGTCAACTCGTTTGGCATGTTTCGGCGTAAGCAAGTCGTTGTTGTCATTGTTGTTTACATGCGATAAAATCGACGATACTAACGGCTTGAATGGACAGTTGTCTTAGTGTGTGTGACGCCGTCGCAATGTGGTTGGTGAGATGTTTTTTGTTGTTGGTTTTGCTTAAGTCTGGCAGTGCGCAAATTTTAACATTGGCGATTGAATTTTTTAAATTTTGATAAGAAATTAAGGGTGTCCGTAGCTCAGTTTTCCTCTTCTTACATCGATTTCTTAATCTTGCCTGAAATTCCAGATTTCCAATTTTGTATAATTATTCAGTAGGGGTATTCACACCGAGCTCGTTACTTCGTTACTTCGGTACTCGGTAGTTTTCTATGTGTATTTTGTTTTTGTTCAATTTTTGTACAAACACAAAATACACGTACAAAACTACCGAATACCGAACTAACAAAGTAACGAGCTCGGTGTGAATACCCCTAATATGTTTCCTATTGCAATAATTTTATTAATACTCAATTTGAGCCCCAGGAAAGTCATATTAAGTGTTTCTTTAATAATAATGTTAATTTTTGAAGCTTCGTTCACAGAGAATCGAGTTTTCGCTTTTTAAAAGTGAAAGTTGTTTTATTCAAAAAGGGTTTACGCTAATTCGTTGTTCAGTATTTTACATGATACAATAATATTCAGGTAAATTCAATCGATCAAATTTAGAAGTTAGTTGCTTTTTGGACAAATAAGAACATTTTGATGATGCAAAAAAAGTATGAATCGTAGAAAATTTATTAAGAAAGAGTAGTTGGTAGTAGTTATAGTTAGTTTTAAAAATGTATAACTGTTGTTGTTATTTTGTTCAGCAAATTAATCATTACGACCGATGTGGCAAATTCCATGAATTTCGGTATTAATTCAAATGTTGTGATTGCATATTTGGGATTTTTAGGAGACTACGCCACAAACTTACATTGTAGCATGCAAATTATAGAACTTTTGCAAGATCGTACATTATGTCGACACTATAATGTTGAAAGTATGGTCAAACTTGTGAGTTCATTTGTGAAGTGATTCCTCAAGCGAAGTAAGTAATCTTGTTATGCCTCAATCTTGTTGGTACTTGAATATTATTGTATCATCGTATTTTAAATAGATTTATAAAAACATTCCAAATTGTTGATTCAAACTCTTTCATTTGTTGACACTTTCTTCAGTTCCTGTTTTATTTTGTACTTTTAAATATAGAAAAATGTTTTTTAATTAAAAATATTTTTAATGTATGTTTTGTTCCTTAATCTGCAATCGTTTTAGCATTGAGAAAAATTTAATAAAACAACAACAAATTTCTTATACTTCAACAAATTACTTAAGACTTTGAGAGATTATTTTGGTTATATTGCAGCCGGACATGAAAAAAGCATCAACAAATCAAAAGTGGGTGCCAGGCAGTGGGTAACCCTGATCGTGACTTGATTGCACCTCTGATGCCAAAAGTCTCGATCTGCCGTTGTAGTGGTTCCATGGATGAAGAGCATAATAATGTCTTTATTATGTCAATATCTTGCTTTGACGATTTGACGACTACGCCTGCATGAAGCTTCCTTTCTGGATAATATCGTTGAGTTGCTACGAGTATTAGCGCCATTAATTAGTGTTCGACTGAACTAAATTTTTTGTTGAGCTCGGTTTTTTTTTTAAGTCTGCCGGAATCTAATCGGAAACTTAGCTTTTTAAAGTATATATTACAAAAATGTAAACAATTCAATAACTATATTGAATTATTAAAAAATTATGTGTTTTACAACCTTAAAATTTATGTCATTTGATACCAAAATTGGTTTACAGCAATTTGGCCTCATATGTAGGGCCTAAACAAAAATTTCTTAGTTGCTGGTGTTTTATTAGTTTTGGAACATTTATGTGGGAAAAATTGAAAATGAAAATTGAAAAATAAAACGAAATGATAAAATGAAAACATAAAACGAAAAATATTGTTGAATATTTTTTCGAGCCAACTTAGCGAACTTTTGTTAGACTCCCGACTTAAGTCGAACGTAAGCTAACTTAAGTCGAAATCGAATAAACCTAAACAGTCAATTGGTGGTCCAATTGTACGATAACTGAACCAAAGCTTGAACATATGGTCGGACAGTAGCATTAACCACTTTATAAATGAATCACAATGTTTCTTAACCAATACCCAACTTTTGTGTTTCCCCATTAAAAAAAAAAAAATTAATCTGTTCAACTCTCGCTTAAACTTCAACGAATGCCAGAATCGATTGTGAGGGAAAATTCCTTTCTACGTGACTCCCGTGCATTGTATTTTTGTTTTCATGACCGCATTCTGTTATGCTCATTGTTTGGTGGCTGGTCTGTTTTATTTTTGACTGACTTATAAGAATACCATTCAATTCTCAATTTTATGCAATTAACAACATCTTCCGATGCGATAGCGGCCGCAGACGCGGGAGTTTTCTTAAATAAAGCCAACTCGAAAAGAACCACCAGAGCCAAGACGACGCTGGCGCGCTGCACCAGCCACAAGGCACTGGCTTAATTTATCAAGAAACGAATAAATAATTAGCGACCTGGTGCTAAGTTGCATGCGTATGTATTTTTAAGATACTCGTAGATACTCGCCGATGCTTAAGTGTGTTCTCCAAAAATAAAACACACTTTGTCGAACAAAAGGAAACGGCTGTGAAGCGACGCAGCAACAGCAGTAACAGCGCAACCGACAACAAAACCAATACAAGTGGAAATTTTTGTTTTAATAAAATTCAGAATTTTTTATTTAAAATACTGAAAAGAATCAAATACTACACTAAGAACGACGGCTAAGTACTTCAGAAAAAAATTACTCAAGCTTCCATTCAAAAATAGCAAATGGGTAGTTGAGGGTATAATTGATTTTCAGTGCGAATAAGCAAGGCGTGAAGTGGTGGTCTATTCGTAGTACAAGTATCTATGGCCACTTGCGGCCGCAGCAGCGCGTATTTTAGAAGTATTACCTGTTGCGGCTTTATAGCGGAGACGCGCATCATGATGGCAGCAGTTCTGGCATAGCTGATGTCTGGCTTATTATGCAAATATCATTAAATATATGCATACATACATATACAAATGTGTGTGTAAATATGTGTATATGTTTATATCTATCGGAATGTAGAAGATATGAAGATATGCTTTGGGTATTTTAGTTGTCATTGATGAAGTGCGCAGCGACGTTGATTAGTCACAACCGGCAATTGTACGTTTGTTGTTGTATTTGCACAGTTTAATGCATTCATCGTTCAATTATCGAGCGATTCCGCAATTTCATTGGAAATCGTTAGGTATTTATTGCACAGTTGTTTGGTACATTTCGCTGTTGAAATAGAGGTACCCTCCTTCGTTGATATGCTTAAGCTGTCGGGGACGTTCGGCGCGACAAAAAAAAATACATTAGTATATAAATAGATATGTACTTATGTGCATAATGACAGTTCTGATCCAGCTGGACTGCCTTCACCACTTTAATGTCCACATCGATCAACTGGTCGAAAAATTCCACTGTTATTAAAATTACTAAAAACTTACTTAGTATGTATAATGAAATTAAGTAAAATTAATGAAAATTCAAAAATTAAAGCCAACCAAAATATTGTGTGTTTGTTTTAAATCATTTATTTACTCATCTATTTATTAATATGTTAAGAATGATGAAGAATAGATCTTAATAAAAATGTTTTATAAAAATTGAATTAGCATGAATTATTTTTTATTTTAAAAGACAGTCATAACTCTACTTAACTCATAAAAATAATTCAAAAGTTGTTTCAATAGGTACAAATTTAGAAGTTTAGAGATCGAAACTGTGAGAACCAGAAATCTTGTCAAATTCTGAAAGCGTTCTCTGCAAAGGAGCATTCAAGGCGTAATTAGATCTAAAGCGATAAATTATGAACAAGTCGTAGTGACGGAGGACACAAGAAGGAATGTTAAAGTTAATTAGATTCAGAAGGCAAGACAATCAGCAGATCCACTAATAACATTATGGACAAACAAAAAGGACAGAATAGATATTCTGCGAAGCAACGGAATCGGCATCAAAGACTACTTATCAGAAACTTGGAGTAATTTTGTTATTAAAGAACCGTTTATTTGTTTTTTTTTTAATAGTAAATATGAACCAATGCGAAATAAAACTGCAATTTAAATATGTATTTCATTTTTTTGTACAATTTACAAACAAAAAATTGAGTATAATTAAATTAAATCAATTAATAAGTATAGTATATTAGTATAATTAAACTAAATTAATTAAATATAATGACGTACTTCAAATATTAATGCGAGAAATAAATGCTTACTAGTGAAAAGTTAAATTATTGATCTGTTTTATTTTGCAATTGATAATGCATTCATTCACACATTTACCAACAAAAATCATTTACTTTTCGCTAAACATTTTATATAGAGAGTTCAAATGAAGGGTTTGGGCGTATAATGCAAATGTTGAAAAATTTGAGTGAAAGTTTTGCTAGCTTAAAAAATTATTATAGGTCACTGAAGTTTTTCTTTAAGAAAGCGATGCAATGAAAGTCATTTATAGAAATAAATACTTCAATCGAGTGAACATAAATTCCTAGACCATTCTAGTGTTATAGAGATAGAAGTCTATGCTTTTATAAATTGTACCATAACATAAATGTTAGAAGAGATAATATTTTTTCTATAATGTTCATATAATAAGTAATATATGTACATATGTATGATCTCAATTAAATATTCATTCATACTTACTTTAGTTGCTTTTGGTATAAAAAAATATAAAAAATTGACATTTTTATAAATTTTTTTCTGAAACAGTTCGGTTTTGGTTTATTTATGAATGGTTTTCACAATGCACAGTTTATGTTTAAAATACGAATTTTAATGGAGCTTGGAGGAACTAAGGCCGTCTTCGACCGAATTTCAGGGGATTGGTTGCCGCTGTGGCAGCGTGTTGTGAAATGTTTACAAACATGATTACCGTCAAAAATATTTTGAGCAGAAGTGAAAAAGTGGAACTACCTTGTTTTTGTGTTAAATCACGGCTCCATGTGCTGGCGTCGTCTGCTTCCACTTTGTTCTCTCGACGCATTCTTGCTTTATAAATTAACACAAAATTGTAATGAAATAAAATGAAAAGCATGGAACAGCCAAGAGGAATATTTGCGTTGTTTGCACAGTGATAAAGAAATAATTTTTATAAGATAATTACGGCTGTGACTTCGACGAGGTGAGTGGTATTAAAGACTCACACGTAGTACGCAGCTCGAGTTTGTCGTACATTTTGCTGTATTTACTTGTATCCATGGACAGAAATACTTACATACATATGTATATATGTGTGTGTGTGTGTATGCATGCAGGCATTGTCTGATATCGTATGTCTTTATATCTTTATGTCCGCCGTGCGATATATCAAAACAATATGACATTATCTGCTAGGCAGACGGCTTGAGGTGACTTGTCGTTGGCTTCTCTTGGCTTGTTTTAGATTCGCGGCCGCTGTCGGTTACAGTGCACGCCGACGCTCGTATATCATGTGAAGCGGCGTTTCGGTGACACCGGTGTGCTTAATGGGCAATCTGCAGCGCCCAGCTGACAGTCACTTATCACTGGTTATCGCCGTCACAGCCGCAACGGTGCTTGACGGTGGCAGTGGCGGGCATTGCTTTAAATCAGCGGAATTTAGGTGCTGTCCGCAAAATAATTTAAGAGGCTATCTACGAAATGCAGAAAACTTAAGGCGCCTCGAAAAACTGTCGCACTGTGGACAGTGGCCAAATGGCGCATTTACTTATTACTAATTACATTTAGTACTCATTGCGAACTAATTAAGCTCGCAATGATAGATTTGATGGAGTTTCGCGTTGAGCACCGACTAAGTGCGGCGCTGAGGCGTTGAGGTGCAGAACAACGTCGTCGACGACTCAAGTGCGGTTAGCAGTAAGTGCGATGGGATTTCTCTGCGAAGGCTGCAACTTAGAGTTCATACTTAGCATTTTAGAGGTTTAATTTTTAATTTACTTCTTTCGCCAGCACAGTTGTTGGCATTTTCGGATGGCGCAATATCGGCAATTGCGACTGGCTTAGCGCCTAAGCAAACAGACGTTTCGACACAACTTTAAAGCGCGCAAATTATAACCAAAACAGCAGAGTAAGCAACAAAAAAGAATACAAAAATATGGCTACAGTTGGTGAAAAGGAAATGAAACACCTACGCAAACAACGTAATATCCTAATTTAGATAAGAAACAATTTTAAGGTGTTTTTTTACTTGTCTGCTGTTGTTGGTGTTGCTTTTTGTTTTTCAGTTTTGTTGGTTTTCGATATGCATGTGGCAAATTTTTGTGGAACCAACCAAACTGCGCAATGCCGCCCTTATCGCCTCACACTAATTCGTGAAGCGTAACCGCAGCGCCGAAACGTGTGCGGCCAATGCAAAAACGCCAAGCGGCCAAAGTGAAAAGCGCGAAATTTTCGTGCATTTACCGTGCCGCCAGACCGCGCTGCGATCAGCGCGCAAACGTAAACAAGCCAAACCATGCGAAATGCAAATAAGTTTGTTGGCCAAGTCGGCCGTCCGACCAGTTGTTCGTCTCGCAAAGTGCGAATGCGTTCATTTTGGCCGACGCGTCGCCCGGCTGGCTGGCTGGCTGATTGCTCTAAATTTCTATTGTTTTGGTTTTTGGTGTGCATTTTGTTGCATCTGTTTGCACGCTTGCTGCACCATAAAACGAGCGCACCAATTCTCTAAGTATGCGTGTGTGTGTGTGTGTGTGCAACTGCGGTCATAAAACAAAAGACCGCTTTTATGAGGCTGCATTGTGCATAAAACTCATTATGGGACTTTGTTATTGTATTTGCACACACATACATACAAAGAAGCACCGGCGCACAGCGAGATAATTCCAGCCTTTATGTGCTGCGAGATATCTTAAGTAGGCGCAATAAGCATTTTCAGGTGCCACATGTGTCGGCCGCCATTAGCTGTGGCCAAGCCTATTTTACCTTTGGCGCTGTTATTTACTGCGTTCAATTACAGCCAGCCGATGTTTGAGTTGGTGCATACATACGAAAAAACCAAGCCATATAAGTAAATATAAACTCTGTCCGCTATTTATGCTTTTCGCAAATGAAAGTGTCGCCGTTAGATGCTGAAAGATATGCAGGCACGCCCAACCCATTCCAACCTCCCTCCATGGCTGAGATCTCAATTTATCGGCAAACGTCGATTGACGCCGTCAGACCCGGATTTAGAAATTTGCCGCCGCTAGGCAGTTGCGAAAATTGCCGCCCCCCCATCAAAACTTCTTCAATCAGTCATTTTTGTATGGCAGTAGGAGTAGGAGAAAAACAGATAATTTTCAATATATGTAGAAACTTATCAAATATTCGATATTAGGCCAACATCGAGATTTGCATAAATCGATTCTTTTCTCGATTCAGACATTTTTCACTTATAATGTTGGTACGTGTGCCAACGAAATAGGCGGGAAATTCAATCCCCACGAATAAAAAGTTTTCAAAGTTTCCGCCAAAATTTGCCACCCTAGGCACGCCGTTAGGTGCGCTCAGTGCGCCGAGTTGCTGCATTTTAGAAGTAATATTTACAGGTTTTGCTCTGGTTGCGGTCGTCAAAGTTGTGGGTGGGGTATACAGGCTCGAGACGCTCTACTAACGTTCACGCTGCAATATAACGCAGATGCAAGGACGCTACTACGAAATAATTTGGCGAACTGAGCGCTTTCAAGATCGCATGAACCGAGACAACTATAAACATAGATGAGCTGTTCAGTTCAGATAGCGAATCTATACCCAGCTGCTTCAACATGTGCCTACGCATGGAAGAAAGCAAGGAAGAAAGAGATTTAAAAGGTGCATTCAATGGAATAAATTGAATGAGACATCGTCATGAGACATCGTCATCGTCACTTGGTGTGACCACAAAAAAATGTGTTGAAGTAGTTAATTATTTTTTTTTAATTTGTTTGTTTTAATCATTCGATGACCTATATTCATGTCTACCGACCCAAGTAATAATAAATTAAATAAATCAGAAATATTTCCATTGAACTATTTGGATGCACAATAAATAAATCAACGTAATTTATACGTCCTACAAAAACATATTTTTAAAAGGCTTCTTCGGTTCTCATTCGATTCCTAGTGTCAGTTATAAATGAATTTGTCCTTTAAATTTCACTGTCATTTAATAAATTTAAAGTCTTCTTCGAAGCAGTGCAAATAAATACGAAAATCAATACTCGAACACGTCATCGCGTCGTATTCGTTGTCCTTATGAATTTTGTCTTTCCCACGTTTTTACGTTACTCCACCAAATGTGCGTCTGTGTGCGTCAATACATACATACATACGAGTACATATTTGGCAATGCGCAGGAGCAAAGTATCTCAGGGATCCACCACGACGTCCCCTATAAAAACTCTGTTACGAAGATAAAAACACAAATGCGCTGACACCTACACAAACACACACACAAACATTTGAACTTGTGTGCGAATTCGTAGTTTCTGCTGAGGAATAACTGCTGCTGAGTATTTCTACGTAACATGAACAAAAGTACGAGTAATGCAATATATATAACATATGTATATAAGTACTTATGTATATGTTTGTATTTTCCTCAAGCGTTCATTTGTTGCCGTTACTGTTTCAATGAACTTTATCCGTGTGGCCCTCACATCGCTGCCACTGCGACTCACGCTTGTATCGTGCACGAAAAGTGCTTTCTCAACCCACATTCATTGCATTACATACATACATATATACATTATTATATGTATGTATATGTACGAATGTATGTAAATGCATTAAGCCACCTGTATGTGCAAAACGCTGTCCACCAGTGATGCCAGGCAGCACACACGGCAACAATTTATGCCGGCCGGAGTTGCGGCTTCGCTGAATAGCCCTGCGTTCCTTTGGAGTTGTGGTCAGCAACCTCAACGTCCCAAGCATCATCCTTATCACACGCACACACACTCGCACACAAACGCTTTCACCAACCCATCACCCAGCACATTTCCCACCTTTGCGGATTCCACACTGTTCCATTGTGTTTATTTGCGCTTCGACTTTTGTCTTGCTTCACCCATTTGGTTGACTTGTTATTTTTGTTATTATTGTTTTTTGTTTTTGTGCAATTGCTTTCAGTTTATGTAATTTTGTTTTGTTTCCGTTAGCATGTTTAGCGTTTATTTTCGTTTTTACCGCCACGCCACTAAGCCTAATAATTTAATAAATAGTAAAATAAATACAGCGCTCGCTTCTGCGGACGTTTTTTGTGTGTGCGTGTGTTTGCCTGAGTACCTTCCTAATATACTTAAATGTTTTTTAAGTCAGCCCCGAGTGGGTCATTACTGTTTGTTGGTGTAAACTGTTAGCTTTTTCTGAGGTATCTTTCTATGAATCGGTGTAGACGCACTGGGCGCAGCGGCCATCCAAACATCAACAGCCGCGTTTCATGATTATTTATTTTGACTCTTCTGCGCACTGTGTCCACACAACCGGCGCGTTGTGCCGCCATTCACCAAGTGGGGAATGGCGGGTGTGTATTGCCTTTACTACTGCCGAGTGGCTTGTTTTGTCTAATCCACTCTCAATTATTTAATTAGATGAGCCATATGGCGTCAGTGGCTACAGCGCCACTCCAAAATCTTCAATACAAACGAAGACGCAAGCCCGCCATCACAGTTTCTTCTCCGTCTCTCCCTTCGGCTCCATTTTATTGGTGCGCGCACGCGCACTCGCCATGACTTTACACTATTCGCCCCACCCGCCGTGTTGCGGCCGCCTTCAGTCGCGTTCAGGCCTCAACTTGATTTCATTGATGACATTTCGCTGGCTCTTGTTTTGTTGGTTTTGTTTGTTAATAATAATTTTAGTTGTTGTTGTTGTTGTTAGTAAAGCGTTTATTTAATATTTGTTCAATATTTTCACACAAATTAAAATATTTTATGAACAACAACAAGAAACACACTCACACACGCGAACACGCTTCTTCGCCTCTCTTCAACGAATTATCGATACTCATTAGTTATTATTTAATTATTGGCGAAATTTCGTTCTGTTCGCTGCTCCTCAGTACTAATGCGTCGAATAAACAAAATATTGCCTGTGTTGCAATTGACGGCCGGCCGTTGTCCGTGCGTTGTCCCGTCTCCGGGCCGGCACAGAGCCAGTATGAATTTGTGAGAAGCGACCGAATTTGACGAGTTGCGCGCTCAGGTGGCAAATGAGTCGGACAAATGAGTTCGGTAAATAGAAATAGAAGAGGGTAAACAATCACAATATCGAATATTGCAATCGAGAATGAAAATCAAACGACAGCTACACACTGTGTGTAAACACAATCAATCGGTTATTGCTATAATAAAATAATAAACATATCAATAATGTTAATTATAAGTTCGCGATTTCGCGGACATGCAGGTTTCGCACTGCGTGAAATGTTGCGTTTGAATTGCGATTAGTTAGAACGCAACACTTTCATGTCACGTTCAGTGAAAATATGTTTAATCGATTATTTATGGGTACTAGTGTCAGGCCGATATCGAACACACACTTCGTGTCTTTTCGTACGGCGGCTTTGCACGCATGAATTTTATGATTTCATTGAAATAATCATTACTCGGTTTAAGATACTTTCTTAAATTATACTTCTTTAGATAAACTTCTAACAAATTTCTTAGCCCGTGTAATGTGGATTTCGAATACTGAAAAATATGGGTTGTTAAATCTCTTAATTCTTTGTTGACCCGGTTAGATTTTGTTAAACTAATTAAAAATACTTGTCTGCTTATTTCTAATTTGAAGTGCTTTCACCATATTTGAAGTCAATAAGGTTTTTAAATCATATTTCTCCATACAAACTGTTAACCCTATGTCGACCCAAAAAAGTTAAAAACAAATGTCTTATTACTTTTTATTTCAACTGTTTTATCCAAATTTGAAGTCTTCCCAAATACGTATCTTAATCTGTTGTTGACTCTGTTAAATTTTGATTTTCGAAAAATTGAGAAATACGTGTCGAATTATTTTTGAATTAATTTTCTTAAGTTCAGCAGTTTGGGCTGGGCGATGATGAATCAGTCTGACTGATTAGTCAATACATTATTAATCAAATTAGATTGGTTAGTCATTCAGTCAGTCATATATAGATTAGTACCAGTGGCGCACGCAGGATGTAATTTTTGGCGGGGTTTTGCGTACAACCTTTGAGCCGAATACCATTCGACCAGCATTTTGTACTAGCATTTTTTGTTTGTGGGGTTTGAACTCCCAACCCCCTCTGCGTGCGCCACTGGTGTAACATATATATAGATCAGTACTAACAATATTAAAAGCTGAAAAACGCATTCGATTATATTTTCTTGATATAAATATATGTTTTTTATGAAAAATCGTTTCACATGAATAAGTAGTGTTTTGGTTTTTTATATTCTGATATAGGTATAGTAATCGCTAATCTCTGAAATTACAAAGATCATCTCAGGATCAAGAAGTTATTCGGAATTATGGAAAATACTTCAACACTTTCCAATCATATTTCGGTATATAGAGTTAAACATAACGTAATTTGGGGACAAATTAAGATAAATATTGACTTGGGTTTTTAAAAATATTCGGTCTAAGAATTCGAACCGAATTTGAAGTTGAAAGCCTTCGTAATATAAAAAACATAAAACAAGATAAAAACAATTGATATGTAAATGTGTATATTTTTGGTCAGCCCTGTAAAACATAAACCATATTAAACCATGATCAGTATATTTAAAAAGACCTGACCAACGCAAGACAAGTAAGGATAAAGCGCGGAACCAATGGCCGTTTCAAAAGTAATTCAAGTAATGAAATCTTTAGCATCTGATGATAACTCCATGTAAGACCCATTCGCGTGAACATTGGATAAATCTTCAATTATTGATAAATGATATGTAATGCCAAACATATGTTTACCGTAATGGAAATGAAATCAATTATTTAGGTATCGATCTTTGCATGAAAGCCAAATTTTTAATTAGATTAATTGGTGCTTCAAAACAGATATAGACAAATGATTGAGTTTCCTGACAGTATAAATCATTTTACTAATAATACGGTAGTTTTTTATTAGCCGCTTACTAATTTTTTTGTTTTTTATTTTGTCATTATTATGGTTGTAATCTTTCGCTACCATGGCTCCACAGTTTATGTTTAGTAATTATAGGAAGTTGCCGGCAGTTTCCTTCGCAGTGGTCAAAAGGTTCAAACTTCCAGACTAAAGAATGAATACTTAAGTATTCGAAAACAAAAATTTAACACACTTCATAAATAAAGCTTATGAAATAAAAATGTTGACTTTAATCGCAGATTTGAAAAATAACTTGTCTCCAAATAGAGATGCATAGAAATACAGTTCCACCGTTACTCTGTGAGTTGTAGAACGATGCAGCAATGAGACTTTTCTACGTAATTGTTAGGCTTTAAGTTTTAAAATGGCGCCATTATGGGTGAATCGTTCTTGCAAAATTCTTGATCACAAGAAGTTCAGAGTTTTGCTTCTCCGCCCTATTGCATTTCTAAGTAAATGAATTCCGTTTACCGCTATTTGTAAATTGTCTTTTAAAAGTCTTATACGAAATTAGTGATATTTAAATGAGAATGAAATGCGAAAGGACTCCAGGTAGCCGCAGTGCGCGCCTTTCATGAAAGTGTCCAGACCAGTTGCGCAACAACGATGGACAATGAAATGCGTCAGGCTGTAAAAACGTTTGTAAGTTTTTACAATGTGGTAATTAAGAACGAGATTGCACAAGACGACGAAAGAGTTAAAAGGAAGCGCGCCAGCACAAACACACACATAATTACACAAACAAACACGACCACACAGCTGTCTGCGCCCAGGAAGATCATAAAAACGCAAACGTAAGTAATCCACATTTATGGCTACACAACATTTTCACGGAACTGTGTCAATAAGCGAGGTGGATGCGCTGGACTAATGGTCAGCGGGGAATGGATTCATTCAGAGGCCGACAGGTAGCGACAGGACATTTGGCCACAGCAGCGGTGTGTGGCGTGTTCTGCTGTTGCACCGAAGCACCAACGAAATTTCAATCAAATCCAACTGGGTCACATTTTTTCAAGCATTCGCTGGGATGATTTGATATTTTACGCGCTCGGGTCAAACTGCAGGGCTGGGCCGCCCCGAGACAATTCGGTGCCCCGACACTTCACTTCAACTGCTTTGCAAAACTGTGGCATGTGCTGCAGTCGGGCAATGTTGGGTGTCCGAAATGCACTCGTCTCGTTAAGCACTGTTCACTTTTTCAATGTTCGCTTTATATCAAATTTTGTTTTTTGTTTTGTGTACTTTTGTACCAGTTATTCTAAACGAAACTTTTCATGCGGTCTTGCTTTTCTCGACGCTATCTTTTTCTTCGTCCACTTCTTTTAGTTGCAAACGTTGTTATTGTTGCTGGCTGCTTGTTCTTCTCGCAGCTCCAACCAGCCAGCAAGTAATATCCGGCAAGCACCTTCCAAGCGCCGACCAGCACCAAAGTGCGTCGCCGACCGCCGACCAGCAGAAGCGAGAGCCACGAGACGCGCGTGTTGCTGCGGAATACGCGCCAGCACGTTTGTTCTTGCGGCTGCGAATGTGACATTGGAATACCTACCTTAACCTCAAAAGTGAATTCGAAATTTTAACAAGGTTTGATATTAAAAATTAAAAAAGAAGGCAAAAACAGCACAACGACAGCAGTGACAGCAGCAACAACAAAAGCGCGAACAGCGACACTAACCGCAGTAGCAATGGCAACAAAAATATCCATTCAGTTTTAGTTCAATTCCGCAGCAGTTTCGCTGGGCGTTGTTGTAATTTCTTTGTCAAAAATCGTTAGCGACTGACGACGACGTCAAAGTCGGCGCCAGCGTCAACGTCGGTGCGAGCCGATTCGGGTTGGTTCTCTGCGCAAATAGTGGCGCACCAACGATTTGTTATTGTTGTTGTACCAGTGCCACCACCGCCACCATCGGCGATGTACAATGCGGCGAATTCGATTTGCAATAAAATTAAATTGAAATAGCTGGAGCGGAGGCGCAGAAAGTCGCTGGGAGAGCGAAGTATTGATTGGCATATTAAAGCGCACGGCAACCGAGGAGGGGGAGGGGGGGAGGCAGTGTGATATCGCGCAACTTTAAAATGCTGCCACAATGGCAAAGTGCAGGCTGCAGATACAGCAACACGCGGCGAGCGCAGCGCGTCTCAACTGTCCACAACAGCCATAGCAGAGAGCAAAGTGCTTCTGCGTCTGTCCCGCCACCATCGACGGCGTCTTGTTGCTGCCTGAAGTGGTCGCAGCGGGCGTGGTGTGCTTTAGGCTCCACCCACGTCGTCTTGGCAACCGACTAGCCAAGTGACGGTGAGTCGGTCTGGCTCGAACGGCTACAACAACACTACCAACAACAGCGACAACGGCACCAGAGCAGCAGCAACAACAGCCAACCACCCATCCCGTTCAGCGGCCGATTGCGGCTGTTGCAGACCGACCAATACGCGTGCGCCCTGGCACACAGGTAAAAGTGCCAAAACTCGTCTTTCTCCCATTGCGGTGCACAGTGAGCGAGTATCTGTGTGGCTGGCCGCTGCGCCTGTATGGGTGTTTGTATCTGCAAGACGCTATGTGTACGTAAGAGAGCGGACTGCATGCGAGCCGCTCGGCGCGACTACTGTTGTCTCGTTTGGGCGCACGCCATTGTCGTTGATTGGTGGATGAAGGACGGGAGGCAAGAAGGTAGAGCTGCGGATGAAATCAAACCAAAGCAAACCAAACCAAACCCGAGCAGAGGTGGATTATGCACACACTCATATAAAAAATACGATTTAACGCACACATAGCTGCGACTGCACTGGAAGAAATTTTTGATTTTGTCTATTGGAAAATACAAATGCCTCACCAAACTTTACCGCAAGCAAGATACCATTTACAGTTTACAGCATCGAAAAAGCCACTGGCCTAAGTTTTCATTTTACATTGTAACTGAGGTTTTGCAAAATATTAACTACTGTCCGACCGAATATTCGGTTTCGGTTTCGGACCAAATAAGTTGTTTCGGTTTCAGTTTCGGCAAAAAAATGGCTTAACGGCCGAAACCGAAACTTTCTAGAATATTTTTTTACATTTTATTGCGTAGCAGATATATACTGAAAGGAGGAGTAATATAGATGCCACCAATGTAAATACACTTTTTTTTTAGCATATAATATTAAATTCTTTAATTTTGAATATTAGCGAGTAAGGTACGAAAGGGTGATTTTTTCATGTTTATGTTTTTAAAAAATGAAAAAATTGTTTTTATTAATAAGTATTTAATTATTTATTTATGTTATGTTTGTTTGTTTGTTCTTTATTTACTTAATGTAAAATTCGTTTGTTGAAAAAAAATGCTTGATATGGTGATTTTTATTTCAACTAGAATGTTTCGGTTTCAGTTTCGGTTTCGGCCGAAAATTAAAAAAAAACCGAAATTCGGTTTCGGTTTCGGCCCAAAAAAGATGTTCGGTCGGACACTACAATTAACCAACCAACCATGTTTTACCTAAAAGTATACCAATAACAAAGTCAACAATTCTTAAAATTGAAATATAACTAACTAACTAACTGATTTCTTTAATAATGCGCCTTTTATATGGTAAACAAGAGACTTGAATATAAATGGGTGTCCATAAAGGGATTTTTTGAGGTAGATGAGGCAATCGTGATATTCGAAAAAATAATGGTAACTCCGAAATTTAATTAAGCGCCTCTAGACGGCGGGTTTTTAAATCTTTGTTTTCACCTTCAGTTGCTATTTGTAACTATTAAAAATACTGTACGTACCTATTTTTAGCTGTAAATAATAATGGCAAATTTAACTCCGATATTTTGTGATTCAAGCAGTTAATGGACAGATGTATGCACTGTGGCGGATACGATTAATTTCAACGCTTCTGTTCCACACCGGAACCAACTCATTCCGTACGTCCAAAATTTCAGTGCAGGCATCAAAATAAGATTCGTTTCTAACACGTATTCTCACTACCAAACTTCACCGATTATTGTAATCGCCTATTGGAAAAGTCTGTATGAATTCTCATTCGATAATTTCATTTGAATTTATCCAGTCTGCTTTTTAGAGTGTCGCTACAAGTACGCCGAGCACACACGAGCACAAAGCAGCGGCCGTCTGCGTCGCACGTTGAATTTGTTGCACGGATCCGACCAGAACGCGCGAAGCCAAGCCGGGCCAAAGCCTGTTTTTCTACCACCAGCGCACTGTTGCCGCACACACACACACTTGCACAGCGCGCACAAACGCGCCCGTACACAACTTGAAGCGTGCTGCATGTTGAAGCCGCTGCCGTTGCTGCTGCCGCTGCTGTTGCCGTTGTCGGTGTCGTTGCTGTTGCCGTTTAATATTTTTGTTAGTAAGCCAAATAGTAAGCAGGCATTCCCCTCTGCAAACAGTCACATTCAAGAGCTCAAGCCAAAGAGTACTCGAGCGCGCACAGCTGCCGAGAATCGAGCACCGAACCGAAACCCAAATTCAACCGTTTACCGTGCACCGTACCTTACCGGGGATACCGTACCGTACCGTATCGTACAGTGGCCTGACCGTAGCGTACGGCTGACGACTGGCTCGGCACCGATTCGCACATCCGCATCCGTTGGCCGTGTGCAGTGTGCTAGATAAATAGATACAAAGCAAAGAATATTTTCCTTTCAAATTTACACGCTGCTCCAAGCAAGAATTGCAAAAACAAATAAATTAATAATCTAATAACAATAAAAATAGAAATCGAAATAAAAAACACAATAGCCGCAGAAGCCGTGAAAGTGGCAGCAGCTGAAGCAGACGAGCACAACACAGGCAGCAGCGCGTCGCGCAAACACAAAAGCAACTCGCAGGAGGAGAAGAACAAGCAGAACGGATAAAAGTTTCGGCAGGAGTGCGGCGGGTGATTTGTTTGCGAATTTTTGAGTTAAACTGTTCGGCAAACATTCGCATTCGATTGCAGTGAATTGAGTTAAATTGATTAATTTTGTCAAATTGTCGCGCCAAAGCCATCGAACATAGCGAGCGCAGTGAAGTGTTTCGTCGAGTTGAAATTTACACACGAATTTCCGAATTTATTGCAGCCGAGCAAAAGTGCTGCGAGTGTCGCACATATGGGATTTAGTGCGTCGCGATTGAAGAAAAATATCGAAACAAATAATCGCTGCAGGAAATTTCCGATATAAGAAACTGAAGGGCGCATCCGCCAAAACGAATTTCGCGCTACACGGTCCGAGCATTGAAAGTCGCGCGCACGGTTCGCTTTCAGCGAATTCCGGTACACGCCGCGAATCAGCCGAAGCTTCGGTTGCGTGCCGTTAAATTCATTTCATACACGCGTCCAGCACAGCCGCCAACATAACGGCGCAACTCTTGAACAGTTTTCTGAAGGGATCGCCCCACCAGGCCACGATCGACATCATGCAGAAGCTGTACGCGGAGGCGCCCGGCGGTGGCCCTCCGGTGAGCATGAGCAGTGGTGGTGGCGGCGGCCCCGCTGGTGCCGGCGGCGGCAACAACGCCGGTGGCGGCGGCAGCGGCGGAGGGGGAGGCGGTGGCGGCAGCGCCGGCAGTGGTGGTGCCGGCAACGCGACAAATCCGAACAGCAACAACGCCACCAGCAACGGCGGCACCATGAGCCCGCTCGCGCGCACCGCATACACAATGAACTCGATGGCGATGCCCGTCGGCGGCATGTCGTCGGTGTCGCCGCAGACAGCCGCCTTCGGCGCACTGGAATCGGCGGCGGCGGTGGCCAGCATGACCGGCAGCATGGGCGCCGCGGCGGCCATGAATTCGATGGCTGGCAACTGCATGACGCCCAGTTCGATGAGCTACGCGTCGATGGGATCGCCACTGGGCAACATGGGCAACTGCATGGGCGGCGGCATGTCCACGATGGCCGCCATGGGTGGCTACTCCACAATGGCGCAGGCGGCGGGCGCGCGCGACCTGGACACCGGCTCGCCCAATTCGCTGAACAGAGCGCGCGTCGAGAAGCCGACCACCTATCGGCGCAGCTACACACATGCCAAGCCACCCTACTCGTATATCTCGCTGATAACTATGGCGATACAGAACAACCCATCCCGCATGCTGACCCTCTCCGAGATCTACCAGTTCATCATGGACCTGTTCCCGTTCTATCGCCAGAACCAGCAGCGCTGGCAGAACTCCATACGGCATTCGCTGTCGTTCAACGACTGCTTCGTGAAGATTCCGCGCACGCCCGACAAACCCGGCAAGGGCTCCTTTTGGACGCTGCACCCCGACTCGGGCAACATGTTCGAAAACGGCTGCTACCTGCGCCGGCAGAAGCGATTCAAAGACGAGAAGAAGGAGGCCATACGACAGCTGCACAAGAGTCCATCGCACAGCAGCTTGGAGGCGACTAGTCCCGGCAAGAAGGAGCACGAGGACTCGCACCATTTGCATCATCATCATAGCCGCCTCGACAGTCACCAGCACCACCACGGCAAGGACTCGGGTGGAGCGGGCGTGGGTGTGGGTGGCGCTGGTAGCGTGCTCGGCACAACACACCGCGACTCGGAGGCGCTGGCAATGTTGCACGCCAACGCGGAGCTGTGCCTCCAGCAGGCCGGCCAGCACGCGCCCTCGCACCATCACCAACAACACCACCAGCTGCAGCACGAGGAGCTGTCGGTAATGGTGAACCGATGCCATCCGTCGCTGATCAGCGACTACCACCCCTCCATGCACCACCTGAAGCAGGAACCCGCCGGCTACACACCATCCAGCCATCCGTTCTCCATCAACCGGCTGCTGCCGGAGTCGAAGGCTGACATCAAAATGTACGACATGAGCCAGTACCCCGGCTACAACGCGCTCAGCCCGCTGACGAACTCACACGCTGCCTTAGGACAGGACTCGTACTACCAGAGCTTGGGCTACCACGCGCCAGCCGGCACGACCAGCTTGTGACATCACCAGTACCCGTTGGCTTAAGGGCGAGCGGACCAGATGCTGCGCAACGTCAACGCCAGCGCCACCGCCAACAGCAGCAGCAGCAGCATCTTTGGCAGCAGTGCCGCGGTGGCCGCTGCCGCCGCTGCCAGCCTCAATAGCCTGCACAGCAGCATCAGCGGCAGTGGCGGCAGCACCAGCAACAACAACAACGGCAACATCAGCACCGGAGCTAGTGGTGGCCCCCTGGAGTCGGCTCATCATCACCACCACCATCCGCATCATCACCACGCCCACGCCCACGCACACGCGCACGCCCATCAGCAACATCTGGCACAGCAACAACAACGAAAAGCCTATCTCAAGTCCATGCAGCAGCACTACCAGCAGCAACAGAGCGCCAGCACCGGCGGCGGCAGCGCCAGTCCGCCGAAGCTCAGCGCGCACCAGCAACACCAGCTGCTGCAGAACCAACTCACACCACCGGACCTGCAGGACGACAACTCCAACATCACCGCCGACTTGAGCGACGAGCAGCAGCTGCAGCTGCAGCAGGCACAGCAGCAGCAGCAGCTGTACAACAACTACCAGCAGTACGCGGCGGCGGCTACCTACCGCAATTGGAACCACAGCTTGACGCTGAACGGAGCAGCGGCGCTGCAGAATCTGCTCTAGCGCTGAGCGCTGTACGAGCAGCAGCCGTCGTTGCACAACGCCGCACCTCAGCAGCACCAACCAGCGACAGCAACGACAATGGAAAGCATTGTTGCTGCTGTTGCGGCCGTCGAGCCAAAGGTGGAGGAGACGTGAGAGCGGCGCAATTAGCGGGCTTGTGACGCAGCGCGTGCACAATGCGAGGACGAGGCCAGGCAGTTGGCGCGGCCTTTTAGCACCTGCGGACTGGGGCTGTGTGGGAGCAGCCAGCCGACCGAGGACGTCCTGTTGTGCCGGTCTAGAGGGCAGTAAGTAGTCAGTATAGGCCAAAGTGCGGCATAGCAGGCAGTGGCGTGCGCCGCGCCGATCGTAGCATTTGTGTGCGACTCTTGTGACGGCGTTAGGCGGCACAGTTAGCGCCTTCACGCTCGCGCTTGCCTTAACGCTTCAACGGCTGCCAGCTGAATGCATTGGCGCGCCTGGCCGCTGAAGATGAATGCCGGCAGCGGACTTGGATGTAGGCAAATCTTATTGATCGCGCGCGTTGAACTTGTAAATATTTTTCGATTTTATTGCCCCTTCCTCAATTGTTGCTTCTTCATTTTGCAAATGCTTGCATGGCATTTCAGTGTGTTTAATACTGCGTGGGCGGCCTGACAACTCCGTCCTTCTGCGCGTTCCTTCCTCTATTTCAACGTGGAGGTAGAGATCGGTCGACGCGATCGTTTTCCTAACTGCGCAAACTTCTTGTTGCAAACATTCCATTCGAAGCAGCTATCAAAAGTGATGTAGTTGTAGGTCAAAATGTTTTCCAATGGAAAACTTTACGTTAGCGCACTATGAATGCAAAATATTCCCCTCTCTCTCTCTCTATCCTTCTCTATTTGCAATAGTCAACAACGGTGATAAGGACTTGAGCTGAAATGTAGTAACGAATTAGTTTGTTTTTCTACATGCGTGTTAAGTATGTAGAAAATTGAAAATAATGTTTTCCGATTGCTCTAATGTCGCATAAAGGTGCCCAGAACATTTTTTGTCCACTATCTGCTATTGCAATAGAAGTCGCTTTACGCGAGCAACGACTGTGAATTTTGTTGTACATTTTCCTGGAATTTTATTAGATTTGTGTTTAATATTGAAGCATTTGCAGCCAACTGAATTGGGATCAGCAATCTGGACGTGCTCCGGTGTGAATGGGTGAAGCCTCGTCTTTATGGCCGCGTCTGACTGTACTTATTCGGCTTGTGCGCCTGCGTTGATTCTCGATTCCGTTACTTTAGGGCCAGGCAATAACTTAACTTGTCGAAACTTCCGTGCCATTTATGCCACTTATGTAAATGTAAAGTCTTAATGCAAAGGCAGTGCAACTATAGAAATACGCAAGTAACAATACGCGAACGAATGTCGTTGCACGACACAGCAAACAATCAATCAATCAACACGTTTTTATACTAATCCCTAAATTTTAAGTACTGTAAATTTGTTCGTCTTTATGCTTTGTGGTTACATTTGATTGCATCTGGATGCCTAGTTTTAGTTGTATGTACATTTAGCTCCCTTATTGGATAATGCGTAGTTATAACGATGCAAGTGCAATTGAGAAAATGTTGAACGATTGAGCTGGCGCCGACGTGGGAGAACTCAACTCAACTCAAACAAACAACGTTAAAGAAAACGGAAAGAATCCATTCCATTGTAGATTGTCATACGAGAACCGAATTCGAATTGAAATGATCAAAAACCAAAAATGAATCTTCACAAACAATTTTTATACATACGTATACTTTTACACTCTATCTTTACTTTACACACGTTTGTTCGTATGAAGTCCGTTTAGTTTACTTACTTGAAAATGTATGTAAAAATGCAAAAACAATTTCAATTGTTATTTCATTTTTTTATAATTTTATTTTTCTCATTTCACATTGCTAAAAGTGTTTATAGCAGTTTGCACACATACATATGTACACAAACACCCACACCCACACACTCGTACACAAACGCCTACAATAATGTAAATTTATGCGTAGAATTGTGTAAGATCGTGTCGTTTTTTAACTGTAATTAACTAATTAATTATCAGAAGTAATTAATGCAAGTAATTAATGCTAATCAAGAGAAAACAATTAAGGAATCGATCGATACCACACACAGACAGCAACTAGCATTAAGTATTGAAGAATCTTGCTGTAAGCCAGATAATGTAAGAGACACATTGCAATCAACATGCAACACGGAAATCGCAATTAATTTTTAATAGAAATAATGGAAAGATGAAATTTTTACGCAAACAATTAATGAGAATAATGCAGAGCAAAAGCAAAGCTAATTGAAAAACGAATTGAAGTGTGTGCATGGAAAATGCAAAGACGAAATAAACGAAAACTAAAAACTGCAGACTCATAACAGAAAATTAAGTAAATTTAGATTAGAATGATAGCAGAATGACGTTGTCGTTGTCGTCGCCATTGCAGCAGCGGTGGCAACATCGGCATCGGCATCTAAGCAAATAAATGAAAAATCAACTTGTTAATTTTGCGATACAAACACACACAAAGCCACACACATACACACAGCCATACCTACGTACTTAAGTCGTTTGTAAATGCATGCGCGAAATTGTGTATACATACTAGCAGTAAATATGCATAAATATATCTGTCAAGAAACACAAAAATTACAAAAGCAAAACAAAACAAAACAAAAACAACAACAAAAAAGAAAACGAAAAACAACCACAGCAACTGAAGCAGCAAGAAAATATGAGTAATAATAATTATAAATAGTAATGATAATAAATAACTTTAAACCTAGTTAAAATTTAATAAAATCTTATTTTAATGTTTTAAATACAAAAAATAAAACCATGGTCAGTTTTCTTTGGAAAATCAAATTGAAACAGAACTCAAATACATCGGTGTGAGGGAAAGACATCCGAAAAGAACAAAACATTTCAGATCAAATAGCAGACATTTCAAAAAGATCCAACTGTCGTTCAGTGTAGACGATAAAACATCCAAGAAGAAGTCAGGCATTTGGTACAACTGTAGATCTATCTAATGTAAATATTTAAGAACAATCTTGCTCACAGTCGCCTAACAGGTTTATTGTGCTCCAGAAGACATCACAGACACACAGGTCCTTTGCAACAGGTCCTTTTCACAGAAACTAACAGGCCACAACAAAACCACTAAGCTACATACTGGCTTCCTAACAAAATTGTTCCTTATTTTATAAAAATCGGTTAAAAAATCAAATTAAATTTAAACGTCTACAACATAAAACACCGGCCCTATAAAAATGTGTTTACCATTAGACTAACGCAATATCGCGTTCTCGAAGGAACAACTCACAATGGACAAGTGTCACAAGCAAGAGGGGGTTTAGGGGTTGAACCCCCCAAATATATGTATGTTAGAAATAGTTTAGGTAGCATTCATGATTTCAAATGATATTTGACTCAAAAGCTGTACCTATAACGCTCCTAAAATGAAATCCTGTGTGCGCCACTGCAATGGACCCTACAATTTTTGTATGCTGAGACTATCTTGACAAGAACTTTTTTAACTACCTAAGCTTATTAATTTTCATTATTCTGTTTTTATAAAATATCCAAGTTTACATATATTACTTACAGTACAATGGTTCAAATGGCTGGGTGCTATGTCTTACATCATAATAGTGAGTTAGACCACCAATCAGAGTCAGTGGTTTCAAATCCAATCTAATATACAGCAAGTGCTAGGTTAGGTTAGGCCAGATCGTTATTAGGGCCAATAGTGAAACGAATCAGTTGGACATTTTTTTGAAGCCCCATATGACTCACTGAATCCTTTAGTTAATTTAGCTAACAAAAGTTTTTTCAGTACTTCAAATCACTTGAAAGTTAATTGTTTCTCAGTGCCAAATGCCAATTTCATTAAATTCGAGAATTAGAGTACTTAATTTTGTGCATTCATTTTGATTTGTTATTAAAGTGTGCTCGAGCGAGCAGGCCAACTCGAAGCCTCTTCATTTGATTCTATTCAAGATTTCTCATATTGAAATTTTCCATTTTCGATTTATTCGTTGTCACTTTTATCGGTCGTATGGGCATGGAATCGCTTTAATTGTGCAGATAAACGTTGAACAACTGACCTTTAACAATCGATTCTGTATTACTTGTTCTCTCTGGATGGAATAATGATGAATTTGTTGCTATCTTATCTAGTCAGAGCATTTGATAACGACAAGCGACAATAACCAGCAATAAATTGCAATCAGAAAACAGTCCAATAAATGTGCATGGCGCGCGAGCCGTTCGAATCATTTGAACTGCGTCGGACCGAACCGTCCGCGCCATCGACAATGCACCGCAACTGCAGTGACAGACGATGCAGATGGTGGAAGGTAACATTGGCTGGGCCTTTCCGGTTTCGGAGAGTGTCACTGGCGGTAGGTGTCCGTAGGCAATCAGGCAGACAGGCCGACCGTTGGACTTATCTCTGGCTGGCAAATACACTGGCCGCACAAACAGAGTGCATTGAAGATACAATCACCGTATCTCGGACTGCACTCGGGAACGCTGCGGGCGGCAGCCAGAAGGGTGTTAGGGGGGCTTATAAAAATACCGAAAAGTGCAGGCGCACTACGGAGAACAGCCGAGGTGTTGATATGTCAAAACGAAACGAAAACATTGATAAGTGCCCAACTACAATTTTATTAGCGCGTCGAACGGTTGAGGCACTCCGACAGCGAGTCGCGTTGAATTGCTGGCGATAAAGTTGTCATATGCCATAAGGCCCAACGATGACGATAATGGCGATAAGTAATTCCTACTTACAAATTTATTTAATAAGCTGTTGTCTTTCCAATTAACAATAACAAGCGATGCCGCTTCAGGTGGTCAGTTGAGCAGTGGACGGACGTGTCATTGGGCTTGATGCAGGCATTGGTGGATTCGTGTGATTCGGGAATGGTAAGTGTGAAAATTTGCATTTTATATAAGAATTTAATGTGAACCCATTGCTGCCTAATGGGTAAAAATTTACCCGCTAAAATTGACTTTTTAAAAAAATCACAGAAAAGTTCGTGGTAGAGATATCTCAAAATCATTGATAGGGATGGTTGGGATAAAGATGGAACTACCTTAGTCTAGTGGAGGTCACGCTAAAATTCCGCCATCTAGCTAGAGTTACCAGACTCCAAAAATCGAGAATTTTCCGGAGCTGGAAAATGTGGCGAAACGTAGTGGCCTTAGAACTTCACAAAAATCTGCCTCCTAACTCACCTGTAAAAAATACAGCTTTTCTTCACGTGTTCAGCTGATCACTTCAAAAAGTATGGAAAAAAGCTACCATTGCTGCCTAATGGGTAAAAAATACCCAATGAATATCTCAGCAACGTGCAGAGATAAAAAGCTCAAATTTTGTTTCTGATCATTTTTTGGTCGTGTATGAAATTTTATCAAAATCGTATGGGCGGAACGGGTACCCGGCTTTAATGGGTTAAACATAAATGAATTTGTGTTTTAAATATGAATACGTATGGCAGTTGTTGTGCCTTGCAAGAAGCTACAAAATATCGATTGCATTGATGTAGAACAGTGATGACCATTCTGCTTGTCGCTAGAGCAGTATTCAAGTACAGTTGGAAGTTGGGGAAGGGAGTTTTGGGGGTTCAAACCCCCCCAAACACACAAATTGCTGGTACAAAATGTGGTTTCGAACGGTATTCGACTCAACAGTTCTACGCAAAACCGTGCTCCCTCCCTATAACGTCTCTAGGCCCACTGTCCTAATGAGTCTTAAGAACTTTCATGGAATTAGATCTTTGTACTGGCCAAGGTGTCGTCTGCTACTATGAAATACATCATCGCAGTGGAGGATTACTTGTTCTGGTGTTTTCTCCGCTACTCCACAGATCCTTCAAGTAGTGCCGGAATTCGCAAAAATCCGATAAGTAATGAATAATGGTTTTACATGAAGAACGGCAAAAGTTTGTTATGAAAAACGGCGCATACGTGGTTTAATAAACTTTGTTTAATATCCATAAAGCAGTGTTTATGTGCATATACTATAATATCGATTATACTAAAACTACCACTAAGAAATGACTTGATCTATTTGATTTGAAACAGAGTTGCCATGTCACAGTATTCAAAAATGGCGAAAATGTGTGCATTAATCAATCATCAAACAATAACAACTGGAAATGGGTTAAATCTGTTTTAAATTCGCAAATAAGCTACTATTTATTTTAGTCTTTTTTGAAAAATCAGATTTGATTACATAAGAACCCACATCAGTCGGTTGGATACTCAAATACCCATTCAAAAGTCAAACATGCCGTAAGTTACACATCTGAAATTTGACACAGCTACTTCTGTAGCTGTGTCAAACACAGCTAGCTGTCTATACGGCAAATATAAGTCCAAAAACTTTCAAAAAATCTCAGAGCGATGAGATCTCATAGATATGGTTTTTTCTCACTCCATTTGGGAGCATAGGACCTCAACAAGGCCCTTCTATATAGCCCGATTTGAAGAGTATGCATTACTACCTATTTCGCATAGAATCGATCTCCTTCAGGTATTTTTCGGTCGTCCGCTTCTTTTACTCCATTGGGGGCTGGTGTAGCATGTGACCTATTCAGCTATTTTCTTATCTGCTTAAAAAAGTGTTCTTCACTCATTAGTTTCCTGAGCACATCATTTCGTAATGTTTTTACGGGTTACTTGTTAAAAACAAAAATCGATTACCCTATAACTTTAGATGTTTGTGTTTCTTAAAGCGCATTGAGTACGAATTGTTGAAAATATTTGTGTCTACTTGAAGTTTTTGCCAGCAATGTCGAATGTCTCCGTTGCAAATAAGAATTTTTGGCTAACGTTGGTAGATCAAGAAAAACAACCAAAACAAAAGCAGCAACAAACCAAAAAAGAACACAAAAAAAAGCAACTGAAAAGGACGAAGCAAAAACAGCTTAGATACTCCAGGACAATATTTGCGTATATGATGTACTACAAACACATACAATGTGTACCCAACAAATACAGACAAGCGGAAGAACATCCACTTTTCTCTCTTCGGCCGTACGAATTATGTAGGTTTGTGTGTGTGTGTGTGCGCGTGTGTGTGTGTGTTCATGTAGTGCTGGTAGTGGTGAATGTTGAATTTATCGAATAAGCAATACAGCGCCGCAGCAGGCAGAATGAGGGCTATTGAAAAATTAAAATGGCGGCAAACACGCCAACAGACTTCGTCCTCGAGACGATTCGCGGTTGAAGAGTGAGTGGCCGTATGGGCTACTCACCAGGCGGTACAAAAACATTCGAATACGCATTTTATGTTTTATATCAATACTGAAAATATTCGATAAGGATCCACTGCATGTGGCCAAATGTTGAAAGGACTTTTCGGAATGCCAGGAAGCGTGGCGCATTTCTTAGAATGTGTTGTACCTACTTGAGATTTGGCGCTGGCGGGAGAAAGTGGGAACAAGTTGAAACAAGTGGGAGTGCAATGTGGAGGAGGGCGACGTGGTAGAGAGTGCGTTATCGGTGGCGGTGGTGGTGGTGGAATCGGTATCTGCAGACAGCCATCGCAGACATGCGCGTTGTCAGCCTGCGCATGTCCTGTCATTACGTGCGCTGCCTGTGTGCTGTGTATACACAAGGAACTACGTTTGTGTGTACATAGATATGTATGTATGTATATATGCGTATACATGTGACAGCTTGTGTGCGTGAGCCTACATTTATATGTAAATAGATAAATAATTATGAGATAGTTGCATGCGACCAAAAGAAGAAGAAGAATAGGCATTTAAACGTTTGTAGCGAAAGCTGTGTCACCTTAATTAATTTATGAGCCAACATCACTACGCGTACATAAGTCGCCAAAATTGTAGCCACTGCAATGTCGGATATGGGCTCAGTTGATTCCAGGAGCGATTTAGTGACAGCCAAATTCGAAATGATTTTTGATGTCTGTTGACATTGGACACTTCAAGGTGTCGTCGCTGTTCTAACTGTCTTGCATGCAATTAGTAAATATATACATGTTTAATATTTATACATATGTGAATACTCATATGGGTTAATACGCACATATTTCGCTTTTAATTTTACCAGAGTATTCGCTGGGGAGTCTTTCCGGCCTGTCCTGGGTGAGACATTAACATTCCGGCTTAATTGAGGCTAACCACTGATGGCCAAGCAGAATAATGGCTGCAGGGCATGCATGCTCGTAATGGCGAAACGCTTAAAGGCCACCATTAGCCTATTCCGCTAATTGGCCTGAAAAGCACTTTGGTGTTCACCGAAACCGCTTCACGCTAATGCCTCATTGATTTATACCTTGCCAACTCGGTTATAATCTCTCTAATTGGTGTTTGGATTTCGTAATAATTTTTATGACATAAAATTTTCCCTTTCGAGTTTAAATGTTACAACAAAAAAATAGTACGCATATATCCGCCCTTAACCATTTTTAAATTAATTATTAGGATTTTCTAGATTGGAATCGAGGGTCTTGGTCTTATAAAAAACTTCTTTGCGGGTTAACAAAATAATTAGAAAATGACATCCTTGAATTGACCTTTGCGGCTATGTTAATAGGATTCGATCCGTGAGGTGCTGTTTGGTGTGATTCTGTTGCGTAAGTTGAGCTGGATCTGAAGAATGTTTGGAATGATGTTATTGTAATTGCTAAATTGTTGTCTTTTTATCTTGTTGTGGATTTTAGATAAACATAATGTGCCATAGAGTGACAATTTTGACCGTATTCAAGTTCAAAAATGCAATAAATACCGATCCGAATATCGATCACCAGATCAAGCTTTGTGTGACTTTATGTTCAGTTCTCGTTTTGACCCCAAAACCAAAATTCGTGAAAGCTGTAGAAGACCTCATTGGAAAGTATCTACCTACCTTAAAAAATTGGTTCAAAAACTGGAAAAAAACTGAAGCACAATTTTGTAATCGACGCAATAGATCTTGGCACCACTTGATACACAGAGATAAAAGATAATTCGCTTCGTAGTCAAGCCATGCGTTTATGGAGTTCTTTCCGCCTTGCAGAAGTTTTTCCTGACGCGTAAAGCTCCGATAAATTTGAACAGAATGCTCCTTATATTTTGTATCCACCTTTAAGGGGACAGTCCCCTCAAGCGTCCGAGAAAAACGCGTTTTTTCCTGATTTTTTTTCTTACAGAAAGAAAGATCGGAGACATAAGAACTTTGGGATATGTTTTAGTCATACTTTCAACTTTATTTACAAAAAAAATTACATCTGGGAAATTCTAAATGACTGAGTTTTTCACGTTTTCCGGCAGCGTTTCGGCACGGTCGGAGTCCATTTGCGGGAACGATAGCAGCCGTTGGTTTCAACTAAAATCAAAAATTTTTTTTTTGTTTTCTTCGTCAGACTTATTTGTTCTATGTGAACTACGGAAATTCCAAAAATCCAAAATTTAGACGAAAAATTATGATTTTAAAAAAAAAAGTGACTTTTTTTACATTTATTTGTTAATAAAAAAGGTATTAAAAATCGGAATTTTTCAAAATCCGTAGTTCGCATAGAGTAGTTTTTCATACTGAATAAAATAAATTTTAGTTTAAGAAAATCTGTTGATAACTTCTATAGTTATCTTTCCCGCAAATTGTGAAAACATGGTTTTGAGAAAACGCACTTTAAACGCGCCGTGCGTGGCCGCCAGGCACCGTGCGCGACCGACTGAATTTTCGTGCAACTCCTGAAATACTTCGAATTTGGAGCTAAAACTTTACATACATAATCTTAAATAGATGCCCAATCGATTAAGCAAAAAAAAAAAAACGATTTTTTGAAACCTCTTGAGGGGACTGTCCCCTTAACACATCTGCACATCTAGATTTCAAAACCACGTACCCGAAATGTTTTGCCCGAGGCATCCACTGTATATGAATACTTATTCCTAATACCCCGAACACATAGACGACGACAGCGACACGACTGCATCTGTCAAAATATATAATCGGAACGTTCGTAGGGAAACGATTATTTTGAGGACAGCAGGATTACACGAACACCGACCGCAGTTGCCCCTCTCGCCACACATAGAACTATTCTCTATTTCTTAGGCGACAAAACCAAAGCAATTGGCATCACTGCTTCAAATCACTTTTAAGGGAAATTTTCTTACTTTTTCGGTGTGCTTTGAACAATAATTAAAAATTTGTTAGTATTCCAGTTAAAATTTAATAGGTAAAATGATTACACATTGCCATTTGTTTTAAATTGATTGTACAACGGTAAAATGGATATGAAGAATTTCGAGTACCGAAGCACTTAGAAATTCTTGTGTTTAGGAGCTTAAAATATGATGACGTTACTGCCGCTTTCATTGTAGCCACGTAGTTCACTACACGGCGACGGTCGAAGTCGACGCCATCTTGTAATTGTGTGGCCGTGCCGCTGCCGTCTTGAATGTGTTCGGGCCATAAGTAATGATATAATTACCAAGGTAGACTAAGTACGAAGAGCCACGAAAATTGTCGCCGAATGTTCTCATTGAACAGGGTGGTTTGCTGCAGTTTAAATTTAGGAGCAACAAGTAGATCGCCGGGATGCACAGTGATTCGTCGCATAGACAAAATTAAAAAAATTTATAGTCTCAAAATTTAACGATTTTGATGTCATTTGAAAGGTAAAACTCCAACTAAGAAAACCCAAAAAAATCTGTGCAAAAAATTAATTAGTGTGTGTGCAAAAGCGGCTCAAAGTTGAAACTTTTTTTACAAAAAATTGTAAACACATATTTTCTGGTTTTTAGTCTATTGAGTAAAAAGAATTGTAAAAATACAGGGTTGCCAAGAAGTTGCTAAAACTTTCAATAAAAATTAAAAAATGATGTGGCCATTTTCGCTTTTAATTTTTTCTTAAAATTTGCAAAGCTGAGGCTTTTACATGATTAAATATTTTTCTAAATTAAAAATCTGAAAATTGGCAAAACTTAGAGGAAAATATCTAAAAAGTATGTGAAAGTATGTTCCTGAATTTTTTTTATTTTAAGAAGCATTCTTTCTTTGTCGTATAATGTAATCCTCCGATATCTTCCGATCTCAGAAAATAATTCAATTTGAAAAGTGATCTAAACACGTATTTTTCGACAAAATATATTTTATTTATCCCTAAAAGTATGCAATCAGCATGAAAAATTGACAAACCTGCATAAATGCAAAACATACATCTATTATTATCGTTTTTATTGTAGAACCAGAGGGTCCTAAGACAACTTCTGTTACTCTTTGGAATTATCAATGTTGACGTAAAATCTGAAAAATCTAGCCAACACACTCGTTGCTATAGCTCACCAAAAATGACGAAAATTGCAAATTTAAGACTCTGGTATTGCCAAACTACAAAAGTTTAAGAATAACAAGATAGAATCTTCAATTCAGCAGACCATGATTAACTAGTATACCTAATTTTATGAAGAACGAACCACTCCTTCTAATTTTGTCCCGCGGTTGTATGGAGTCGAATCACTGTGGGATGTCACAAGTATCAAAAAGAAAGTAAAGTTTCATATTTGAAATTTATTTGTATACCTGTGTTCAGTGGCGCACGCAGGGGGGTTTGGGAGTCCAAAACGCCCAAACACAAAAATTGCTGGTACAAAATATGGTTTCGAATGGTATTCGGTTCAAAAGTTGAACGCAAAATCCCCGGCAAAATAAAATCCTGTGTGCGCCACTGCCTGTGTTTACGAGTATATTTTATATTTGAAATTTGTATTTAATTTGGAACATTGCACACAATATTTATTGTTTTTTTTTCTATTTTATTTTAAATGCTAATGAAAAGGTTGCAAAACAATGTGTTTTGTGCAAATACATGTACTTCGTACTCCTACTTGTAAAATGGAACCATGATCTTTAGGCGACGCAAATTCTTGCTGTCATTTATTATCTAGTTTAGAGTCTCCTGGATTATGCTTCAGTAATCTGGAGCCCCTACTGCGAGATTCATTCGAATCGCGTTGAAATTATTCAAAAAATGTTTACAAGATTTGCTATCCGGAAAATGATGGTCGAACTTCATATCCAGGCAGACGCAAATTACTCGGTTTGCAATCCCTCAGTGAGCGAAGAACTTTCCTCTGTCTCATGTTCGCATATATTTTGCATTGTCCTGATTTATTAAAATTTTTCAGTGCTTTGGAGATTAATCGGTCTTTGAGACATAATCGTTTGTTCTCTGTCACAGTACACCGAATAAATTATTCATCCGCCTTTGCAATATGTACAGCCCACATTTAGATTTCAGTGCAAATAGTTTTAGATTAGCCTTATTTGGTCTTTTTAATTAGTTATTTAAGAATTCATTGTTTCCCATGTGGTGTGATGTGATGTGATGTGATGTGAGAGTGGGCAGGAAGGCTACAGGCCATAGCACTAGCACATTGTTCTATACCCATGGGGGGATAGGGAAGGAGAGGAGAGTGATATCTCATATTTAGGGAGGGGACCTACAGTTTAACGCCGAATCCGAACGGCGATTGGCAGTTTTTTCGTTCACACTTGGAGGTTTTGCCATTGCCTGCCAAGAGCGCACTTGTGCGATTCTTGTAATTCTCATCTGCTTCATGTGGATAGCGATAGAAGTAGATGAGCGATTTACCAGCCCGAGCCAGGAATCGAACCTGGGTCCTCGGTAGGGCCAGCGCGCTACCCGCTGGATTATCGAGGCTGGGAATTGGTTCCCATTGCTTGTCTGTAAGTAATTCAACTGTAGACTAAATATATAAATAAAAATAAAAAATTGGCGTACAAAGAATTTTGGAGAATGCGCTCCGTACTTTGTTTATTGTATTATAGTCTAAGTGAAAAAATGTCCCCTAATTTAATGAAATACTGTACTATATGTCCAGTGTAGAGTTTGCTATTTCAATGCGATTTAAGTAATGTTTTTTAGTCTCACGTCAGATTTAACATGGAAGTCAGCAGAGTTTCTCCCTAAATCCGTATTTTGCTTTCTGCATTTTAACCAGCTAAAAGCGAAATTAAAATTTCAACACTCAAATCAAACCGCTTCGTCAACTGGAAGACACCATTTCTATGCGGCGGCGGGTGGGCGTTTATCATTTTATGTGGCATTATGTATAGTAAAATTTTAAAGTGATTATTAAATGTGAGTGTGGCTACGTATGTGTGTGTGTGTGAGCGAAATGAAAATGCCGGAGTGTACAAAAACTGAATATTCCGCTACGTCTTTGCCTCGCCTTCGCCATCGTCTCCACAGAGTTTTATTATTTTGTTGCTGTTTTGCGTTTTGTGCGGCTGCTGGCGCTGCTGTGGTACGCAAAAGGCCAATTACCATCAGCATGCGGCTGCAAGAAGGAACACGGCAAGGCATGATTCGGCACGGCAACGCAGCCAAGCCGCAATCTTGTAGTAATTTTCTAATGGAATATTTAATTTTAACCCGAGCACCGACAGTGCATAAATACGCCCGGGCGCACATAGGCGGCCCGCACACAGCGGCACACGTACACGAATATGCGCTCGCTTTTATGAAAAAAAAACCTTTTGAACGCGATAGACACACATACTCACGCAGCGGCACATGGACAGGGACACAAAAGCCTTTCGCGTTTATGGCGGTTTTGGCATTTGCCGCGGTGGCAATGAGCACTGACAGAGCACCGAGCAGGCAGTTAGACAGGCAGCGCCGTGCGACGGCCATGTTGGCGCGGTGCGCCATTCCCTTCGGTGCTGCTCCTGTTGGCGCACTCTGGCCGCGAACGCTGTGAGCGGTGGAGGGCGAGCGTTGCTTAGGCAGCGGAGCGAAAAGGTTGCCTGGTTGGCTGGTTGGGAGCGCCTGACGGGCAGAGATGGGGCGGCTGGCGGCTGGCAGCGCTTTTCATTATAATAATAATACTTTGTAATTAGGTTTTCGAAAGTTAATTAAAATTCGGTTATGAAAGCGGAAACTTTCTCATGAACGCTTCCGGAAACAGGAAAACGGAGAATGCAAACGCAGAAGCGCCATACATACGAACAGCAGCGCCACAGCAGCCAGCACCAGCCACCAGGCAGCAGCAGCCGGACGGACGGGCAAAAAAGGATTTGCGCACTTGGCAAGCGTACGATGCGAGCGCTGGTAAAGGATGCGAATGCGAATGCCAGCGCACGAGAGATGAATCTTTTTGTTGCTGTAGTATTTTGGCTTTTTTGGTTGGCTGCCGTTTTTTAGCACTGCACGCTGGCAAATTGAGTCGGCTGCGGGCCGGCGGAGGGTTGCACCGGATATGGGCGGCCGGGCGGCGGAGGTAACTTTGTTTCGAGCAAAAATTTTTGAGTAAACATTTCAGTTAAATTAAAAAATACATATTATATTTTAATGAGGAACGTTGGCTGTTCGCGGCTGCCTGCTGCATGCCACCTCGCTTCCGCCGGCGCGGCGTTGCCAACTTTCGCGAGGCCGCCACCTATCACGCAGCATGGCAGCGCGCTCAAGGCGGCGTATGAGAAAATGAGCCAATGAGTGCGTTATCGTGGGTGGGGAGGGAGGCGCGGAGAGGGCGGTGTGGCGATGGCGGAGCAGGCGCAACGACCGACGACAGCGACGACGATACAACGAATGGGATAATTAAAATGATGACTTGGAAATAAATTCCCGTTATCTTTGACCAACAGCCGCCACCAATGTTCTTGTTGTTGTTGCTGTTGTCGCCGCTGTCATTGTCGTCGCACGTACGCGTTGTTGTTATGGCGCATGATGATTTTTCGCACTGGCTGGCAGAATGCAATGTGCTGGAGGAGCTGCCGACTGCTGGCGACGAACTAAGCCAAGTGCGCACTAACGTGAGCAGACAGCGCCAAAGTCACACAGCTTGGCGGACAGACAGAGAGACAGACAGCCGTGGCGCATATTGACAGCTCGAAGCCAGCGTACGGACGCGTATGACAGTAGCGCATTATTACTGACAGCGGTAATGGGTCCATTGGCCCCAAGCTGCTGGGATGTGCGCTCGTGCATGCGTGTGTGTGAGTGTGTGTGCGTGAAGGACGCATAAAATGTGCTCTATCAACACGTAGCGCTGCCAAGCGCCTCAACGCACTTGCCAACGCTCAAACGTCCTGCTGCGTGACTGTTGACGGCAGCTTCGGATTAAAACTGCCGCACGGACCGATGCCGGTACGGGCGAGCGTGTGGACGGCTCAATGGGTGAGCTGAATGTGCGACGCTAGCGGCTGCCAGGCGGCCAGGATGTGTGAGTGTCTGCTTGTGTTTGGCACTGTTATTGTTGTTGTGTTAATTTTTATTGCAGTTTTTTTTCTCGTGCAGAGATTGATGAGTTCAGTGCAGATACTAAGCAGGGTTCTGCAGCTAAAGGTCAGGCTAAAAGTATATCGCCGACACTATACCAACAACGCAATGCGTAACGGCAAATTCTTAGGTAATTTCAGCTGTCGTAAAATATGATAAGCAGCACATAATTTTAGGCATATTTTAAATTGTAAACTTCTGGCTATAATAATCCTGCTTCACTCACACCAACCAACGAAACCAGTAAAACGTTGCACTCACCTTTGGCGTTGTCCATTTTGCGTTTCGCGTTTCCTGAGCCCGCCCCCCTAGTCAAGTGTGCTCAGCAGGCCAACGTAATTACAACGACATCCTGGCGGATTGCTGCAAGTTGCCGCAGCATCGCTGCAAAATCAAAAATCTAATCTCCGAAACCTTACGGTTATTTGTGTTAAAATGCGGACACGTGACTGGCCGCATGCGCGTCGCTGCCGCACTGCCGCGAATACGAAACAAGGCGACGTGCGACGTGCGTCGACAAGTGCATAAATCAAAACATTACAAATTTGTGGCACGCAGAAGGGTCACGGAGATTTCGTCGGCATTATCTCAAAGTGGCACACAATGTGCGCCACTTTCGCACACACACACATGCAAACAGCCGACAAATGCGCCTGGAGTGTGCGCGCGTTGATTTTATTATCTCCAGATACGCAACTGGCTTTGTTTACTTTTGTCTAATGCAAAAATATAAAAACTCGCCATTTTCACCAACGAATAATTTTAATTTAATAATTCGTGCTGATGTTGCGTGTTGTTGTTGTTGTTGTTTTTGTTGGTTGTCGTCTGTGGCATGTTGTGTACGTCATCCTCATCAACAGCACCAACACATCGTATGCCACCGTCACCGTCGTCGTTTGCCTGCGCACACCTCGCAGATACTTTGGGAAACGCATTAATCACGTTCGGCATGCAGGCACCGCCAAAAGCGACAGCAACAGCAACAATAACAACAACGAAAAGAACAACAGCTGTGGGTGTGGGTGAAATTGCTGGCGCATTGCTGATGGCATGCAATGCGCTGGCTGGCTACGACGACAGGGAGGTGGCGGGGGCGCGCGGGTGCGGTTAAAATTGAAAGGGTGTGACAATGACTGATGTGCCCGATGATGCCTGGTGCCGTCTTATCGATTGGCGAACATGCGCGTTCCCAGCAGCGCACACACCTCGACGTTATCATTGCCGTCCTTCGATTGGATGTAATTTCATACGAGCGCCCGTTCGACCGCTCAACCGCTCGTCCGCTCCACCGACAACCGAGCGGTATTAATGTCCAAATTATGTGCATACATATATTTGACAAAGGTTTCCCCAGCCACGTTGACCCGAAGGGCGGTGTCGCTGGTATACGAGTTTAAGTGTTTGCTTGTGTGTGTGTGTGTGCGCGTGTGCGTGCTTCTGTTAAAATAGATCAATTATAATTTATAAAATATTATTAATGTGAAAATTTAAGTTTCGTTGAATTTCAATGAATATTAGTGTCAGAAATGTGGTCAGGTGATTAATAAAAGCGGCGAAAATGAAGTTTTAAAGGGTTTTTATCGCTTGTAAAAAGTGATACCTATACGCATTTGTTGTATAACGATGTGTGGAAAACCAAAGCCAATTTTAAAAAGGCTGTAATTTCCACATCGGCTGTCGGTGAATTAGTCGATTAAACATTGGTAGAGTGCTGCCAGCTCAAATCTTTTTCATAAATCTGACGAGGAGTGAAGGATCGGGTGCTAAAAGGTACCGTTGTGTACTCCTATGCGTAAAGGTAGCAACAGTTTTCCAAACTGAAATTTATGTGTAGTTTGAATGTTATGTGCGCTTCCCGGAATTACTATTACGTGGCGCTAGTACCTGTCAGCAATATTCCCTCCAAATTTTAGCATCCTATCTGGACATTTGTCAAAGTGTTGAGTAGACTGTTTGTGCATGTTTCGAATTTTTCAATACACAACATACCGTCTCACAATGTTTTCATTATGCGCGAATTTCTTGCAAAAACGTAACGATTACGATTCGCTGGGAGTTTTTATTGTTTGATCGACTCAAAAAGACGAAAAAAAATCAAAACCGTCACAGGATGCAATGCTTGTCGTCAAACCTTGTTTTGATAATGTGGATACAAAAAAATAATTCATCTGTTCCTTTTAAACGTTCGCAATTAGGTTCATATATATTATATGCCGATATATGTAGGTACTGAGCTCCTGTTCTTTTTAGGTGCCTTAGTGAAATTAAGAATTTCGGAAAGAAAGAAGATCTGCAACCTTTTGTTTTCAGATCTTCCTATATTTCCAATACAATGGCTGCAATTTTAACTACCGAAACCAATAAAGTTCATACATATGTGTGCAGCTAGCCAGGCTACCACGTCAATTCGATCAAGAGCTGGCGACAACGAATGCGAAGGTAGCACAGAACATGCGATTGCACGAATTATGTGTTGTCCTTGACAAGGACGCCTACAGCGCACCAACGTGAATGATTAGAACAAATGTCCAAGACAGGAGCATTTCATATGTTTGCCCTTCTATATTATGATTTAACAGTCTAGACTTTGTACAACTTTATTGGTTTTAAGGTATCATGGCACGTTAGAAAGGGGCATTTTTAATGATTTACAAAATTATTTATTTTCCAGCTCCTTTATTATCAATCTTTTTGAAAAAAAACAAAAAAAATATTTTTTTTGTGCTCCTTAAACTTTCCTTTGTTCCTTTTGTAAAAAATATTGATAATAAAGGAGCTGAAAAAAAATTATGTAAATCATTAAAAATTCCCCTTTCTAACGTGCCATGATACCTAAAGAAAGCAATGTGCTATCTTCGACCTCTTCTTCTTCGACTGATGGACCAATTCATCAGTCACTTCGACAATTCTGAATTGCATTATCGTTTCAAAATTGTCATCAATAGTATAGAACTGTGGAACTTCAACTCTTGAAGCGTTCACAAAAATCGTTAGTGTACAGTTAAAAGTATACATTAATGTGATGCATACTTTTAGGATGAAACATTTTAATTGTATTCAATTAATTTAATGTTGTGCCTCAAGTTGTAGTATCCACCATTGTCAATGAACAATGACATGCGAGTAGTTGCCAATAACTGCAGCTATCATCAGCACTAGCAACACTAACAACGCGAAATACCAGGTCGAATATCACATTTAAAGTGCTCAACAACGAAATCACATTAAAAACCAATTAAGCGCGCAATTCATGCAAAATAATGAAAATTTTGTGTTGAAAAGTTTTTGTTTGGAAAAAAGTACATTTACTTAATGCGAATTGGTGGCAAAATAGCAAAACGTATTTGCACACCAAACCGAAATTAATACATAAACCAACTAACCAACCGACCAACCAGCTGCCCATCCAGTCAGCTAGCCAAAAAATGATGCCGTCGAGGGGCACTGGCGACGCCGGAGGAGGTCATGTCAACAAGAGAGCTCGAGCGACGGAGGGGAGGGATGAAGCGAAGAGTTAAAGTGGAATTTGAATAACATTGCACTGAAAGCGAAACAAACACTCGAATGCGTGGACATGCACGCACACACAAAAACACAAACACACACACACACAAGCAAACATTCCAATGTACATAGAGGCATTTGGACATTTTAACATTTTATCCTAATTCACAATTAATGGCCAGAACCATCGACATTTGCAGCGGCGCTGCTGTTGGAGCCATGGTCGTGGTCGAGGTCGGCGCAGGAATGCCAACCTCGTGTGCGTATGTGTGTGTGTTTGTGTGTGCGTGCGAAAATATTTGCACAATAATTAATTGAATAATGTCAATAAATTTTCAACACATATGATAGAAACTTCCTAAAATAACAACACACACGCATACGCATACCTACACAAATATATAAATAAATACAACACACACACACACATAGAGAACGCAATTAAGTGGCATTCAGCTTTGGCGCTAATGGCAACAAAAACACCAACAACAACAAATTAAACACCAACACAAGTGGTATAGCACAACCGAAGATTCCGTTGACGTTCATCAACATGCCGAGGCGGTACAACTGGAGCGACAGCTGCCGGCTCCGAGCTTAGCGTGTGGCCCATCGTCGGACGACATCACTCAAGTGTGGTGCGATTAGGCGAAACGAATCAACAAATCAGCAAATTTAACAAATTCGACAATTTAATTTGCATTCCGCCTGTCGCATCTACGCGCACGTCGACGCCGGCACACACTACCACATACATACACACATATACAAACACATGTGGGACACTTGCCGCACATTTGTCTCGCTGCGAAAACTCCTACGCCCAGTCGTCCACCCGGCGCGCTCGTTCGTCCGGGGACTGGCAGTGCGCCCGTTGTTTGCCCGTCTGAAGTCGAAAGTTTGTCTTTCAATTTCGAAAATGGTATTTGTTGAGCGACAGTTGGACAGCGGCGCGGACCGGCGAGCAGCGAAACACGGCGGCCGGAGCGCATAACATTTCATTTGTGTTTCCCATTGTCAACATGTTTGTTGTTGCAGCAGCTGCTGTCGCTACGGCGGCTGACCCGAGCCTCAAGAATTGCTCAGCTGGTACACGAGCGAACGCAAACAATCGCAGCAACAGTTGCAGCTAATGGCCGCAAATCAAGGAGGCAAAAAAGCGGTCGCAGCATCAATTGACACAGAAATCGCATTTTAGTCCGATGCCCTACATTTCATATTGCCCGTCTGCACCTTTCCGGTGCTATGCACGTGTGTGTGTGTGTGGTATATTTGCCGCAGCTTACACAGACTGCTGCTGTCATCGCACGGGGCCAGCGCAAATGTTTGACTTTGGAAAACAGGAAGGCGGAAAGCAGCGCGACGTGCATCCAACACCCGACCGAACGAGACCGTTATTGGCGCTTAGAAACCGTGGCGTGACGTTTCGAAAACGCCAACTTTGCATACGAATGTGTCTGTGTGTGTGTGTGTCGTAGCGTGGACAGCAAAGTCGTGGACGGTGACATTCACTGGCGGCTGTGTTGCTGGCTGTTGGAAGCGATGTCTCTTCGAAGTTCCAACTGTTTATGTTGTTGTTATTGGAGAACGTTACAGAAGTCAGACCACACGCACTGTTACCTCTTTGAACTACAACAATAATGCAACTGCATTATTATGCCAAACGGTTTCCTTTATTATCCAGATGGCTATAAAAAACAACAATAATATAAACTTCCATGAGCAGGTGCGAGTGTTCACACTCGACGGCATCTCTATTGCAGCATTCTAAATATCTGCAAGAACAACTTTCAAGAGTTTTCAAATAGTTAAACATTAACAATAGAATGCCCAAAGTAGTCATTTTGACTACATTGAGGTATTTTATTGTAAATAACTTTTGTTGCATCGCTTTCTAAAAAAATATCTTACGTGACTTTTATTATTTTTTAACGCTAAATGGAATAAATAAATTAAAAATATTGTAAAAAAATAGTTTACCCCAATTTTGCAAAATTTAACTTAAATGCCCAAAAGTAGTCATTTTGACTACCTATATAAAATTTTCACCAAATCTTACTGATAAATAGACAAATATACAATTACGAAATATGAAAATTTCAAATAATTGCAAATATTTAAAAAAATAATATCATAGTAGGCTGTGACAGTTCCCAAGTTTTTCAATGCAAAATGCACTCATAAAATTCATTCACAAATTCCAAATTCCAAATTTCATTCCATTTTATCCCATTTACGTGTAAAGTACGCTATTTTATTTAAATGAATTTACTTTGTAAACCATAAAAAATAAATGCTTATTTTGTTTAATCTCGTGTACATTTATTCATATTTGCAACTTAAAAACCAATAAAATTAAAAAAAAACAGTAAACAATAATGTAGTAAAAATTACTACATATGGACATTTTAGGTATGTCAGATTCTCGGGCATTCTAGTGTAAATAGTGTGACAGCTCCATAGAAATTTATAGTAACCTACGAAACTTTCACTGAAGAATACAAATTGCGTCAAGCACTTTTTGTACGTGTGAGATTGGTTATGCTGACGGCTCTGGGAAACTCACATAAGCCAGAATTAACCTCATGTATTACTACATAAAAAATGGTTAACCCTGAACTTAATGATTTTAAAGGAACTCATATTGACGGTCTCAACTAACATTGGACTCCGAGTAGATAAAGCCTTCTCATGGCCAGACTGGACAGTGGGATATGAGGTGCAAAAACGTCCTCTTCTTTCTTTAGAAGTTAGAAACCATCGTTTCATCGTTTAAAATTAGAACATGTCAACCCAAGGCCTAATGACCAGTCAATACTGATATCGTAAGGATGATTTATAGCGTCCCAGTTGGCGAAGTCGTCAAGTTCTTTCCGAGTATCAGACATCCCTAAAGATCGTCAAAAGTGTTCCTCCCAATAAGTGTCTGCAAGGCGAATATATGTTTGTCTGATAGCTAAACAGACGCAAGAATTTTGCTGATTAGCGGTGGATTCAGAAAAATTTTGTCATTTTGTCAATTTTTGTCATTCAAAAAACAAAAACGCCTTTTAATTTGTATATAGTTTTAAAGTCGACCCTAATATTTCGGTGGCGTTTCAACCCTCAAAACCACCCCCTGAATCCGCCACTGTTGCTGATTATTTCAATGATATTCGGCTGTAGCTCCATTTCCGATCAGCTTGTCCAAAGACGATGAAGGTGAAGCTCCGATAGATTTGCTCCAACAAATACGTAATGAAGTAACATTACCTATGTACTTAGCTAAGATTTGTGATTGCTTCAAGACTCTTAACTATCTGGTCATATTAAGCGTTAACAGGATATCTTCAACTTTCCTATTTACTTCCTTCGGGAGTATGATTTTGTTTTTATCTTTGCCCACTGACTTTTGCATTGCATACTTTTTTCGTTGAAGCTTCATTGTTGCTACTGTGTATGTGTATTCCTTGAGCCTTCGTGTTTTCAGATTGGTGTTGATCCAAATCTTATAATTGTCGTTGAGTTTCACCATCAAACACTCCATGGATTTGTCTTACAGAGTTCGCATTTTGCCTGCCCACAGGAATTTTCTAGTCAATTACTCATAGAGGTTAAATCCCGAAAATGATTGTTCGGCCAAATTCCATTTGAATTTTATATAATTACTCTACTTCGAAAGTAGAGTAATTATCAGTCAGTTAACACTGCGAACTCCGTGTCTCAACTTCTCGACTGACAATACTTTGTCGAAAATGAATATAAATATTTTCAATGGATCTCCATAGTTTTAGGTGAACTGCATAATGCCAAAACAAAGAAAGTGGTTTAAACAGATAAGGCATTTTTTCTGTTCTTGTTGCAGTGTTGTCACTATTAGCAATGTTCATTGTTGCCATTCGTTGCGGTTATGGTTGGTGTTTTCGTCATTGTCGTCATCTCATCAACACTTCTAAATACTTTATGCTTCAATTAAAAGTATTAAATGTAACGAAAGCATTACGTATGCATGAAGAAAGACAGCTCTTTCACTCTTTCGTCACTTTCGACACACCACAAGGACAACACTGGCGAGGAATGAGCTGACAACATGTTTAACCAATTTAACCACTGACAATCAAGTTGGCTGCTAATGAAGCTGGTCCATGTTCTTAGGAGAAACTTTAATAACAATGCCGATAATAGCTGGAGTGACATATTTCAAGTACTTGTAAAGTTTTCACTTCAAACTCTCTGCTTGATCGATCTTTGGAATAAATCATTTGATGAATTTACAAAAATTGTCTTTCCCCTCACTTTCACCTACTCATGCATGCAACTATTGCTTTCATTGCGAAACCATCAAATATTTTCACTTTGTACATTTGTTCACACATATCTACATGTGTATGTATGTATAAATATGTGCAGTACAAATTGTTCTACACCTTGAGGCCATTTGCCGGTTTCACTTTCATGAATGGTGTGCGGATTGGTTTCATGTTTGTTGTAATAGGGATTTTGCTGAGTTGTTTACCTCTGAAATCCAGCAAAACAATACAACAATTATAGAACTAAAAATTCTAACCAATAAAGCAAACGGATAATCCAGCATTTCCTACTGCAAGTCAAAAAGATTTAAGCATGCGGAATTCCCATCCACACCGCAATATGCACTGTGCTCCTTTTTGTGGCAACAGAGGAATTTCCAAAGTAAGTAAAATAAGACAGAAAGGAATGAGAAGAAACAACAGAGGGTAGATAGGAGGTATTCGGAAGAGCAGCTGAGATGGATTGCACGACGGACATTCGAATTGGCGTGGATGGATTGAAGAAGTGGTGCCAATTAATTGTGTGCAAAATGTTGCACTTTTCTGATTGAAGATATGATTGCATTCCTGAAGTCGGTTAACTGATTATACAATTACATATGCATACTATGTGCTCGAACAGCATTTATATACTTTTAAGATTAAGAGTTTTATTTATAATTTATTTTTAAAGTTTTTGAATTTATTTATAATTTTTGAATTTATTTATAATTTGTATTTATAATTTTTTAATTAATGTTAGTAGTAGTATAGTTACATAAGTATTATTTCATATTGTTTGAAATACTATAGTACCTTTTAGAATTGAAAAAAAATTGAAAATAAATTTTAAAAAACTTTATATTCAAACAATTTCAAATTGTGAGTTGTGAAATATTATAGTCCTACTGTAATCTTCTTTAAGGGAAACGTCGTGTTTAAGAATTAAAAAAAAATTGAAAATAAATCTTAAAAATCTTAACAGTCAACCAATTTCAAATTGTGAATATGAAAATATCGGTACATACTTTATTTCGAAATAAGTGAATTCCTTGACCTTTTTATTGGATTTTGGCTCGGAAGATAAATTTCACGGATTCCAACCGACTTAGAACCACGCCCTGTTTGGAGATTTGCCGAAGCGGATCACATAGTGGGTCCTGCTTTGTACCCATGAAGTGCATGCCTAGTCATGCGGAGGTCTGCCATAATCATTGACCGTCCCCCTCATTACTATGTCACGCATTACCTCCGGTAAATTTCTGTGACTAATGGTCCATAACTCATTCTCTTTTATAAAAGAATATCCCAGAATACACATCCGTTTACCAACCAGAACCGGACAGGAAACTACCTCATGTAGATGCAGTCAGCCATCTAAAAGCTCTCCGATCAAAACTAAGCACTCTTCCGGCTTGGTTGCCCTTTGGCACCTTGGCAGTTGGCCATCTGATTTTGTCTATCATGGTGCATTGGGGTCACCCAACTGTTGACTAGACCCTCAACATTTGTATTACTTAGTCTAATTCTAGGCTCGGATTCACAAAAGTCTTGCTCTGAACCCTTCTTTGTTAGACCAACTAAACTTACATTTTTTTAATATACAATTTCGCAAACTGTTATCCAAAATTGTTCAGGATGCATCGCCTTAATTACGTGGTTTGAGAGGAGTCACAATTCTTTGGTTGTGTATCTCCCATTTTAACCACGTCCCTAGATCGGCTACACCACCCAACACGAACCTGAAGGCTGAAGGTAGTCTATTTTTTTTAATCAAAAACAACAATATTTTAACTAAAAGGTTAAGCCATCCAATAGTAATATTAATTTATTTGCTGTTTTCAATTAATTTTAGCTTCTGTCTACACGCAACTTTAATGCGACGAGACTATTCCGACTTTAGCTGGACGTTGAATTTTATGAAAACCCTTAACTGTACTCTCTGTTTAATGTGAATTATTACATCAGTGTTCGAGAGGAAGGTACTTCGCAAAATCGTCGGCCCTGTACGTGTTGGTGACGACTATCGTATACGAACCAATAACGAGCTGTATGAGCTGTATAAGGACATGGACGTAGCGCAGCGAATTAACATCCAGCGGCTACGCTGGCTCGGTCATGTCTGCCGTATGGACGACGAAGCTCCGGCGAAGGAGGTCGCGGCGAAGAGGGAGGCCGTGTCTCCGGTGGAAGGACCAAGTTGAAGAGGCCCTGTCATCACTTGGTGTGACCAACTGAAGAAGGCGCGCGCAAAGTAGAGGCGCCTGGAGAGAAGTTTTGCGGCAGGCCGTAACCCGATAGCGGGTTGTTATGGCCAGTTAAGTAAGTAAGTAAGTATTACATCAGTGCGATAAATATGTGCCTAACATAAAATTAAAATTTGTATACACCTTCCAAATGTTGGAAATTTTGAACAGAAGAACAAAACAATTGCCAGACATGAGGGGTGAGCGCGCTGGTTGAGCACTAAGCTCATTGTCTCCATTGGAATTCCGACATTGTCAGTCGGCTTAGTGACCGCCTAGCCCGTTGAGCATGTAAATGACGTTTTCCTTAAGCCTTCAATTGATGGATTGTGAAGTGGAGCTTTGGAAACTAATGAAATGGCAACGGGGACGATCGCACGTGGTGCCGCAGTTGCCCGAAATTCGTACAACTGTGTGGGGGCGAATTGGAAAGCGCCGCGGGGCGCGCTAATAAAGACGGATCTTCAACAGTCCACATAAGTACCGGCCCAAGAGGCTACAAAAAATGCAGCAGCGAAGCATTAATGAAATTCGTTGTTGTAAACGCTGCTGATAGGCAAACGTCAGAACGCGGCAATGCGGCAGAAATGTCAATCAAGCGGCGCGATGACTGGGCGAGCCTGACGGAAACGTAGTGAAGAGACTTCGATGGGTTGGCAGCTGGCTGGCAGAACGCGCTGAATGCTGACAGATGTTGGATTGCGCTTGGCGGGCCACACATGCAAATACCAACCACAGCAACGAGGTCGATCGCGGGCGCTGCGCACCAGGAACTGGCAGTACGGCAGGAACGGCAGGTGTTTCGAGCGAAGTGCAAGTCGCGGCCCAAACGTCAAACCGCCGAATGTGAACAGCAGGTCAATGGCACAAGTGGCAATGCAATGTCAATTGGACAGGCGACAAGCCGCGTTGCCGAGTTGCTGTGCGCTCAATTCACCTCTAACCTGATTTCAGGTGACCTCACAACAACACCTCGCATATTCTGCATGTCTGCGCCGTTGTCACTCACGATACGCGCGACTCGGATTGCAGCCGTGTTGGCGGCCTCACTAAACGCCAATTGAATTATCTTTGGCTGTGTAAATTTGTTGTTTGACATTTTATGCGCCCATTATCGCTCAACATGCGATCCGTCCGCGCCCCCCCAAAAAACGCGAAACACCCAATACCAGCCACGAACACCATTCAAATAGTTGACAACTAAATTAAGCCATTTGTTCTGGCTTATTTTCACATATGCTTCCATTTGGCACGCCGACGCTTGCCGTCCGTATGTTGCACAGGTTTTCGTTTGCGTTTGCTTGCGCTTAAGGGCGCTCGGGATTGAGGAGTGGGGGAGGCAATGACGTCTTTTAGTTGTTGGTGTCACAAATTGTGCCCACGACCCTTTCTTTCCGCACGCAGCTTCAAACAGCAACAAAAACCAGTGGTGCAGATACAAAACAAAAACAAATCCACCCATCAACACCCGCTGCACGAAATTGGCTGTTGCCAGCGCTTGCTTTGTAGTGCTTTTTGGCCCTTTTCACATCGATTTCGATTTTACGCGTTTGGTTATTGTTTTACTATTTTGTTGTTGTAGTTGATGTTGTTACTGTTATTATATGAGATGATGTTGCCATTGCGTTCAACTTTAATTGTGAGGCGAATTCAATTCAAAGCCACTCACCCTGCATCCCTTCAGTTCAGTCTCAGTTCTCGCCCCTTTTGCTGCCTGTACTCGCTCGCAAATTTTCATGCAGCGTAAACTGTGAGGCGGTAAATTTGTTGTTTTTATTTTATCGTGTTATTATTCGGGCAAAGTGCTAATGCACTGTTGTTGTTTTTAGATTATTGTGCCGCATGTTGTAGCAAAATTTTTCATAAAGATTGCACTGTGGGCCAAAAAAAACTCACCAATCGGTGGCAATCAAATTTTGTAGAAAATATTTATCAAAAATTATTACTGTGTTGTATTCTGTAAATATTTTGTAATTTGTATATCTTATATGAATGCAGTTTAAGTTGTTTTTAATCCACTAACGCTGGTTATAAAAATTATTTAAAAATTTTCTAATTTCTAAAGCACCATTACCTGACGACACTGCTTCAAATGACTTACTTACTGTCATTTTATTCTTTTTAGAAATGAACTTACCTCTGAGTTTGAGAAGCTCCATCTAGCTATCAGAAGTTTGCCTATGCGGTTCTGTCTTTCCTCAACTACTGAAGCATACCTGTGGTGTCAACTATAAATTCGCCAATGAAAGCGGTTTTATGCCAGATTCCTCAACTTGTTCCAAGTGAGGCTCAGTGAAGCCATTTCTATATCAGTTTATAGTCGCCAGATGATATAAATTTCTCAGTTAGAGTGATGGAGTGGGTTCCACCGTTGTCATAGGATTTTCTTTCTTCCTTAAAATTGGGCCAAATAATCACTGTGAGGTCCTTTTTCTTTTCGAGATTTGGGCTTAAGCGTAAACAATGTGTTTTAGGAGAAAAAATTGGGACCTGGATGTTCGGAATGCATGGACTTTTTCTCCTTCTAAGGACCACTTCCTCGTAGCTTTTGCAAAAAATTACATATAACAATAAAACTAAAGCCCTCGAAAACATTGGGCTCGGATCAAAACACTCCCGACCTTCCCCCTTCACGTTCGTAGAGCTATCCGGTAGTAAATAGGTGCAAGTTGTATTGGCACTTTCTAAAATAAAAATAACAAAATTAACTTTCTTGGTTTAATTGCAAATAAAACAAAACCTTTGATGTCTTATTAAACGAATTTCTTATCAAATATGTCGTTTTTTCATTTGTTTTCGAAAACCGAATTGAGTTGTTCATTCCAGCTAAATGTTCCTTAACCCTTTCGCGACAGAGTTTTTTCTCGAGAACGGCGGTTTTTTTTTTAAACTGTAAAGATCTAAGCAAAGTCCTTGATCCTTGGTCGTTATCTTGGGAGCTTATAATTTTCAGCAGATGAATGGACATGCCAAAACTGTCAAATATAATTTTGTTATGCCTCTTTCACCATTGAGCAGTACAAAGTTATGCGTGTTTCAAATTCACTGGGACAAAAATATAAAAAAGTTAATGTTAATATTTTGTTAAAGGAAGAAAAAGTGTTAAAAACAAACGACTTTAGATAAAACAATTTGACGGCCCAATTACTTGTATTTTTGTGCATGGCAAACTTATTCCAAATATTTGGATTCAGTTTTATTTGTTTTCCTATTGAAATATAAATATAATTTCACCAAACTGTGCCACTGTAAAGTGTAGCACGAATCGTTCAACCCCCAAAATGAGCACCGCTCAACCAGGACTAACCAATTGTTAGGGTTTGTCTGTCCGTGCGATTGCCCGCTTAGCTTGTCTCGGTTAGGCCGGCTTCAATCTCCGCATAAACCCCCGTTTACGTGCCTTTTCATTGTTGCGGCAGCATTTTGTGCTCGAAAAACTTCAAGTTTCCCGGCGAAAACGTTTATTGCACACACACACACATCACAAGCGTCAATCGTCAGCCGTCAATTGCCGCAAACGCCCTTGTAAGCGCTCGGATAATGAGAAATTATTTATAGGGAAATGTGAGGAGGACGGGAGTGACGGGGTGCTGCCAATGTGTGCGTGTAAGAATATGAGGGCAATAAAATAATTGCGACAATAAGCATTTCATTATTAGTTGCCGAGAATTAATATGTTTCCTCCAGCGAAATCGTCAATGCAGTTGAGAGCAGCGCCGCCGCGCTGTCACCCTCACCGCACCGCAGCCGCTGACGACTTGCGCACCGGCACAGGGGCGGTTGAGCGTAGCTCGCTGCAACAATGTTCGCATTTTATTTGGCGTTAATGCGCGGCAAGTTGTCAGGGCTTTGATTTTTACGACAATGCGCATTGTCAGCATAAACGGCAATAAGCGGTCCAACCGAGCTGCTCTGCACTGTAGCTGTAGCTGGGTGGTTGGGTGGGTGGGTGCGTGAGTGCGTGTGTGCGCGTTCAGAACTGATCTTGATTTGATTATGCGTCGTGTTTGCGCTAATGCAATCAACAATCAAGGAAAGAGCAATTTGCACTATTATAGAGGCAGCATTGTTGTTGTTGCTGTTTGGTTATATTGTTTTGCTGTTATGGTGTTTTGTTGTGATTGCACTGTACGGATTATGGAAATGTGCATTTGAACGGAAAATTCACATGGAAGTGAGTTTTTTATGGCTGCCCAGTGCTGGCGCGTTGTTCTGTGCGTTGTTGCTGTGACGTTGTTGTTTAGTGTGCAAGTGCTTTCAGTGAACTACGGAGTGCAAGTGAATCGTAACATTTGTTTGAGGTTTCGTAGTTTTGCTGCTATTAGCTATAAGCTGCTCAACTAACAACAACAAAAAACAAACGAACCGTGTATCCATGAATCGAACTACACATTTGGATTACCTTAACATCAGCGTCGCCAGATGTCACACATTTACCTGGAATACCAAAGATTTGCATTAAGGTTTAAATGTTTCGGGCCAGTTTCAGTTGGGTTGACGGACCACAGAGATCTCATCTGACTTCATTGAGTCGATTGAAATATGTGACGAAGCTCGATTTAGGAGAGGGCTGCCAAAAATCTTCAATCATCGATTGAAGTACATTGGCCTGAAAAAAACACTTCATTAGAAATTTCCTCATAATATTTTATAATGTACCTACATAAAAAACCAAAAGTTAAAATGTACCCCTATTAGAAACAAAAAAAAACGAAAATACTATTTACCAAAACAAAGCATCCATTTCAAATTAGTTTTAGAAGCTAAAATGCATAACACCGAAAATCTGTCAGCCTTTTTATGGCTTTAAAAATATTTTGGGGTTTTTGTAAGAAATGTTACTTCAAAAATTCTATTCCTTTAACGAAGTTATAAATCTCACAAATATTTGTTTGCAATCCTTGGTTAAGTCGGACACTAGAATATGTTCAGAGAAGCAGGGACGTGGCAACCTTCCTGTAAGAATTGTTGAATAAAGCAATATTTAGTTCAAATGTCAGTATTTTGACGAGCACAGACTTACAGTTCAGTATTTTGTTTGGAGGCCTTCGTCAGCCCGAAAAAATAAGGCGGCTAGTAAGGGACCAAAAAGGCCCATTCTGTTAACTGAATGTGCGAAAAGCCCGTTGGATATATTGTTTCTATGACTAGTCAATTCAATTATTTAGTGTCTGCTTTAAAGTTCAGAGTATTGAAATAATAAGAGTCTGTGAAAAATGTCTTCAATTTCTAGAATCTATGAAGAACTCTGCAATAATCCCGATAGGACGGACCCAACTTTTCAGTTAGAATGTCAAGGCTACGATGCTCCTTAATGATTCTCAGAAGAGTGTGTATCATTTTTTTAGGAGCCCTAAAAATTGTTTGGTAATTTTTGGCCCAGTGACGGCCACAATAATTTGGGGAACCAAGCTTTGCAGACCGTTACCAATTTGTTAAATATTCTCCTCTATTACTTATACACCTTAACCAAACCAAATTCCTCAAAATCATTCCGCTCCATTACGAACTCTAATCCTTTCCATACAAAAGTTTACAACCATCTTTTCTGCATTGAAAAACTAGGAAGAGCTCCTTCATCATCAGTGGCACTCAACTCCAACACCTACAACAAATAGTAATTAGATCCTTCAACTGTGGCCGATTTAATTGCCGTCCGCGCAATTGCACTTTTGTATGCGCCCCTAATAAATGCACGAATGAATGGGAATCGAGAAAAAGTGAAAGGCGAGAAAAAGTATTCGATTGAAATAATTATAATTTAAAGTGTAAATACTGCATTAATATTCCGACCATTCGACCACTCATTGCGCTTTTTTTTCGTTTTAGTTCCTGACTGTGGGCTGATGTCAACGAAGATGGAGTAATTTGGAGTTTGCGTCATTGCTTGCACATTTTTTCAGCTTCAGGAAACAGTATCTAATTGAAAGCAAAGAATAATTAAGGAAGAGTTTGAGAAAATGTTAAACATTCAACTTTTGAAAGTCGATACTGGAACTTGAATGGCAATATTCGCGATCTGCGGGAACACTGAGGACGAAAGGAATTGATATAATTACAGATTAAACTTCGATTATCCGAAATATTGTGGATTGGGATTTGGGGTTTTATTTTATTAATAAAGGTTAAATTTCATAAAGTTTTTCTAAGTTTTGAAGTTTTTGGGTTACTCAACGTTTAATATTAATAAAGATAATAAGAAAAACAGTGGATTACTTATTCACTTACCTGGTTACCGGGTTGCGGCCTGCCGCAAAAGTTCTCTCCAGGCGCTTCTGTTTGCGCGCGCCTTCTTCAATTGGTCACAGCAAGAGTTTCCAGTGGATTGAATGCGGATAATCACGGATTAACTGCACATTCCTTCATACATATCCTTAGCGGCAATCTAAAGACCTATGGTTTAACACTAAATCCAAACGGACATGAAGCAATAAGCCTTAGGCCCGTAAGGAAAGTCTTATTCCCCTAAGAACTTAGTCAACCAAAGAAATTAGTCGATGAATTCCGTAACTTTTCATATTGTATGTAAATTTTTTGTGTAAACTATGTTTGTAAGCAGAGTTTGAACTTCCAAACCTCTGACTTGTGGTCCAACTGACTGTTGGAAAACTTAATATCAGAGAAGTTTGAAGTTTGCTAAAAATCAAAAGTAAAAAAAATTTTTTCAAAAATTGTCTTCTGTGGACCCGAGGAGCCTTGACCCAGCACATCTCAATCTTGCACAAAAAGTTACCTGTAGACTATGCTTAAAGTACGATGAGACAGAGTCAGCAAGTGCATAGGCGTTGGCAAAGGTGATTACAAGATTACGCATACTGGGACAGTCATCCGTAGAAGAGGATGACCTATGGGCTATGAGTAATAAGAACATACTCGAATTTACCACCTTTGGATAGCTAAACTTAAGCCGGTGGTCTGCTTCACCCAATCCTCCGACAGGATAGCAGGAGATGGTTTTGACCGGTGAGAATTCGAGTTCATCGGTGCCTATGAAGATGTCCATCTCCTGCGAAAAAAACGCAGTTCTTTAGCAGTTGGCCCGCATTTTTTTATACTCGTTCTATTTGGAAATCATAGTTGCGAAATATAAAAAAATGCCACCACAACCATTGCCAAATCGCATTCCTTAGTGTTCATGTGCGCTGCTCGTGTCTGGCGCCTTGTTGCTTGTGCCAGCTGCACTCTGCTCCACGGCAAAATCAACAACATAGAAAGTAAGAGTAACCAATTAAGTTCTACGCTCAATGGAAGCATGCCAAAAAATATAAAAACGCACCTCAACTGAAGGCAAATGGAAACGAAAAGTGAAAAAGGCACAGCAATAGCGGAACGGAAAACAGAAAATCGCGACTGCAAACGGTAACACGGCGTTGTCGCACAGTGGCAAAAGCAAAAGCACCGCCAGTGGAACGGCTGCAGGTAAACGCTCTATTGGCAGCAACACCGGCATGCAGCGTTTACTGCTCAAATATTATGCGAACGCAAATATTTTTATTTAGTAAATGTCATTTATTATTTATGTTTATTCGAGCACTTATCTAGCGGGCGCGCGCGCGCCTTCTTCAACGCCTCCGCTGCCGCGCCGACTCGCGCCCTATTGCGGCCACTTTGTCACGGTTCACCCAGCGCGCCCGTCAGGCACTCGGCCAAGGAGCTGAGCGGAGAGCTCTGTGTGTCGGGGTCGGGCGGTGCAGTCAGCAACATTCACAATGTCATCGTTGCCATTGAGTGTGGCATCCCAGTCGTAACAACAAGCAACAGCAAGGACAACAAATTAAATGGAAATGGCATTGACAACAACAACAATATAAAATGTAAAATAAAAATAGAAACAAGCAAAAGTCCGCACTGTGCCGAGAAGAAAGCAACACAGCAAAGCAAATCGTAAGCCAGCATTGAAGTCTCATCGATGAATTTATGCAGCACATGCGGCAGTTGGCCCGCCAGACTACAAACTGTGCGATCCCTTCGCACGACCCAGCAGCACGCCGGCGCGGGAGGAATAATTTTAAACTCAAACTAAACTGCAAGTACGAGTAAATAGGAGCAAAATGAAAAAAAGGAATGAAAAGAGCAAATCAAATAAAAAACAATAACACTCAACGGGGCTGCCACCCCGATTGTCAGAGCGTTAGCGGTGCCGGAAAGTGCCTGCCGTAAGGAGGAGAAGGAGACGCTGAGGCAACAAAGTGGCGGCGGCAACAACACCCACTGCGCTGGCTCAGAGTACACAAGCAGCGTCTAGCGTACGTCTGCCAAGTCAAGTTCATGCCACGGCGAGCAGCGGCTGGCTGACGCGAGTCGGCAGCGGTGCAGGTTGGAGGCAAATCAATTGTGCGATTGTTTCGCACTCGATTGCATTGGCATTTGTTGGCATTTATGAGCAGCGGCTGCCGTGATGTGAGCGGATAACGGGTTATAAGCGCTGCACAGCGTTGGCTAATAAACGATTGCGCTGTAAGAATATGAGGCTAGAACTGTGGCACGCTCCACTGTTAATAAGTAAAATACAGAATGTGTACCTACTATTTTTCTGAGTGTACCCATGTAGACCTATTTTAGGATTGAGAGGATCCAACAAGTATTCCTACGCTTTGCATTGCGTAACTTACGCTTTACTGATCCTATGCCCAGCTACGAATCGCGATGCCTATTGATTAAATTAAAATCTTTGCAAAGTAGGAGAACAATCCTGTCTTTGTCTTTCATCTTTGATGTACTCCGTGGTGTGGTTGACTGTCCCACACTCCTCGAGAGGATTTTTCTGAATATTCCAGCTAGATCTCTTCGTTGCTCAGAGCTCTTCCATGTAGGTGTTTTTAGGGCTCTGTATGCGCGAAATGCACCTATCTCCAGAGCCTTAATTGAGTTCAATAGAGTCTCCAAAAATGTTGAGATTGATTTTTCAGTTTCAAAAAATCTATTCATGTATTCGTTAAATATTTTTTATAAGTAGCTTCCATTTTATTTTAATTAATTCTTACGTATGTACAATGTTCATTTAAAATGTGTTCAACTTAGCCATTAAGAATTTTTATTGTATTCATTGGCTAATTAAAACTAAATAAATACATAAATAATGCCTTGGAGAACAAATTGTTTAAATGTATAGGAGGTAGTTTGATTGCGTCTTTATCGAAATTCAAAGAAGTACAACGGAAATCATTATTTTCACAAACAGCTACTTACAACAGTAGCGCATACAGGTAAGGGGCGGGGGTTTGGTGGTTCAAACTTCCGCCCCCTCCCCCCACACACACAAATAGCTGGTACAAAATAAGGTTTCGAATGGTATTCGGCTCAAAAGATGTACGCAAAACTCCGCCACCCCTCCCCCCAAATGAAATTCTGTGTGCGCCACTGAGTTACAAGTTACTCACAGGGCGAGCAAATTACGGACCGACCCACAATAATTTCTCCTTCTAAACATTTCTCTCAAAAATTAAGTATTTTTGTCGTCTGTCTTCGGTCACATGTACAAAATGAAATTTTTAGTGAAATGGTCTACCATTAAGGGGGTCAATACGTGTAAACGGTATATTTTTGGAATCGCGCATATGCCGGAAAAAATTAATGCAATGAACAATTTTTTTTCATTCTTTTATTAAAAGGTAGCAGTGCAAGAAAACAATTTTCTTTTGGCGTGTTCAAAATGGCGGCAGTGGTGGGGGTCCAAGGACCCAAATTCTAGTAGAAGTTGTGCCGGCGCCCCAAAAATCATCTGCAAAAATATTTGTATTAGTTATTATGAGAAAATATATGTACCTTCTAAAGTACCTAACAAAAAAAAATATTTTCTCGAAAATACAAAAATACGCTCCAACCGAAAAAAATTACCTTTTTTTCTCAATTTCCCGAAAATGGCGCCGCGGATTTCGCCAAAACAATGATATTTTTAGTTACTTTAGAAGTTCTATGTTTCAAAAAGTTGCTGCCCAAATTTTAGATCAGTGGGACTAAAATTTGCCGAGATATTCTACTTCCATAATCAAAAACCAGTTTTTCGAAATAATTCGGTTTAAACTTTGCGTTACCGATATCATGCGGAACGAATTGACCATCAATAAAGCGCTGCTGCAGGGGAATCATCAGAATTAAAAACCACTTGAGGGGGATATTCTTAAGAGTCTATTTCACAAAAAAAAAAAATTTTGAAAATTTTGTAAATTTACACGTATTAAGTAGTTAAGGGGGTCACCTTAACTACTATCCCAAAAACGAAAAATTATACAGGAAATTTTAAAAAAACTTAAGAAAACACTGCTCGAGGTGCTCTTTGCTAATAAGCAAACAGTGAAAGAATTAACCAAATCGGTTAAGTTGTTTCCGGAATAACTGTTTCCTTACAGACTTAATAATATTCCAAGCTAACTTGGTGAGCGCATTTTATAAAATTTGTTATGGCAGTTCCCTTAAATGTTAAAAAAAAGGCGATTGGGCTCTTCTGAGGGGACTATTGGGAGCTTATTTCAAAAACGACGTTAAATTGACATTTGACCCTCCTCAAGCAATGATATTAGGGTGCATTTCTATTCGGTATAAACTTTTGAAAAGAGAAATAAATGGGGTCGGCCTTAAATTTTACACCTCTGGGGTAGACATGGGAGTAACGCGAACTCCTTAAGTGTTAAAGAAAATACCTGGATAGATATTGGGGTCTAGGTCCCACATTGCATACCTCGAGACGCAACTTCTGACCGTCTGCGGGGTGGTTTACCAATTTTTCTCGCCAAGTTTTGAAATTTGAATGCAATACGACGCCTGTTACTCCATTTTAGTAAATTTTTTGTTTATGCATTTTCTTATCAAATCTATCAAAATAGTTTGTCTTAGTGCAAAATATTAAAAATGTTAAAATGGCTACTATTTAGCCAAATTTTTCGACCGCGATTACTTTACTATTTATGCGATGTGTCGTTGCATTGTTGCTACTTATTCCTGTCTATGCAAATTTCTACAATAATTTCTCACATTCATGTTTCTTGCTCCTTTCGGGCATACTTTTCCTTCATCACTTTCACTTTCATTTTCATTTTCGATTTCATTTCATTTCGCGTGTGGTTTTTGTTGTTGTATTTGTATTGTGATTACGCGCATTGTTATTAGTCGAGCAAACAAATTGGTAAATAATAAATATTTTTCAGTTAAATATTGTTAGTGTGACTTTTCATGCCATTCCAGCCCCAGCCCCAGTCGCAACTCCTGCTCCAGCTCACTGTCGCGGTATGTGGCAGCCAGTGGCAATGGCAATGCCAACGCCAACATTGTGGGGCACCGGCACGCGTTCTGCTCGCATGTGACGGGCGCATTCGATTGCAGGAGGGGACCTGCGGGGGCGTCTGAAGTGTTGTGCGATCGACTTTTAGCGAACGGAATGCTTTGCAGTGACTTGACGCTTCTCGTCGAACGTTGCTGACGTTGGGCTGCGCGAGGGCCGGAGAGCCGACAAGAGTCGCGGCCGCGCAGGTATTAGTCTTGAACTGGTGGCGGTGTGAGGTGAGCGTTGTGATTGAGCAATCAATGAGGGAAATTGGGAGCCACGTCGGGAAGTGGTTGATTTGTATTTGCGTTTGGCAAACGAAACATTTAGATAAACATGTACAGTGTCGGCGACGCCGATGACGATGGCGTTGGTGCTGGTGCTGGCTCTGCCTGCTGTAGTACGGTGCAGCGTGCACCTACCAGCACAGCAGTCGCAGTTCGACGCGACGAACTCACCCTCACCCACTTCCCACAAGTTGGCAGCCGTGGCGCTCTGTTTGACAGAGCATCGTTTGGGGAATTAGCATGGCAGCAAGACTTGTCGCGCCGCCATTGCAAGTGTCGCCGGCGTTGTTGACCGAACAATTTCCATAAGTAAAAGGCAGTGGATCCAGATAGTGTTGACAGTACGCCAGTGCCGGTTCTGGTGCTGGTGCAGGGTGAGGTGGAAACTGGAAGTGAAAAGTGTTGCCGCTGATGGCAAAATCAAACGGCAGCCAGTCACCTGTCTCAACGCGTGTGCGGATGCGCACGCCGGCCAGGCGATATAAAAATCGCATGCAAATTACGACAAATAACGAATCGGCAAATCGAAATCGAATGAAGTCGCTTCAAGTTTGCCAGGAATTCGTATAATATGCGAAGTGGAAAGTTGTGTGTATGCAAATGTTGCAGAATTAATAAGAATGTTGATATATACTTATGCTTCTTCTTATCTAATACAATCAGTCTTGTATAGAAAAATTGGTTAAGTATATAAATTATAATAAAAGGGACTAGCTTACCTTAATTCACATTCGTTAAAGTTTAGTAGTAAAGTTTTTAATTATGCCAAAAAGATTTTGTAAATTTGTACGAGATACTTGTAGGAAAATAAAATTCAATAATTTGTATTTATCAAAAAACATTATTTTATCCCTCAGGAAATCATGTTTTGCGTTTGAGCTGCGATGCCTAATATGTATGTATAGTAATTACAGTGGTGTCTGGATATAGTGAACTAATTATTGCAAGGCCTGTTCACTGTATTGAACACATTTTTGTTCAAAAACTCGTTTTATTTTTTTTTATTTGCTCAAAATACACTTTTTGTTTTTTGCTTGAAAATTTGTTTCTATATTTAGAGGCTCGATGTCAAAATTTGAGTGTTCACTATATCGAGGTGTTCACTATATAGGGGGTTCACTATACCCATACACGACTGTAATATGTAAGAACAGCCGTGTCTGGGTATAGTGAACACCCTATATAGTGAACACCTCGATATAGTGAACACCCAAATTTTGACTTGGGGCCTCTAAATATTGAACAAAATTTTGAAAGCAATTTCAAGCAAAAAGTGTATTTTGAGCAAATAAAACGAGTTTTTGAACAAAAATGTCAACCTTGATATAGTGAACAACCTCAATACTGTGAACAGGCCTATTGCAAGGCCACTTAGTTCACTATATCCAGACACGACTGTATTTCGCAATTTTTGTTTTTAAGAAATATGATCAGAAACGTATTGGGTAAGAATATTTAGTGAAGGCTATGAATGACCATTGCTTCTATCGGCTGCAAACTAGCGGATCGAATTTTTCGTTGGCGACAACATGCCATGAATGAAGATAAGGAAAAAAATTGGGGTGAGGTCCGCTGAAATGGATTCCTAGTATTCCTACTGTCGTCATTACTTTCTCTTTTCGTCCGACGCTTCATTGGAAACGGTTTAGTAAAAATTAATGTCAACCGTTTAGGTGGTCGACCAATTTATAGTAATGGCCGTCTCGCTGACCAATCCGAATTCAAATTTTTCGTTTGGAATTCCCCGCGTAATGCACGTTTCATGTTGCGGCGCACACGTTCGCACGCTCTTCCGAGAATTCGTCGTCGCCATCATCACAACGACGCGGCCAGCGAATTCGGTCTCAGACTCATCATCACCGTTGCCAGCCACTCAATTGTCCGTCCATCCGGCCTTCGGTTCGCATGTGTTGCAACGTTGCTTCATTTCGCTGCTTTCCGCTCCGTTTGGGTTGTTTGTTACCTTTTTCTTGTTGTTTTCGCTGATGTTGATGTTGTTGTTATTGTTGTTATTGTGGCTGGTGTTGGTAACGTAGTGGCTGGTGTTGGTATTGTTGTTGCTGTTGCTGCGTTGCGTTGTATGTTTGCCTGCTACAAACAAGCAAACAAACAAAGAGCGTAAATGGATAATTCATGACTTAATACCCGGGAAATGTTTGGTTATATTTGCGCGTTGCTAATATTTTGAGATTGGATTCGGCTAAAATTGGCTGATATTATTTCTTGCTGTTGTTTTCGTTGCTGTTGTTGCTATTTCATTTATTTATTTTTATTTTTGTTGTTGCGTTTATTTACTATTTACATAAGCGTTCTCTGTCAGCAAGGTGAGTTGTTGGCAGTCACCGAAAAGACAAAAACCAAACAAAACAAAACAAAACGCAAGAACACAGGCAACAACCACTCATGCACACACACAAACACACAAATTTAGAGTGAAGTGTTTAGCTTTCAATGCGATTAATCGTGGAGTACACGGAGCGGCGGGTGTAAAACTGTGTGCACTGTACATAAACGAATTGTTGGATAATTAACTCATCATTTGAAGCAATAAGAAATCACCAACAAACACAAAAGCACACATTTAGTTACGAATGCAATGGAATACAGTTTCCGTAAAATATTTACATATATATTTGAATACATACAAACATTTCTACATTTTTAAATGGGAGTGAAACAGAAAAGACTTAAAGTCGTTGTAACCCAGAAGTCCTTTGAAAACAAAGTCCTCATTGTATCTGATCTTTGGCTTCAAGAAAGGCAGTGCATATCATATTATTAGCCTCTTTAAGATAGAAACAAAAATTATGTCAAGGACATTTTGTTGGCAAATAATACGTCGCTTACTATCATTGCTGTTTGAAAACTAAATCTAAATAAACACGCAATTAAGATTATGATAAATTTTTTTTTCAATATTCGGCCTTGTCGTTGTGTATGAAAACAACAAAATTTGAATGATCGCCACAAGACTTTTTGCACAATGCGATTTTCAATTACGTTTTTGCACTTTCGGCATGAACATTTTTATGGGCATTTTGTACAACCCCCGAATGCAACGATGTTGGAATAAATTCCGTTCAAATAAACATTTTACTCTTGACATACAAATTGTCAAATTGTATATCTATGCATTCTCCTTTTTAATTTTTCTTAGAACAAATGCCTCTTTCCTATCCATTGCCCTTCTAAAGTAATTATTATCTGATGGGGATGTTTGAAAAATAATTTCCAAGGAATTAGTGTCTGGTGTGAAGGTTCCAGTCCATGGCAGTGACGCAGGATAAGCTTTTTAGTCTGCTGCAGATACATTAGACATTTTTTGTTTTTACCCTATAAAGCCCGGTTAAGAAACCTAGATTTGTATAAAGGGTGATTCACACATGCCAAGAGTAAATGGTATCTATGAACACTTTTACAAAATCGATCGATCGATAAACCGTAGTTCAATGTGTGAAAATTGGCACTCATCAAGTAAAAAGTCGGATATTTTGTGTGAAACGTTCCGAGACCGCATTGTTCACGTTGTCTTGACGTCAACTGGCATAATTTGGCAGCCAGTTGACGTCATTATTATATTTGTGTGAGGTCTTCCTAGAAGTTGGTTCTACACGAAAAGATCTTTCAAGTTGGACCTCCCCGACATTAAAAAAAAAATTAATTTCATTTAAAAAATTATTTTGCTCTTGTTTTGCCCTTTCGCAGCTGGTCAAAGCAACGAAACTTAAGTGAAGAATTTAAATGTTTTGTGATTTTCGTAAATGTTTTTATTTATTTAGAAGTCAACAAACGAACATTGCTCAAATTAAGGTATTGGTACAATTTATGGAGAAACACTTACGATTTCGCTAAAAATAGCTTATAAAATTTTTTGAATGGCCGTTATATAGCAGATTAACGGAAATACTAAACAGCAATGGGTCTTCAATGACGACAAGCGGTGACCAAGCGGTTTTTTGCTTGGAAGCTGTGAAATGGAAATCAATTGATTAATTAAATAAACTCTGGTAGCTCCATAGGATTGAATGCATCCCTCATCCTTCGTGTAGTAATAGACGAATTTTTTGCACTAAAACCGCCAAAATTTAGTCGAAATACGGAAAGCAAAACCGTCTCGTCTAGAGCTCAATATCGAATTGATGTGTCGACTATCGAATTACGGACAGCCACCCCTGATTGCGAGAATAGATCCTGGGTTTCCCACAGGGACCCAGAGTTTTATGACGACTCCAAACAGCCACATGAAGGATTTTTTGCGCAAAATGTTAGCCTCAGAAATTTGCCATTTCTGGCTAAGATGTCTGATTTTGCATATTTGTGGTATTAAAATGGGCCGTAATGGCTCCGCACACTTACTATACCTGGAGTCCAATTCACTAACCACTGCAGTATGGTGCATACATGCATAGTTCAAATTACATTTGAGTATTTTTCTACTTTTGTGCTCTGTTTTCTTAATGCCGATTTTTACAATGTCTGGAACATGGAGCCCCAAACAATCACGCACTCTGTTGCGGTGATGACTTAATGCCATTTTACAGTCTATCCTATAAATAACCACATGTGGCATGTAGCATTGCCACCTATGTATGAATATTAACCAAAATAGATAAGTTATTTTTAAATAACACCCAATAGTGGCATATCAACCCCACCTTAAACTTGCTTTCGAACCCAATGTATGTATGTGTGTGTGTTCAAATTTATTATAAATGCAAACTTTTATGTGCACCCTCGACGTGTTTTGCACACAATTAAATCAAAAGCTTTAATTTTATTTTTATACTTCGCGCCCTTTCAACACATTCGTTCATTGCCGGCGGAAAGGTAAGTAATTTATGACATTGTGAAGTTTCCTGGAACTTAGACGCAGTTTTGCAATGGAAATAATAAAGTCGAATGCATTCTACCCGGCGCGAAGTGAAATCTTTATGCGATTCATATGGTCGCTTATCGCGATTATGGGTCGATAAGCGCAAGCTGGCTGAGTCTTCCGCCTCGACCAGCCTCGAGTGGCGCGGAGTGGAGTGGAGTTCAGTTGAGTTGTTTCTTACGGACACTTGGGAGTGCGGCTTGGCGCGATCGAGGCCAACTGGCCGAAGACTTCGAGGCTACGCCAAAGGAAAGGCTGAAGGCACAGGAAGACGTCAAACGGATCTTATCTAATCTTATCAGCGCGAGAAATGCAAATAGTAAAAGATCAGCACAATGACAAAAAAGTAACAACGCATGTAACAGCAACAAACAGTGCAGAATACACTTGAAAAACTTTTCGATGAAAAGTGAAAATGGTTACAAGCAACACAGAAAATATGTATGTATATTTCAATTCAGAGGACATTAGTTGCAGGAAAGTCGGTTTCGATTTATGTGTTCTCATGCCAATTAAAAATGAATTCACTGAGAAGAAAGCTGATTCATTGTGATATCGTAGTAAGCATTCACCCTTAGAAACTATCTACTCAGCGGATATTACTTGAATGGGAATCGGTTCGATTTTTTAGTGAACCGAGCTAACTGAACTATTGTCGATTGAAAAGGTAGATGGGACTTTAGAATTAAGCATAGGAATTTTCTTTTTTTTAGTGACACTTAATTAGGAACGTCTTCCTAATCAAACGACCCGCAACTTTGACAGCTGTCATCAGAGAAGAAGTCAAATGTATAGGTATGCCTATCAACGGCTCTGCAAAGCTATCGCATCTCATTCGTATAAGTTTGATTTTGCGCTTCCTTAATCGGTCTTCCTTGAGTCACTCAACCTCGCCGTTAATTAATTAGTTCAATTTTTGTAGAAGCTTTTACCTTAGTTCATAGCGCCTTAGTATGTAAGGACATTCTATGTTTAAAATAATTTGTATAGTCTGTAAGAACTCTTGTTCATAGACCGAATCGAATAAATAAATGGTGCACTTTCGAACACGTTTTAACGGACTAGAAGCGTTACAGAAAGACAAATCTTAGTGCATCCTTTTGGTCTTTTCAAAAACGCATCGAAACTGTGTAAATCATCTAAAAGTTTGTTTTGGAAACATTGAAAAAATAATTCACACATTTTATATTTTGGAGTGTACCGTAGCATTTAACAGAGTGGAACGTTCGCACGTCCGCTCCGAATCCTGCTGCTCTGCAATGATAAGCGCACCGCGCACAGTCATCGTTTTTAGCGGGAAGAGTAAATAAAAACGGCAAATTCCACAAGTAAGCAAGCGATAAGTAATGGAGAAGCGACTACCCAGACGCGCTATCAGTAGCTGCTGGGCCATATCTGCGCACAATCATGGCGAGATGAGCAAACAGCCACTAGTCCGATGTGCTTGTTCTTTCTCATATGAATACTTGTTGTTAGAGTAATTTTCTTTATTTAAATTGTGATATGACGCACTCGACAAAATGGCGTCGCCGATAGCCAGAACAAAGACGGAGTTGTGAGACAACGACCCGAATGGCCAGACAGACGTATAAATATACAAACAATTGAGATTACTTTTAGGTCATTTTCACGCACACCAACAGGGAACATGTGGAATATGCAATGCGCTACTACAAGATGCCGATAAGAAAAAGGTCTGCCGCGACACGTTGTTGTATGAATAACGAACCAAAAATATATGTACATATGTGCACTTAGAAATTAAGTAAAAATGAGCTCTAGACTTCAAAGTCTGTACCAACGGACAAAAGTCCATTGTCCTATAAATTGCGCAACTTTAAAATATCAGTTTAAATCCTCCCTACCTATCGGCTCGAGTGAAAGATTGCAGCACAGTCTGTCCTTGTTGTTGGTTCCACGAATTAGTTCAGGTTGGCTATTATTTACTTAGTCAGAGAATCGTACGACGAAAATAAATAGCTAAATAGCTAAATAAATAGCGATAAATAGCTTTCGTATTTCTATATATTGTGGTTCTTAGAGGCAGCAGTACTACCACCTTCTAAGCCCATCTACGCCCTCTGTTGAAACAACGCAACCCCCAGAGATCCTGTATCAATCTTTAAAGATTGTCACAGTTTCCTTTTTGCAATGTCTCTATCACATAAAATGTGGTCTCTCTCTATCGCTCCTCGTTTAGCGAGCTGAGGCATCTATGCAATGTTGTCCACATTGGGGTACCAGGTCATAGCGGGTCATCAGATCATAACTTCACAACTACAGCATTCATTCCTTTTGCAACTTCTAAAAATACTTTCTGTTTTCTTAATAATGTCCACAAAAGGTGTCTGAGTATTATACTTGAACCAAATCTTCGAATGGTAGCCAATAGGTTAGGTCAATCCAAGTGGAGCTACTGTGGCAGCTGGCCCCACAAGGTGACGAAGGAATGAACCGTACGTCACCTGCTCCGTCACTAATTGGCTCCTTAACCCTGGAAGTGCATTATTAGTCGAATCGACTACCAAATACCATACTTTTTCATAGAGTGTCAAAGTAACGATGCACCTCCAGGTTTAGACCTGCCCTGAGATTTTCTATTGTAATGATTTGAGTTTTATTGAATCAGTCACTATCAGAGGTTTGCTAAGGCTAGCCCACAAATCTAATTGACTTGAATAGGCTCTCCACAGATTTTGCAAGAAGTAAATACAGTCTTTTCTGGGTATAGTGAACACCCTATATAGTGAACACCTCGATATAGTGAACACCCAAATTTGACATGGAGCCTGTAAATGTTGAACAAAATTTTGAATGCAATTTCAAGCAAAAAAAAAAAAGCTTATTTGGAGCAAATAAAACAAGTTTTTGAACAAAAATGTTAACCTTGATATAGTGAACAACCTCAATACTGTGGCCTTGCAATAATTAGTTCACTATATCCAGACACGACTGTACAACTTTTCTTACGGTGTCCCAATTTGTTTTTTCATTGTTCCTTGACAGCCAATTTAACCTAACCTAATGTAATCGTTCTTTGACACAACAACAAATCTCATTACAGTTTATGCGTCACATTATAAGATAGAAAGCGACCAGTTAGTTAAGGGAGAGAGATAGGCTATATTAACAAGTAACTACGGCTGAGTATTTCATTGGCCCCGAGAAAAGAGGCTGTGCAAAAGCCAAAAAATCAAAAAATTGATAGAAGTGCAAAAGCTGTAAAAATTTAGTTTTTATATACAGTTTTGGAATCTCAGGAAATTTTAATGATTTAACCTACACTGAAAAAATGTTTTGTAAATTCCACTTACTCAAAGTACGATAAATTAAAATTTCTTTTAGAATAAAAATGTTTCAAAATATTTAAAGATTCACTCACACTACTAATTCGATATAATAATACAAACAATTAGCTTTGCAATTATTTGTAATAGTTTAAAAAACTAAAAAGAGATCAATAATAACGCGACGCCCAAGTAGTGTTCGCAAGATAGCCTTATGATGTTCCAAATTGGACTGTATCCCACGACAAGTCTAACTATCAGGTGAAAGGTTTCCTCCCTAATTTCAGAAGCAAATAGAACACTTAGCTGCTCTACAATATCTCTGATTAAACCATTCACTGGGAGCAATGTTAAATATAAGAACTTCTTCAGTTCAAATATGGCAGCACTTCACAGAGCACAACTTTGACATATATTGCGCGATCAGCTATTCCTTTAGTGTACCAACTTTTACCAACACTGTTCTCGATCATAGTTGAGTTCTATGTGTGTAGCTTCAGAAATATGGAGAATAGAGCACAATGAACTTCGGCAAAGGCAATATTTGACAAATATCTGCAAAATCGAAGCAACTCTTAATGAAGCCAAAGAAGAATGTTGGAAGTTGGAAGATAAATGATATAAAATGCATTAGCAAATATCAACAAAAATGTCAGGGTTGAGAATAAAGTTAAATGTGGCAGAAAACCGGGCATGAAAAAAGAAGGATCCAAATCTTCCTGTCCGTGTTGTTGTCGCTAAAGTTAAAATATCAACATCAACTGTTCACAGAATCAAAATTGAAGCAAACCTAAAAACATTTTAAGTGCAGAAAGTTTCGAATAGAGATGGAATTAAAGAGTAGTTTTGTAAAACCAGCGCTTGAAAGTTACACAGTGGGATGGGACATATTGGTGTTTTGGTTTCAATCAAATAACTGGTTAGCAGTTTTTTATTGCTGAGGATAAAGAAAAGGGTATCCAAAGTTTAAAAACTCAAAAGCATCAACATATTGAAAAGAGTAATTCAGTGGTTTAAAAAGTGAAGACAACCGCATTATTTTACGCAACAAATTTGATCGTCGTAGCGCAGAAAGAGGGCAACTCTTGGAATTGCCCGCTCGTATGAAATCAAAACTAAAGAAAACAAAATACACAATTTCAAACATAACTCAGTTACGCAAAAATTTAGCAAAAACAGGCTAAATCTATCAACGAAAGAAGTGTCCAAGTACTGATGAAGGGCGTTAACTCCAAAATGTGGGTATTTAAGTGTGAAAAATAATTCTTAATTTTTAATTTAAATTTAAATTAAACAATGTTCTGGAAAAGATTAAGATTAATATATCTGCTTTATTGGGAACTGCGTGACCGGTCACGAACATGACAGGGGCGTTTTCTTGGACACCTCAATGCCACATTATTAGTGTCCTTTTTCGACAACTAATATGGGTTGGTCAATCGTCGCCTGAAGTTCATTACGTTAATTAAGAATAATTCAAATATGTGAGTGAGTGAGTGAGTGAAGTATTTTATCTAAAGCTTCCAATCAGCACACAATCCAAGCACATATGTCAAATGACCGATGCATGTGGGTATTTATTAATCACACTGCATAAATTCCAGCACAAGCACCAAATGCCGCCAGTCACTTTCGCCCACGCCACTTTCTACGCCTCCCGCTGATGCCCATCAAATGTGTGTGAATAAGTCGGAATGACAAGTTTGTCGGTCGTGCGCTATTTAGGTATGCGCAGTGGAGCGGAAGTGGCCGGTGGCGAACGGTCATTGGCGCTGGTTCGAGGAGTCCTCAGTGCCATGCCATGCAGTGTCCTTATGACATTTTGATGATGACGTTATTTACGCGAATTAAAAGCCGCGCACTCTCGCTGTTGTTGTTATCATGGTCAATAAAAAATATTATAGCAACAATAACGGTTGGCACATTCCATTGTTGTCGACATGTCCACGGGCCTATCCTCCCATTCTTGCTTGCCCGCCCTGGTCTGACAGCCTTACCGCGTGCCAGTCAGTTCGTCAGTCCACTTGTCAACCGCTATCCGTCCCTCCGCCTGGCCGGCCCCTGGGCCCGGTTCCCCGCGCCAGCATAAATGCAATCAAGCGTTTTACAGCGCAATGCGAATAAGTCGTGTGGTCAACATTCGTTGATTACTGAAATGTTGCCGCTACAACTACTGCGCCAACGACAACAAAAACAGCTATCGCAACAATGGCTCACAACAGTTCGAACAACATCCCACACCATTAGCTATCGAAAGCCGTGGGACAGGCTCTCAGGCATTGGTATTTTCGACTACGAACATGCGTCGCGCAGTTCATGTGTGTACGCCCATGTTTCTGATTACGTGTGCGTTTGTGTGTGTGTGTGTGTGTGTGTGTGTGTGGTGGCTACGTTTTTATTTTTCCCGAATCAATATTAGTAATTTGAATTATTCAGTAGACAAATATGCAGCTTTAATGGCCAAACAGCGTGCAGTGGCCAAGTGCTTATGTTGCGCTTCGCTGCCGCCGCCACCACTACGTGACGTCCTTTCACCGGCGACATATCCGCCGCTTTGGGTTACGCTGCCAACGCCCAACGTTATGAGTGGGTGTGTTGCAAGTGCCAGAAGTGGCCCGTACACCATTTAAAGTTATCTCCCCAATTTCAAAACAAAAAAGGTCAAGAGATTTGAATCTGCAACACTTGGTGCCTAAGTACTGCAACTCGCATGCATACGAATTGCAGTATCACAGTGATGACATATAAATCTTTATATGGACTATTAATGAACGTTTTCATAGTTCCATGCCAGGTTGAACGGTGCGTAGCTTTAATTCGAAATTTGTGTTTGGAATATTCCAAGTCGGAAGAACCAAATAATATACCAAGAAGAACCAACTAATATAATATAAATTTTTATTAATATTGTCTCAGACGTTTTGTTAGTTGTATTCAGCGTTCGGCAAAAACCTGACCCCTTCATTTGTTATTTGGTTTTTGGCTTAAGAAAATCCAACGCGTATGGAATACCCGTTTTAATGCAAAGCATTGCGTTGGTTTTGCAAAAATGTAAAGGTATACAATTTCATGGACACTTCACATGAACACACCGCGGTCACAGGTGCTAAGCGAAATTTCTGCAGGGCAACCATTTCACAACCCTGCAGTAGGAGGAGAGTTTTATCGACACAAATGTGCAGACTCCTGGTTATGGTACAAAATTTCGTACTCAAGTGCAAGAACTCAAACTTACTCGATTCCAAATACTTCGGTGATGGCAGAATTTACAATTCAGCAATCAGAACTTGCTTACATAACTTTTTTATTCAAAAATTCCAATGAAAGATTTAAAATAAATATGTATTCATACTTGCAAAGCAGTTACTCAAGACTGCGAATATCTTTTGAAGTATCGAATAAACTATGAAAATAAAGCTTCGAGTAATCAAGTACTCTATCATACATAAGTACCTTATGATCACAAAAGAACGGAAATTTAAAAATAAAACGCAAAATTTGAATTTTTAATAATTTTTTTTATTATCCCCTTCAGCCAACGTTTGATCTAATTTTTCATACATTTTTTATAGACGCAGCGAATTCTCTTTTATGGCCTCTATGGTCTCAAAAAGCCACGGCAAAACGCCACAAAACGTTCGGTCGGCATATCAAATTCATAAACTCATGTTTCGTCACCAGTAATGATGCGTTCGATGAATTTTGGGTCGCTGTCTGCGTTGCAAATCATCTCTTTGGCCACATCGACACGACGCTGTTTTTGAATGAAATTCAGCTTTTTTGGCACCAGCCGAAAAGCGACGCGTTTCATGCCAAAAATATCAGTTAAAATGTGTTCGGCTGATTCAAATGAGATGCTCAACAACACAGCAATCTCTCTAATCGATACACAACGATTTTCCAACACGATTTGCTTCGCCGAATCGATTTTTCTTCGGTAACCGACGTTGATGGCCGTCCTTTCGACATACACGCTTCACCATACGCCTTTTGTAACATTTTTAACGACCAAATTTCATTTTTAACACACAATTTAAATCACGCGCGTTGTTCTAATTTTTCATTCATTATAAAAATCGCCACACAACAATTTTCCGACTCTTCGTATAGACGCCAATTAGTTAGATTAGTCTTCTTACGATATACGTCAAAATTTGACAGAACACCAATAAAAGTATTGCCAATGTTGAGAAAATAAAAATTTACCGATTGGATTAGCGCGGCAATTCAAAATTAAAAATTGCCGTTATTTTTTGATCGCAAGGTATATCGTAGTATAGTAGTTATATCTTCTCAGTATTGATAATTCGATCAATTCGCACAGGAAGAACCCAAGGATCTATTCGTCCTTCAAGCACATTTCACATAGTGTTAATAGACTTACTGGTTGAGCTTTCTTAGCCCGAATTTGACGAAAATCTTTCCTCTCGAGTTTTGCGAAAACATGTTTTGATCAATTTAATATGAAGCAAAATTGAAAAAATTAATTTCTTGAGTGCATGTCGTCATATGGTCACGCTATGCGCTACAGGATTAACATCAACATGCGCTAGGATAACCCAATACCATATAATCAGATGATTTCATATGTTGTCTACTGCCTGATTTGACAGTGAGGTCTTGAGCTCCGTGAGAAGACACTATCGCAGAGCGATGCGCATCAGCGGCTCGAACGCCAACAGCTGCCGGATTCGATGCATTCACGCACCTTGTACACGCGAATGTGACATTGTGGCGTCCGCGCTCCGCCCAGCTGGCCGCCGCGTGTTGCGCTGGGCCAGCAGGTAAATACACGCCAATTTAAATTGTGCTGCCTGTTCGCGAGTCAATGTTTGACTTTCGCTCTGATTGACTGACTGATTGATTGTTTGATTGATTGATTGCGCAATAAAATTGCAAATAGTTGACAAGTCGGCGTCGTCGTCGTCATTGGCATCGTCGTCGGCGCTGAAGGGCTGATGTGGCGCGCCGCTCGCAGCTAGGCGTGAATTTGTCCACAAACATGGCGGCGTTTCCGTGTAGCGCGAAGCGCATTGCGTGTTGGCGTGTCTCGTTTTTTGCTTTGTCGGCCAGCGACTTTAACTACGTCGAACAATAGTTTTGTTTGTGCATATGCGCGAATGAATGCTGCAGACCGGCCATTTATATTGAATTTTCGCAAAAAGTCAAAATTTACGGCGTTGCAGGTGCAGCGACGACGTGCATACGGTTTGCCGTCGCTATTTGCGAATTTTTAACGCTCGAAATTCTCTGCAGCCGCATTGCACATGAATGCGCGTGCATGTGAATGTGAATGTGAGTGAGATATGTGTATACGTGTACGTTGCTCACACTTGCAACAGTCAGAAGGGCGGAATAGTTGGTTGGCTGCAGCCGCCCAGAGTGGGATGCGAAAGGGATAATGCCAAAACTTTGCAACATTTATTGTCGGCTGAGGCGCCGGACCCGTTGCATGCAGCACGCCATGCGGATAGCGCCGTGTGGCATGCAACAGTATGGATGGCGCGCGCACACACTGTGGGGGATATAGTTGCTGATTCTGTGCTCTGTTGGCGGCTTTAAGTGGAAAATCAACAAATTATAATGTGTCTTATGTTGGCCGAGTTGAGTTGCAAATGTGGCCGTTGTTGCCTGCCTGCATGTTGTTGATGCTGCGGCTGTGGTTGCAGCTGCGGCTGTTGTTGTTTTTGTTGTTGTTGTTGTTTGTTAAAACGGGCAGAGTGGCGCTCCCGGACGCCCGCAACCAAAGTGCTGCAGCAGTTCCATTGCTGCATCAGCTCCGGCACTGAAGTTTGCTTTATTTAACTTTAGATTTTGGTGGGGACACACACACACACACACACGCACGTATCACGCACAGAACATTAGCAACAATTAACACACAGCGCCACACATAGCTGACTAATGTGCGCACGTGTTTGTTTGTTGGTTGGTTTCCGGCGCAGTCCTGCAGTGTTTTCGGCATTGACCCGGCCCCCGGCCCGCGGCTCTGCCGTTACCCGCTCCCCTAGAAATGCATTCCATTTCGGTGTTTCGAAATTCATGAGCTGCCATATTGGCTACTTGCCGTGCCCCCACACCCACTCTTCTCGCTCTCCACACTGCATCATACGCCATGCGACTGGCCACACCACATGCGAGCGTAGTCGCGTTTACCTGCACTTGCCGAGCGGTAATGATGCTGGTTGCAGGCACTGTTGCACTGTTGCCGTGCTGTGCGGTGCGTGTCTGCTGTCCTTGCAACAAATTTTCGATGATAATGGACGTCGGCAGTCCTGTCGTTATAGTGTACCGTTTTATATTATAAGCGCAAATTAATTTCATTGCAGCGCCAGTAGAGGCGGCGGCGGTAGGCAGCAGCGTTGCCATTTGCATAAAATATTTGCTCAATGCGAGCACTTGCTGGCTGTCGGCTGATGGCTGCCGCTGCGGCAGTGTGCGGGCGTGTGGCTTAGGCTGCTTGTTGCACCGCAGCGTGCGGCTGCTGCGGCGCGGGTGGCAGGCGGTAGGCTGTTCGGAGCGAGGCACAGTTGCACTTGGCGTCGCTCCAATAAACCAAACTTCAACATAAAGTTTTAGATTAAATTAATGATTCAGCATTTGCGGCCGTTGCAGATAGCGGAGCGCAGCGTTTGAAGTGAAACTGTGCGGGCGGCACTGCAAAGGAACGATTCCGATGAAACTTTGAAAGCTGTGCCAAAATGCAACGGTGTGCAGCTGACATTATGAGTGGGTGTGTCGAATTGCATTAAATTCAAGACGCAAAGTTTTGCTAAAGGGATTAATCGAACATTGTTTCGAAGGAGGCCTTAAGATTAGAAAGTGGAACAATGAAGGAGGGGGCACAGTTTAGCTGTAAGAATATCTATAAAAAATCTTTGTGTGTTGCAACTCCACTAAGACTCGAGACAAAGTCTTAGAGCCTTTAACTAGAGAAAATTTAACATCACTGCATTGCATATAAGTATGTATGTAAATTTTGATGCAATGGGTCAATAATAAATTTTAAGATACACAAATTTAGGGCTAGAGAATACATTTTAGACATTGTAGCCATTGTGGTCATTGGATGCAGTTTTTAATTTTTTTTGTTTTGAGCAATTCAAAATTTTTTTGTTTTTGCTTGTATTCCAGACTGTAAATGGAACATATAAAAGAGCATATTTTGAGGCCCCTAATTTTTTAAGGAAAAAGTATGAAAAATGATGAAAACGACTATGATACATTTTTGTTATTATTTCGATGAGAATGGGAATCACACCAAAAAATTTGACTGTGTTGTATTACTTGATGTTTCCGCTTTTATTTAGCACCTGACTCGTTAGTTAATTTACGAAAAATGGGCATGTTTTTCAACATTAAATAAAACGCCATGAAATTCCATATTTTCCGACTTTGAGGTCCAATTGCCGCTGATTTTTAAAACTGATAAAAATAAATTACATTGGAAAAGAAGCCATGAGGTGTTGTAAATGCCACAAAGTGAAAATCATGTCAGCCGGTGTATTGGTTTAGAAATTGCAATCCCAAACGTGAAAATAGTCAGGGAAACCCCGAAAAAGTGACACGCCCATTTTTTGCGAAAACGGAAACTAAGTTTTAAAAACGGTTTGCGGATTCGAAATCAGCGGTCCTTAATTACCATAGAATTGATGTCAAAACCAGAAAAGCCATTTTGCTGTTGATCAGTGATATTTGTGGCTGAAAAATAAGAATAATTAAATTCAAAAGCTATTATAAGTAAATACCATACATTAAATTCTTTATCGAAGAGCAACATAAAATTTCTGGACAAGCCTCTTTTGTAAATCTGCATGATAAATGTAATCTTTTAAACAAAACATAAAACAAATTATTTACTACTATTTATTTATTTGCTGCCGTCAAAGTTAGTTTCATTGCATACAAAACAACTAACCCGTCGCTTCTATAGACCAATTGCGGTTTTTAGGCCTTGTTTGTTTGGAATTTGTTATTATGGCGTCAATAGACTTAAAACGACTTGTTCAAAGTGGCAATTTTATCAACAAATATAGAAAAAAACAGCCGAGTCAAATTAATGATATTTGTTCAGTTTTTGTTCAAAACTTTGCGGTATGTAGAGAGAGACATAATTCGGTGCAATAAATAAATAATCATGCAACCCACATAACCAAAGTGAAACATTTTGGTTCCGTGCGCAAAATGTCATCATTTTGGTTATAAGGGTTGGCAAATTAAAAGCGAAAACTTCACTTTGTCCCGACTCATCAAAAGAGCTGCCGAATGTGGCGGAAGTGATTTCCCTTCTTGTAAACTACTAATGTTTTGTCTAAAGAGGTCAGCAGATTGCTCAAGAAATGTCGAGACAAAGTGAGCTTTCGCTCTTAACATTAACCCTTTCAGTCACAATGCCCAATATATTGGACTACAGCCCATACAATTCATACAGAACGGGTTTATTTTCATGTCAGAAAGGGGTAAACTACTTGTGCCTTGAAAGATCAAAACGAAGGGCTATGGCTGTGATTAATTTTATCTGCCATAATAAATCTATAGATTTGTAATTAAGTCGCGTTGATTTCCAAAAGTTCGTAATTTATTTTAAAATCTTCATGAAATGAGATATGAATGCTTATCATGATTACTGAGAATTATTTTTATTAACAACATAAAAACAAACTTAACGCAGTTCTTGTGTATTTCTCTGTGCAATAAAATAACTAAAAGAACAATGTTGCAAACACCGGCTTCAAGTCTATGAGCAGTTAAGAGTTAAAATCGCAGAACACTCAAAGTTGAATAGCTGATGTGAACGCAATGAGTAACAGATGACATTCAGAGTTGCAATTTGCGATATCTTTCAAGTATGCAGAAGTTGTCGTATACTTTTTGCACAAACTGTGCATTTGTACTTCGTTGTGATGAAATCGCAAACAAGATACAATGTTCAAGAATTTTGGTTGTCTGATCTGATACGGGCCTGACATTGAGATCAGCGACATTTCTTCGCAACTTAATCATATGTAAAGTACAAATACCGAACTCACCAATTCTGAGTCACAATGAACAAATCGCAGACAGATAAGAGTGACAAGAAGATTTTAACCCTTCGTTGCATGATTTGATTTCCGTGAAGAGAAAATATTTACATATATCATATCACTCTTTTTGATTGTTAAGTTTTGATGGGAAAAATGCAATTTTGATGAGTTCCTGTATCTGTGAAATAAGTTTTGCCGAAATTTACCATGTCCTGCTGAGAACGCTACCGCTGAAGGGAAAAACGGTTTTATCTATATTTTAGTGTTGGCTACTACGGGGAATCGAACTGAGGTCGATCATTACTAGACAGTTGAGCGATGGCGACTGCCATATCACCATTGCCATTAATATCCAAAATTATTTTATCAAATCGAAACACTTGTTTGTTCGACTCTTTTACATATACTTTCAATGTTATTTTCAAAATTCCTTTAGTAATAAAATGTTTTAACCTTAAAGACACAACTGAAGAATGAACGACTGTAAAATACTGAATGGAATAGTTCCCAAACCTATGAAAAGTTAACATTGCATGTGTTCATTATGGGGAACAATCGTAAGTTCTTGGCAGCAGGCGGACGAAAGGCGAACACGAGCCGCTCAGATTTCTATGGCTTCCATGGGTGACATATTCACGTTGCTGCAACTTCGATCAATGTCGGCCACATTGCACTTGCAATTCGATACATCCGTAACACCGATCGCCCATCAGCAACTAAATATAACGCACCCAGCGCTGTAACGAGTGTGCACACCTTGTAAACGAAAGTAGTTACAGCCGCACATATGACGACTATTTAGCACGTAATTAACCTAAAAATGTAAATTCAACTTGCTCGCCGCGGCGCAAGAAAAAATTCATCGAGTGAAAAATAAAACCGACACGAAGAAATCCGCCAAATAAAAGACACGCATCTCATTATCACTGGGACGTGAACATCGCGGCGATATGACGATGCGATGTGCACTGGCAGCAATGTTGTTGTTACTGTAGCCGCCTCGTTGCTGTTGTTGTGTGCGTTGTTGTTGCCAACTTAAAGTGAATTTTTTGTGCTCACATCGTTAAAATAAGCGTCAAAAAGTTGAGCAAACACCAGTGCCGACGACGTGTATTTAAATTGAAAGAAAAAAATGTGTTTTGTATACAGCATAGAAGAAGGTGAGAGAAAAAAGTTAAGTAAAATTGAAAATGACGCCGACGACAACGTCTTCAACGCGCCCATTTTGGATGACTCTGCTCAGCCCAGTGCAGGTGCAATTGCCACGCTACTACACGCACCGGAGAGCACCGTTTTATCGGCGGCTCGAGGTGCCGCTCGGCTGGAAGCTCGGCTCGCGATGCGGCCTAACCGTTGCGTCGAGTTAGGAATCCAGCGTTTTATTTTGGTCAACGAAATTTTCAGTGTGTGTAATCGATTTGTGTTTGCTGAAGAAATTAAAGACCAGCCTATAGACGCGATAGATCGGCGCGAAATCACGAAAACGAGACGAAAAATCGTGACCGTTTAGTGTGGCCGATTTTGCGGCATCGCACCAAATGTTGGCAGTGTCCATTACGGTGAGTTAATGTTGGCGTTGGCGGCGTCATTATTATCCGCTTGGTAGCCCAAACTTAGAAAAGCGAGAAATGCGGCGCATGGCTGATTTTTAATGGTCTACACCCGTGTCGGCATCGGCGACGGCGTCTGCCGCCCAGCGCACAGCATCTCGCAACAGCAATTTTCGATAGCGTCCATTTTCTGTTTAGGCGCCTATCTTCTCGGCGCGTAACCATGGAACCAATTTCGGAAGCGCAGAGCTTCCGAAGCAGCCTGAGAAAGAGTTGAAGGTGTTGGGTGATAGCAAACCGCTGCGCATTGCTCGCATGGTAGTCATACATAATTAGGAATTTTATTACATTTTCCACTTCAGCGTGTCCGCCTTCTGCCTACTTTTTGTCGCCTTTCTTTTTTTTGGCCCGGCTTGTGGCTTGACATTCGGCAAGCGCACTCGTAATGCGACGTATGCAAATACGAGTACATAGGTTGGGGCATTCCGTTGCGCATGCTCGCTTGCATCATTCACTGCACATTGCGCGCATGCGCAAAACACCTCTGGCCGATGCGAACGCTGACGCGTGCATTTCGCAATGCCTCAATGTTGACAGTCAACAATGGGAATCGGCAAACAGCACGCGAAAAACCGTTCACGAGTGCCCAGCTCGTCGGCTGGGCGCGGTGTGTCGCTGTCGCTGCTGCTGCTGCTGCTGCCACAACGGCCGTCGGTCGATGGGATGGGGTCAAGTGGTGATCGTCAGCGCTGCACGTCGATCATGCTGTACACACTCCAAACCTGGTTGTCTCACTTTATTTGCATATTTTTTTCATTTTCTGCCTCGTGGTTTTGCCTTGTTGCTGTTGTTGGTTTGTGGGTTTTCGCAAGTGCAGCAGCTGCTAATTGAAATAGTGTCGCACGTTGCGCGCACAGACCGATCGCCGTAACGTTTGCGCAACTGAATGGCGTGCAGTGTTGCTTAAACTTTTTGCGTATGTATCTACTCGTATTTGCGCATGCGCCACATGAAAATTCCCTTAATGCATAAATGTTATTTCAATACTATACACTCTCACTTTGGGTATTTGTAAGCGATGAAAAGTGATGCTGAATTTCCTGAAATTCGCAATGGGTTGGCTCAATGACGAAGGAAAAAAAAAAATTAACATCAAATCAAAACCAGAGTTTTATATCTGTTCTTTTTTTTGCAACCAGACATTCAATCCAGGATCCATACAAATTTTAAAGCAAATATTTAATTTAATTAAAAAAAAAATAGTGCACACCGATAGTAATCAAGAATGTAAGGCTTCCGCCTACTTAGCGGCTGTGGGCCGCGACAATAGTGGTCCAACTTCCAAAATTTTCCTCGCTTTGTAATTGGTTCCTAACCATATATTCTGTAAGTTTATTGCATACCATCAGAACACGTTGTTATTGCTGGAAAAGCACCAATATCAGCACTAGGAAGGGGATGCGGGCAAATCGCATACCAAATGGTAGCCTGCGCTACCGACTACACCTAAACGAAAGTTCTACCGACTTTTTGGAACATCATATAAACCTGGCATGTGTGGCGTTATTTTACTGATACCTTTTCGGTAATTGTTTAGAGAAGATGAGCTGATGCCATCACTCCAGGTATTCCCCCGAACAACCCGTTCGTACACTGGCGCCCATGCATTCCATGTTGAAATGATGTTCCAGCGTCCTTCGCATTAGAAAAACGGTTCGTTTCTGGCTCATACTGCGCGATTGTGGAATGGTCTCCCTGCAGATATTTTCCCCAGCACCTATGATCTTGGTGGGTTCAAGACAAGAGTCCATACCTTCTTCGCTCTAAACCCTGTCATCTAACCTCTAGGTCCTTCCTGAACCAACGCATTAACCAACTACGCGGGTAATTCTTTTAACCGTTGGCAGCACTGTTTAGACATCCATGTAAAATTTCAAGTCATAAATGAGATGACTGTTTGAGTTCCGTTTGGTTTTGTACGACACAAAAAGTGATTTTTTGTATTTTTACAACTCTTGGTTTTTGCACCACTAAAATGCAACATCTCACACTGCAATCGTTCTTCGTGATAATTTCGCCAAAAATTCGACCCATATCGTTCGGCAACACCCGTATCGCCTGATGTAGCTCCGTGCGACTTCTGGCTTTGCTAAACTCAAAAGACCGCTCAGGGTACATCGCTTAGAGTCGATTGGGGATATAAAAGCCGAATCGAAGAAGGTTGTAAAGGCCATTCCGGAAATTGACTATGTGGGATGCTTTGAGGACTAAAAAAAAACGCTGACATAAGTGCATTGCATCGAAGGTAGAGTACTTTCAAGGCGATGAAATAGATTTAGAAGAATAAATAACGTCATGTCATTTTGAGTTGATGGCCCTGGCAGTTAGGACTCTAACCTTAGCTATAATATTTTATATTGTAGTCTAAATAAATAATAGGGGTATTCTCGATGTCTTGCACGGAGGAAGAATTCGTAAAAATGCAACCGTGCAAGACTGGAAAATGCTACACATCGAGAACGCACAAAAAAGCACATATTGCAAATATTGCAAAAATGCCGCAAACTTTCTCCATTTCTTTTTAATTTGGTTTTCGGTTGATCCATTTCTACCTGCAAGCAAGACATATATGCAAATTATATAAAAAGGTTGAAATAAAACCAAATATAAAGAAAATACGCTTGCGCACACGAAGAAAATTAAATGGCTGTCGCACAATCGCGATGTCGCACACAAAACAAGGGTTTTTGCGTAGCATGACATGCAAAAAATGCAAACTGTTTTTGCTTGTATTTTGTTGTTGTGTCGTTGCTCGAAATGCATGGCCATGTCAATTATGCATTTCGTGCACGATGTCAGGGCTATGCAAGACATCGAGAATACCCCTAATAATAATTTTCATTTTATAGCACAATTCCGAGTATTTTTTGGTACACAGTACTATTATTGTACTTTAAATTTAATGGTATAAAAATCAGTGTGTGTCGATGCAACATTGCAGACATTTAAAAGGCCGACATCAGCAGCCTGAAACCCCTCATATTAAGTTGTGGACGGCTCGAAAGATAATTATTTAGGACTATACTAGACTGACTGAACTGACAAAACTTATGACAGCGCATTTTAACCAGACAACAGACATGGAAACGAGCGAACGCAATCAAACCTGATAAAAGTTTCAGTAGAAAAGTCATGACTTCTATCGACAATTTGACATCATGAGCAGTCAATTGGCCACATTGCTTTCTTATAATGCACAGAAATCTGCGCTGAGACACGTACCGAATTGCGAAACCACTACCAACAACAACAAGAATATTAAGAGGAACAACGTAACCTTTTCCGCATGATCTTCGGCGTTAAGTCGAATCGGCTTTCGGTTGCGAGTTCTTGATTGATCCAAAGCGCACACAGCACAGTTGCCGCCTTGGCGCTTTGCTTCGCCCCGCCTGCAGCTCGTCATTGTGCCGCAGCGTCTTTCCCTGCGCGTGCGTTTTTAATAAAAATTGTATTGCTTCCTGCGTCTGCCAGCACACCTCGCAGCACTTTTCCGCCGCGTGTATTTTCATATTTATAAGATAATTGAAAGCGGGCATTGCCAAATTAACGTTGTTGTGCAAACAATTCTTGCAGCGGCGGCAGCAACAAACGCAATAACAACAACAATGGCCTTGCTATCGTGGACGCGCGCAGAAGCGTACAATTCCAGTTTCGGTGCGAGCTAAACGAGCAGCCAGGTATGGAGCGTTCCGCGGCCAACAGCCAAACCTCCAGTCATCAGACGGTCCGTCTGTCCACCAGTCCGTCCGTCGGTGTGCTTTGCTTCCTTTCATCCGTTTGGCGAGTGTGCCATGTGTGGGTGCGCTGGAACTGGAGTAAGACGAGCACGCCAAGAGCGACGCAAGAGCGGCGTACGAAAAGCACGACGACGCCGTCGAGGATGACGGCCATGGGCAGCATATCCTTTGTGTACACACAAGCGCGCTTTATTGTTTTTTCGACGCGTGTTCGTTGGTACTACGTGTGTGCACAGGCGGACAGACTATTCGACGGACGGATGGGCGAGCGTTGTACTGTGTGTGTGTGTGTGTGTACGTGGCAGATAGTAGTGGCAGTTCAGCTTGTTAGGGGGAACTTTCATGCTTAAATTGCGCAGATTTTATTAAATTGCATTCGCCGAAGTTGTTTTTTAAATTGGGTATCAAGCGCATTGCCTGCAGCGGCGAATTCATTTCGCTACGTTTCATTCGTTTCATTTTTTTTAATTTCCGGAGCTGCTCAAATGTGCCTTCCCGGCTGCTGAAAGCCTTGTTTTCTTATTGCTTGCTAGATGCGATGTTGCACTGTAATTTGCCACTCATGTTGAGTCTTGACTCGATTCTTCCGTCATGTAATGTTCGCTCATAACATAACTTAAAGGGTGATTTCGAGAGTGGATGCTGCTGTTTATACGAAAAAAATCGCGACCATTTTGTTTCAACAACGAATAGTTTCACGGTAACAAAGTTGTTAAGAAATTACCTCCCAACTAGTTTTAATCCAGTATGACTTACAGGGCGAAAGTCTTGTCACATTTCATGTCAACATGTGACATTTCCTTGTCCAACGTCTGTCTCTTGGTTGCCGTAGATATAAATGACTAATAGAAGACCTGACACCGAGTTTCTACACAGTGCACTCACAGGATTCATATCCATTTGACCAACTACTCTTTTACGTACTGGAACAACTCACCATGATCATCGCAACACTCAGCCAAAAATTTATTTGTTTTCGCTTAGCCGTTTGAGAGTCTACAAGGTAGGAAAGCATGGATAGGTAGACTGATCGAAATTCATAACTAACTTCATCATATGCAGATTACAATATGACGAAGCTAAATGTTCATAAATATTCAGTTCTTAACTATTGAAATGAACCAGCACATATTTCTTTTTTATTTTAATTAAAACAGTAGACTGTCGAATATGCAACAATGTGACATAATTTAGCATTTGTGGCAAAATTAATTTATTTCTATTCAAATGGATTTTCAATAATGAAAATGTTTTTAATTGAAATGGATGTCTTATAATGTATTTTTTGTTATTATTAAAATATTTTCGTACTACTTACTTTCAGGCTCTCGTTAGTATTTATGTGTGTGAGTGGACGAGCGTGGGAGAAGAATAAAGGGGAATCCATGTCATGTGCTGTTGATATGAGAAAACATGCTCTGGCAGATATTAAAGAGTACACACACACACACATTCAAGGAAGCTCAGACTTTCGCACAAACACATGCAAACACTCTACAAGCTGTTTTCTCTCCGCACAAACACAAATATATTGAAAAGTAGTCGAACTAAAAGGAAGCGAGCGGACAAAAGGATATTATAAAAGATTTAGAATTTGTTTGCCGACGGATGATGTATGAATGTCATCGAGAAGAGCTTAAATTTATGATGGATTTGGTCATAACAATTTGCATGGCAAATCTTCAACGTAGCGAGCGGATATGTAAAACATGTACTTGTGCGTGGGTGTGTGTGCCAATGTGGGTTTGGGGCCAAGTGTTAGTTGCACGTTTCAATTGAAATTTCAATTTAAAGTCCATTTAGTCCAGCATTTTCCGCGTTCAATTTTTAAATTCAATTATTGCATGTACAAATATTTTGTATATTGTATGGCTTGTACATATACATATGTGCGTATGTATTTATGTGTGTGTGTGTGTGATTACGAATGAGTAAAAAGCTAGTGGCGCGCGGTAAATAAATAAATCAGAAAAATTTTGTGCAATAATTTTACATAAAATATGCTCATAAATTATGGCTATATTAAATGGCCAAAAGGCGTAAATCATCGACGGCGGCAGCAGCAGTTGCAACCACTACACGCTGGCGTGTCGTATCTCATCGCGTGGCTGGGTGTGTGTTTAGTGTGCGACACGGCCAACTAAACCGGCTAAGCACTTTAAATTTAGTCGTTTTTGTTGGTATTTCGCTTTTCGTTCACTTTTTGCCGTTTTCATTGGATGTTGTATTTTTTTGATGCAACACTTTGGCTTTCGTAATATGCGAATGGTCAATATTTGAAAAGGATTTTGTTTGTTTATTGTTTGCACACACACACCTAGTGCGGTGTTAGTTGGTGTTAGCTTTTTAATTATAAAATATTAAACTATGCACACTCCACGCGCGCTCACACACACAAACAGACATTCAACCGAATCTGTTAGGCCAAGCCATGCCACTCCCCTGCGCGGCTTTCGGCGCGTTCACACCTGAGCGCACCGTACGCCCAGCGCCAAGCGGCAAGTAGTGTTGCGACCCTCGCACTACTGAGCTGAAGTGACTAAAATTGTTGCATAAAAGCAACAAAAACCCGAAACCGAAATACCGTTTTTATTTGCAGCTTTTTGAAAAACGCCGAGCGAAATGACTGGCATGCAATCGTAATGAAGCCAGCACCAGCGGGCAGCGTTCATTACACACACTTCGAACTTTGAGTTATGGCTTCCAGATGAATTATTTCAATAACAAACGTTCGATACAAGGCGATACTTATTTCTTAATAGTGTCGGATGTTTTGTGTAAAGATTTACAAAAACTTTTAAATCCGCTCCAGTTCCAACAATTTTGTTTTCCTTGTTCACTCCTCTCTGGAGCACAGGACCTCCAAAGACTCTTCCATCTTACACGATTGTCTTTGCCTTGTGTTGGTTACGTTAATCGGTTGTGTTGTTCTGCCAGGTTAGGTGATTGGCCTACCACAGGTAGTCTTGATTCCAACAATAGCCATCAGGAAATATAGCAGCCCCAACGGTTAGTCTTTATTGAATCGACCACCACCTCAAATATTTTTGCATACATTTTGTGACGAAAATTAGTTTTTCTGGCCAAAGCAAGGCAGTTCGTATCGCTGCATGGTGCCAAAATAAAACAATTTGGAATTTTTTAACGCAGTTCACCACTGTAGTCACTTTATTTACAATCTCCTAAAGTCACTTTACTTTCACTTCAATTTTCTTATTCATGTTACATTGTTGCTTGTGAAAATCAAACTGATTCGCCGCTCTCGTTCTCGAACGTTCCAGCATCACCTCGAACCTTCTCTGCGATAATTCCCGCAAAATTACCATGCGCCCTAAAAGTATGCTGCTCCCAATTTTATGTATACTATTTATACATGTGTAACAGACACAGACTATAAGCACGATTACTAGACTAAAGCCTAGCTTCCCGCAACCCATCGAGTTGTAAAAATGATTGAATTTATATACGAATCGAAGAAACCTTCTGATCCTTCTGAGAGCCATCTGCCGATTCCAAACATCTGGTTTAGAGTTTTTCGTTAACTCTCAGAGAATTGCTGTTTTCTGCTGAGAGAGCAGCTGCCGAAAACAGTGTTTTTTACGCATTAGATGAGTGGGGTTTAAACTTATTATAGACCTACTACCAAAAGAAGAAAATCAATGAGATTCTAATTTTCTTGTGCGGTTTTTCTGTGTGGTTATGTAAATGATTTATTTCCTTAAATTTTTGGCTGTATCATTTTTTGCTGTTAAAAATTTACTCTTAAACTTGTATATGCTCTATAAGTTTGTTGCTTTTTTAAATTTGTAAGTGTATTGTGTTTTATTCTTATTTATTTCAGTCTGACTCTGAGTTACGCAATGAGTATTTGAATACTTAAACGACATATCCGGTTTCCTATATAAAGCAAAATTAAATAACAGACTTCTATGTGTCCTACTTTACAGACTTAAGTTTGACCGAAACCCATTTTCGTTTTCCGGACGTATGTGTCCATAAATGGGGTATTTAAATACACAAATTAAGATAATAATTATGGAATCCTTGTGAGTGGGGCGATTGTTAATCTGTGTCATAATTAGCAGATACTAGAAAACACATTGCCGGCAAATACTTTTCTCGATATTATTTGTTTGATTTGCACCCAAATTTTATTTTTATAAATGCATTCGGCATTTCATTCATAAATCGAATAAACCCACCTCTAACATTTGTTTATTGGAATTTCGTCTTAACGGTTTAAGTTATCCCATAATTCTTAATGCTGCCCAAAAAATCAGTGGATATTTTTTACTAGTTTCGCGACAGTTTCGTGGGTAGTTACTTAAATAACCATCCGACGGCAAAATAAAAGTCTTTACGTACATAAAGTTATATTTAATTAAAATATGTTTAAACGTTTTGGGTTAACGCACCCAAAGTGGAGAATCATAAAACGTTGATTCTTAGTGGCAGAACTTGCAACAATGTTGCCGTTCCGCTCATCCAATAAGTGCGCTCAATAAAGTTTCATTGTATGCGCTTTTGTGTGTTTGTGTATTCCGCAAACAACGAGAAGAATTCTCAAATATTAACAAAACAATCGTATTGATGGCGACAAAATGCTTGGCGTGACGTGGCAGCAACGACAACGTGCGCAGACGGCCATCCAACATTAGACCGCAAAGAGCAAAGTGTCAACTTGTTGTGTGACAACAATAAAACATTGTCAATAGCAGCAACAGCAACAACAACAACGAGAACACCAGCAACAGAAACAAGAAAAACAAAAGTACATATAAATTAGAACACAACAATTTTATTCGAGACACCATCAAGTGCAATAACAAAAGCAACACCAGCACCAGCACCAGCACCACCAACAACAACAACCAACCAAATGCCAACAAAATAAAAATTGAGAAAACACGGGAATAAAATAAAACGGAATTTGTTGACAAATACGCCGCAGTTAGAGGCGGCCCGAGGATGGTGCGGAGCAGTAGTGGATTAAGGATGGCTGGTTGCGCGGTCGGGCGGGCGACAGTGCGGCAGGTGCGAGTGAGCACTGCCGCTCCATTGTCCATTTTTATTAACTCAATCTTATGGAGTTTTGGGAGGGATGTTGCGTAAATATTTGCACCGTACAGTCAAATGGCAGGCACATCCCGACACACGCACACAGACATCAACCGCGCCTCCACTAGGCGACATAATTCTTCTGATTTGGCAAAAATTTAAATGCGCATAGCTTTTGGAAATTTAATGAATAACTAGAAAGTCATAAAATCAAGAAAAGCACGCCCTTAATTGTAAGATTTTAGTTGTTCGTATTAACGTAGTTGTACGTATTAACGTACATGTTGTAATTAGCGCTTGGCGCGGCTTAGATTATCCGTGTCAAAATCTTCGAACTAGACGCAGAAATGTTTAAAATGGTTCATCATCGGCCATTTTCGTATTACCCATCATTTCCTTGTGCCGTGGGCAAAGTCTACAGTTCTTTTTAACGAGTGGCATATGAGACTCATGTCCGATATAACGGTTACCTGAATTTCTACAAGTCTCTGCATCAATATGAGTACAATGCTCACTGAATTAACTCTTCGAATAAGCCTTATTCGTTTCTGCTGTAAACTAAGCCAAGTAAAATTACCACTTCAAGGAAGGCCTTTAAATTTCCTGCGTTCATAAGAGAAATTCACTTAAAATTCACAATGCAATTAAGACTCCTAACTGTTAACTGTTTGGGTCAACTTGGATGGCGACAATATGTATGTATACAATTTTTTGAATAAATATTTTTTCATTTTTAGTTCAACAACAATCCGTGGTACTTTTTATAGCATGCAGTCATATTTTAATCTTCATGAAATTTCATAATTTCATTAAAGTGTTTTAGTGCAACGCCGGTTTCGCAGCAAATTCGGTTTAAAAGTTCCGTCGCTTTTGGAATGAAAAAGAACTCTGCAGAACACTGCAGCTACAGCAAGCCAATTCTTCTTTTTCAACATTTGTTTTGCTTGGTAAAGGGATTTTTTGGGTGTTCATTTTTGCTGCCGTTTAATTGCCAACTGGCGCCTGAAATACGTGAACAACGAAAACGCACCAACCAGAACGCTGTTTTGGATTTGATTTGAAAACAGCAACGATTCCTATTTACACAAAACACACCGACGAAACCGAAACTGCGGATGCAGCATTTCGGCCAGGCAGCACTCGTTGTAGTTGACGCTACACCGAAGTGTGTTCATGTTGCTCATTAGGGAGTGCTAAATTTAATATGTTGTCATAATATTTGAACATGAATTGAATTGAGTTGAATTTGGGTTTAATGAATTTTCAGAATTTATTCATCTATGAGCATTTTCCAGCGAACTTGACTGCTTTTATTCTATATTTTCAAAACTAAACTTATTGGTCAAACTTTAAGTCGATTTCAAAACAATTAAAAGTATGGGTTGCCTCTCTGTGCCATAGCGCTGCTTTTAGCCGTTACAAAGTATGGGCAAAAGTATGGCGCCCTAACATCCGGCTGCAGGGCGTAAAAAGAACAATTCGCTCCGCAATAGTGAGCGCTAAGAAAGCGCAATCAACGCGCGCATTTCCGAAAATAAACGCCAAACGCCTGAAAACTGGTCATAACTGGCCAACTGAATTTGTAGTTTGTACGCGCAGAAAACACACACACATTCACACACATGTACAAAATAGAAGTGTTTGTGTATGAAGAGTTTGGAGTGTGGCCCGAAGCTCGAAGGTAAATGCTTTAGAGCAACTTCTACTTAAAATGCTATGTGAAAAAACACGGAAGGAAAAAACAAGAGGTCAACAACAGCTCGGTGGAAATAGAAACGGGGCTTGGGAATTGTAGAGACATACTCACTTACTTAACGATTTAATTCATTCTACAAGTCTGGAAGCAGCTTCTAGAGTGTTGTCAGAGATTACATTTTACCTCCCTTGGCGCCTTCCATAGTGACTTAACTATTATAAGTTTTATAAGAAAATAATTGCAACGTAACTATTAAAATGTAACATAAATTTTTTTGTTATATAATTATTCTTTGCGACAGTTAATTTTTACGTTGCATAATAACTGTTATGAGAAATAAATATATTTTTCGTTCTCGATAACACTGATCAACAGCAAAATGGCTTTTCTGGGATTGACATCAGTTCAAACTAAACGATATCGAAACGATATAGAAACGATATCGTTAACGCTAGAATTTTTCTCGTTTTCGAGTATTGCTAAAGTGTATAAAATGATATCGAGAACGAGAAAAATGACACTATCGTAACGATATCGAAATATTCGAAAATCTCGATATCGTTGCAATATTGAATTTTTCTCATCCGAGATATTGTAACGATGTCGAAAATTTTCAAAATTTCGATATCATTTCGACAGCGCCATTCTTCTTGTTCTCAATAAAATTTTCGATACTATAACGAAAACTTATTTTCTTTCTGAAAATTTAAATAAAACGCATATTTTACAGTACTGTCGCATGGCCAGTCCATTATTCAAATCAAATAACGATTATAAGTAAAACATAACAATGCACATGTAACAACAAATTACAATATATAAGTAAAGATCGATTGAGAAAAATATTTATATTATTTATATTATCCTTTGCTTTTGTATATTTAGCAATCTTCGATTCTCTGTCCTTTGCATAGAGAACAACTTTTTCGTTTTGCCTTCGAAAGTGTTTAGGGAATCGTTAGGAAATTTAATTTTGAATGCACCTGAAATGAATTGAATGAATTGAAATACATTTAAATGCAGATTTAGCTAGTTTTACTTGAATCTAATAACTAACTTCTGATTTGCCTATTTTGCATAGCTGCCATCGCTGCCAATTTTTAAACGAAGCATTTTTTGCAACAAAAGCCTTAAATATTGTCCTCCACCCTTTATATACAAATTCTTTTGCATCTTGTGTTCTTAAATTGCAAAATTCATTAACCTAATAAGAATGAATACAAATTAACATAGATTTGCTACATTACAATTCATAACTAATTACCAAAAAGAAGAAGTTGAGCATGTTTCACCAGCAAAATCAACATCATCGTTTTCAATAAATTCGTTTTCAATATCTTCGTCTTTCTGTACAGCAATTGTTTGCTGATTACATGGTCTTTTTATCATGTTGTGTTCCAAAATTGCCTGGGCTTCTCTTTTCGCACTCCTGCTAGTCATTTTAGATACCTGCAGTAATAATGATAGCTGTGATCAGCGTTAACAAAATTAGGGAAAGTGTTGGTGTTACCACTGTTAATTATCAAGTTACAGAACCGCCGACATTATTGTTGGTGTATTCTTTATTTTAATTACATATGTAAATATTTGGTTATAAATTATGGGTACTTACCTTGTCTTGCAATAAATATCAAAACTCACAATCTCGGTTTTGAATGCGCGCACGTTCACGTAATGACAAATTTTCGTTTGACAAAAAAATAATTCATTTGATTTGAAAATTTTCAAATTCTTCAAGGCACAAAATTCAAGCATTATCGAGATTATTTCGGGAAATTGTCGCTAAAAATTTATATCGAGCAATTGTTTCAGGGTATTATATGTAATGTTCTGGGGGTAATACGGCCCAATTTCTACTCACGTTACGCGTGCAACTTAACGAAGAAAGGAGGACAATGTATATTATAAAAAAAACTGCCAGCTCGACGTTTGGCCCCGGAAAATAATTTGTCGGTTCGAACTTTCTACCAGTTAAAATTATCGAATTGGCAGTTTTGCATAATATATTTTTCAAACACAAAGATTTCTTTATTTATTACTGCATGAATCGAGACTCAAACCCATCACTTGATAATTAAAGGTCCATTGCACTGCTTCGTTTTTAATTCCTTCTGACGAATGCTGCGTATGTTTGCAATTGCAAAGTTGAAACCCATATAAATTCATTGAAGAAACTGATAATACAAGAGGGATGCATTTCGCTACATTTCCTGCTTCTCTCGACAAATCCCCTTTTTCCACTTTTGTGCCACGTCCACGTCGTTAGGGAGCGCTGCGGCATGTTGCACTGGGAGTGCTCGCAGCGCTGCGTAGTCGGCAGTCTGTGTGCCTTTGTGTTGCAATAAAATGTGATTGCTTTAATTTTGCACTCAACGCCAGCGGCAGCTACTAATCCTTTCATCAAGCAGCGACGGCGCGGGCACTTTTTAAATGCCGCCGCGCCTGTCAGTCGACCAAATCACAGCTGGTGCATTTTTCGTGGCATGACTTTTGCCATGTCGGATTACATTTCTTCGCAGTGCAGCGCAAAGGTTGTCAGCGTTGCGGCCAGCGGCACTGGAACGTTGCGAGCATGAAAATGAGAATGAGAATAAAAGTGGGAGCTGCAACAGCGGCAGCTTTTGCTGCCAGCTATTTGCCCGCACTTGTCGTTGATGTTATTGCGATGCTCCTGGTGGTTGTTGCTGGCTATTGTTGATGTTGTCGTTGTTGTTGCTACTGCCGCTGGTAGTGGCCGCTTTAAATTGCGTTATGGTAGCATAAGCGGCTTGAACTTCTTTTGGATTTGCATTGTTTGCGCACCGTTTGCACGACGAACAGGAACTAGAGCAAGAAGAAGAAGAAGCAACAGTAGATGCCACAGATTGCGCCGCGCGGCACGGTTGACTGCTCGGAACTGCTGCTGCTTGGCCGGTTCGCTGGTTCGCTGGGTTGGTTGGTCGGTTGAATTGCACGCCGCGAGCAATTGTTGCTGCCGCTCCAATAAGCACTGCAGTAAACTTGGCCCGCTTCGTGGCACCGGCGCGCGCCAGAAGGCGGGCAGCTGGAGAGTTCCGCAGCACTTCCGAGCGGTGGCCATTGTTATTGCTGTTGTTGTCGCACTGTCAGGTTTATTGTTGCCGCAGGCAGCGCCTTGCAATTTCAATTGCTCGAGCCAGTGCTTGTTGTTGCCGCTTTAATATTTGTTGCAGTGCTGGCTGCCGCCATGTCGTGCGCCGCTTTCAACTTTGTCGCAGGCGCAGATGCGAACGCATACCTGCAACAATGCAAGGTATCCGTTTGTGCTCGTATCTTTGCATCCACCAGATAAGCACAGCCACACACGCACATGGGATATCGGCCATTATTGCGCCTTGGCAGTTGCAACTGCTGCAGCCAGCATGGCCTGCTCGAAGCCGTCGTGCAAACACAACCCGGGCGCCATTTGCCAGAAAGCGTTGCGCAGTTGTTGCACACGCACACGCGCAGCCACGCCGCATTGCCGCACTGCCGAACTGCCGCTGCCGTTACTGCTGATGATGTTTGCTTAGCTGCCTTTCTTTTCTGCCGCTTCTTCTTTCTTGCTTGCTCGGCCCCCTTTAAGACGCTCCTTTATGTTTGCTTCTTCTTTTACTGCCTCTTGACTCGCTCGCCTCGCCGGGTCGCAGCGGAAATGACGTGGCTGCTGCCGCGCTGTGTGTGTTGCAGGCACTGGGCAAGCTGTGTTTACCCACAGCCTCCTGCAGTCGCCGCTGCAGTTGTCCGCCTGCAGCAGGGCCAATACTCGTCTTGCAATAAAGCGGTTGCTCGAGCATGTCCCGAAACCATTCCGTGTCATCCCGCACTCTGGCCGCCGAGTGCACTTCTGGCTCCTTCGCAGTTTTGCACATGTGGAGGCCGCAGCGGCAGGTGTGTGCGCATAGACTCTGCAGTCACATTTGCTGAGGCCACAAAGCGCCGTAAATAAGTACATAGCTCAGGATGAAAAACAACAAGAAAACACAAAACTCTGCAACAAAGGAAAAACGCCCGAAACACGACAACGAAACACAAAAATTCAATTAAAGTATTGGAAATTATGAAATTCATTAGTGCGCTGCCGGAATGCGACTGCAGTGACAACACACCCACACATACATATACACACTCGCGCACAGCAAAAAGTTTGCCATAAAACACATTAAAAGCGCAAATCAATGTCGCATTACGTCGCTGCTGCATTTGGCTCAACGTTTTATTAATTTTATTGGCCGAGTGCATTGAGGCAGCTTAATGGCCATTACGCCTGATCGGCTCCACGGTCAACTGGCCAAGCGACAATGCGTATTGGCGGATGTCGCGCGCCGGGCGCTGCTGCTATTTGCATTGGGACACACTCGCGCACACGCACACGTGCACTACACCAACGGCGCAGTGTTGTTGTGTTTGTGCCGCGCATTTGTGATAATTTTAAAAATTAATTACATAAATATTGTACGCGAATCGCAATGAAATCCGTAAAATAAATTTTTTAATAATTTATTTATAGCCGCTGCTGTTGACGCAGCCGCTGCTCTTGTTGTTGCTTTCGACCCACTACATGCAAAAATACAACGCGCATTTTGTAGTGCGTGATGCCGTATTTAAAATTAACATTAAATTAATGCAAACACGCCTTTCATATGCATGAATGTGTTTTTGTGTGGGCGTGTGTCCTATGCCTGCGTGTGTATGTGTGCGTACACTTTGAAGTATTATTTGTGGAAGAACCAATGAAACAGTCTGAAGTGAGTTCATATTGAACGGAGCAACGGTTGGGCGATTTTTAATAGGTAATAAGTTACGTTAGGTTGCTCGGGAGATGACTAGTTCATCATAAGGGACAACGTGGCGCCTGTCATATTTGTAAAAACATAACTGAATTATTTATAACACTAAGCCTGCCGCCTGCTCCATGCCCCCTAAAGATTGGAGTGGCAACTGAATTGGATTGACATTTGTGGACATTTGATTTTTTGAGCAACTTTACGTAAAAATAACAAGAGTTTAATATTTTTAACAAGAGTTTTAATATTTAATAATAATTTACATTTCCATATCGAATTTGCAATACCTAGACTTCTTTAAAAATCAGCGCGTACCAGCCTTTTAACAGATGGATGCACGGATATACTCGTAGCAGCCATAGTTGAGCATCAAACTGTAGTTTGATCGCGACCACAGCAAATACTTTTCCGAATTGGCTACAAACTCCTTGGCGAAATGACAACCCAGTCTATAAAACGATTCTCAATGTCTCCTAATTGCAACTTTGAAAAATTCTTCCGCTGTACGTTTCAATGCAATCGCAATGTATACAAAAGACTTGCATTCAATAATTTATCAAAGAATCCTATGTTTCGATTCTTTCTTTCCTGTAATTCTTTTCGAAATTGCATTAAATAGAGAATGAATTGCGCTCCGAAAAAGGCCAAATGCCAAATACCGACCGACAACAGACAACAGAAGTCAGCAAAATCGGTCAATCGATAATGTCCTTTCTGCAATGACAACACAAACAATAATGCACCTCAACAATATACAAATATTTACGCAGCCGCCTCAGTGCGTTGCTTCGGCGCGTCTTCCTTTTTCTTTGTCAACTGTTGTTGTTGCTTCATTGAATTTCCTCAAAGAAAAGGAAGAGGGGCGAACAAAATCGCAAACCAAAGGAAATGAGCAGAGCATGTTTCATGCACAAAAACCAAAACAAATTTCCCATTCAGTGCCCGAGAGAGGCCGCCGAACAGAAGGCCAAACGAACGCAGAAGGCAAATGCAGCCGACAATGGACAGAAATTCGGGCAGGCACGCATGCGCAGACGCCGGTGTGCTGCCGCTGGGCGCTGCTCGTAAATTTGCAACAAACGCCTTATTTGTCAATATTAACGTCGTTCGGTGCGTGTGCCCGAGCCAGCGGACGGACGGACAGCTGTTATTGATGATGCGTGATGGTGTGAAAAACACAAATGTCCTGCTGTGCGCGGCGAAATGAACAAACCCCGCTTACAAATCGATTTACACGCCTTTTCAAATTGATTGCGACAACGAACGGCAACAACACCGACTTCTGGCCGTGTCCCCGGTGCCATTACACAAATGGCGCAAATGTGATCTCGCTGCTGGCTACCCGCTTGCCGCTTGACGCTGCCGGTTGTGCTGCTGGTTGCGCAGCGGGCGGTCGGTCGGTCGGCTGGTGTAATTGGTGTGTTTAGTGTTATCACGCCGGGTTCAATGTAATAATCTGACCTTTTTCAATGCGATTTCCATTATGCAAGATTGACTTAATCGTTTGCGTTGTGTTCGTATTTGGTGAGGGCGGGAGGTGAAAGTTAATTATGCGCCAGACAATAATTTTCGTGAGAGAAGACAAATGAATGTGAAATGATGAACATTTAAAAAATGACAGCAAAGTGGCTAATTTGCTCCGGGAGCCAGCTCGTGCTTTCCAAGCAATTTCACAATTTTGTATTTCCATATTTATCGTTGATTAATTGTTGGATAGGTAACGAAATTCAATGACTTGTGAAAATATAAATTAGCTTTTTCTCCTCACAACGAAATAAGGACTGTAGCACAGTTTTGCTGAGAAAAAAATAAGAAGTATGATGCAATTAAAAATCAGAACGAACAACAAGCTTCAGATGCAGTAGTAAATAATTCAAATATCCGTACATTAACGAAAAAACATGTTGCATAAAAGTTTGTTAAATTAAAGCTTCAAAACAAAAAAACAGTGAAAGTTTAAAGCTTAATACTTGCACCGAGAAAGCTTGTATACCGTATGGTCCTTAGGAAATATTCATATGAGGCTGAAACTCTTTGAAGAGCAGTTACTGCTAATAACTATTTCTTGTATTTTCATATTTTCAAAAATATGCTGGCAAAACTCTTACAAATGCAGTTTCATCTCCAAAGTTTCGAAAGGTGTGTACATTACATGACTTCATCGCTATGCCAGCAGATCCATTGGAGATTGAAAGCTGTGTTTGAAGCTGTGCAAAAAGGACTTATTGTTCAATATTGAAATTTTATTTATAATTGTTAAGCAACTGTACAATATAAAGAAAATGTAATCTAATTGTTCTTGTCAAAGGTCATAAGTTTAGTGTAATCTACAAAATGTTCAGCGTTCCGATCAAGGCAGAATCTGTTTGTTACAAAAATTTCGGGTGGAAAATATGATTTCAAATGTATGTATTTGGTTCTAAAGTTGGTTCTCCCAAATGAAATCATGTGTGCGTCACTGGGCAGTTACATGTAAGTTCATTAATTCCTTCTAAAAGTTCTTTTGAATTCCCTAGCCTGAGTACCTCGAACAGCGACAACCTTCTTCTCAACTGCACAACTTCAGCACACATCGCTGGACAGGAGGAGCTAATTTGATTTGATTTATTATTATTAGCCACAAATATTATGGGCCGCAAATGTATATGCATAGTCTCAACACAGTGTCTAGTGGTGACCCCAATCAGCTATTCGAGTAATGGAACACAGATTCACGATTAATTACAACTATCAACACCTGCATGTATGCACCAAAAACACTAATTGCAGTATCCCTCTGGGTGCGAGTGGAAAGCATTATTAAAGCACTATTAACTATTTGTGTACAAAATTCATCACGGTTATATAAATAACATAGAGTATATACTAATTGTTACGGACATATTAGTTCAACAATAACTTTTATTATTGTACAACGAATTTCAGTTTTCTTGCCACCAAAAATTTGACATTTATTTATTTTCGCCTTTGCGTCTTTGTTGTTTCGATTGTCGTCACATTAACAAAGGAACAACTGCTGTTGCTGCTGCTCCAGTCTACGTTCTATGATTATGTTTTGGGTGTTGTTGTTCTTGTTATTGTTGTTTTTCGTAGCTGTTGTAGAGCAAATATTTAACGCGTGCTAAACGAACACTTCAGCTAAGTATACAAAATTAGAGGCAACAAAACAACAGTATCAATAATAATAATAAAAATATTAATAACAACAACAATAGCAACAACGAAAACGAAAACAGAAACACAAATCTTAGTAGAAAAAATAATTGAAATTGGAATACATATGTATGTATGTACGTGCGACACGCCGACACAATTCAATTTTGCCAACAATCAACGCCGGACGGACCGACGGGACATAACGATCTGGCGCCTTTTCAGTTTCACATTTGATTGTACGTTTGTTTGCACAGTTGTCGATTAAACGAATTTCATTTCGTTGTTTGCTCCCGTCGATCTGGTGCGATGGAATTTTCTTCGTTTCTTCTCATTATCAATTTTTGTCTTTTACTTACTTTAATTTGTTTAACTTTGCTGCTCCAGAGGGCAAACGGGCAACACGATCAGGGGCAAAGGCTGCTGCGAACGAAGTAGCATACACCAACAATGCCAACAACAATATTTGTCATAGCCACAGCAATGACTGCCCATTCACTCCCGCACACGGCAGCCGCTCACCGCACTGTCAATGCTACGATTTTGGCCATGTGATGCGCCAAGTTGTGCTGGCAACGACAATCGTCAATGTCGTGAGTCAAAACACACGTCAAATGTTTACACAAACGGTCCAGCACAACAGCAACTTCCGCATGTTGTGTCAACCAGCCCCAAGAGGTGCCTCTGCCAGGGTCCGTCTTCACGTCTTTAGGTGTTGTACAATGCTTGGCCGCGCCAACTGTTCGCCTTAAACGACAACACAGCCAACTTACAATGGAACTAAAGAATTAGAGAAAGCATAGAACTTGTAGGCGAAGCAATTCATGTGTGAAAGCAAAATTTCCTCATATACTTCCAAACAACGCCGAACGGTTTGTTGTGTTGTGCGGCAATGTTATGACATATGAATACGGTGACCATAGTTGTTAAATACCAATGACCAATTTGCATCAATATTCGATTGGGTCAGGAGTTGAGTTTGGAGGAGTTTGTATATAATGGGTAATCATCGCAAACCTCTAGTTTTGAAAGTTTTCGTTCAAAATGGTTACTGAAATTATTTAGCCCTTATAGGTGTAGGAGCAATGTTTGTTCGAAAACACTTTTGAAGTCAACATAGTTTTATGGGATGCACTAGCCAGTGGATTTAGAGGCCCACTAAAGCACTCATTGAGGAAACACATTATACGACGCAATGTAGAAAAAGGAAACGAATAGAGAAAGGAATGGAAGTACGAGTATTTTTGAGGATAGTAGGATTTTTTACTTTCTTAATTTTTTTCTCTAACCCTCATCCGACGTTCAAAAAAACTCACATATAAGATGTTCGGGTGAAATTTCACCCATATGGTACTTTGTATGTTTTAATGCATTTTTTGACCAATTTTAATAAAAAAACTTTTGTTATCTTTAATCTTTATTATCTTTGTTATCTTACAGATAAATAAATTAACAAATTTTTCTATATTTTTCTGCAATTAGGGCAGTTTTGTTAAGTTAGGTTATTGTGGCTGCCTCTTTAAGAGACACACTCGGAGGCCTATTATGAGACCCGTTGTGCTACCACATATTTCACCTGTTTTTTAAATGTGTATGTAACACTGTTTTTTCCAACATATGTTACAGCACACATTTCAAGCGGATGGGGAAAGGGGGGAAGAAAGGGCAGTAGTTAACTAAAACTTTGTGTTCACCACATGTATACTTTTTTCAAGAATTGCAAGCAGAATATGCCTTTCGATCGTTTTTGATACCAAATTGGCACCGTGTTTCAATAGTTTTTCACTTTTTTACACTCTGATTTTCTGACAAGGTTTGGGAAATTGGCTGTATTGAGATAAGAAGTCAGCATGAATATTTCCCTTTCAGTAGCGTTGCTCTACGAAAAATCTTTAGCTTTACTAAACTCAAATCTATGTCTTCAAGAAAAATTCGCCGCTTGTAATTTTTGTTGTGATTCTAGCTGGGATCGACAGCGATTAGTTTTTCGCTTGACGGTATAGTTAGTGTACAACCAATTGGTCTAAAGTGCTACTGCTACTGCTTTTGACTTATTGCAAAATGATATAAATTCGGATAATTTTTTTCAAGCCTGGTTCTAACCATTCCCTGGTTATGATGAAAAGAGCTCAAAGTGGCATCTTCCACAAAAAGCCAGTAATGGTTTACTTAGTGTGTCCTTTTCATAGGACGTACATAGCAGTTGTCGCTAAACCCACTTTTCTCATATATGTCTTATGGCTGTTGACGAGCTTCATTCTTCATCACAAGCTTTACGTTCTTGGCGAGTGGTTTTGTCACCGACAAAACGCGAAATTGGTCTGCCTGTTGTGTAACTCAACAGATTATCAAGAGATTCCCCATTCGACTTTCGAACACCACTCAAAATTGAAATACCAAAAAATGCCTAAATATCACCAACGCTGATCCATGCACTGCCACAAACTCGCAAACCTTCAACATTAGTTTATCAGTTACTATCTCAAACATTGGTCTTCAATGGCATCTTGTATTGCTGACACACGACTTCAAGCATAGCGAGTTATACCAACTTTAGTTGAAATAATATTATTGGTTCTTACTTTTCCGTTGAGTTCAGGAGGCCATTGATCCATAAAAAGGTTTTGCCTATAAAAGCAGTTCAAAACTTTCAGTCCAGTGACGTAATTTTAGGGCATTTTCTGTATGTGTTGTGTTGAATTTCCATACAATTTGTATATGGGTGAAATATCACCCGAACGTCGCCCACGTAACTTTTTTTGTAATCACCGTTATAATGAAATAATCAATATGTTGTAGATAATTTCTAAAACTTATATTGGTTTGCCACAAATACAAGAAACCTTAATCATTTTGATAAATATATAGGAAAGTTATAGCATCCCAAAGTTGAAAATGGGTGAAAAATCACCCGAACGACGGATTAGGGCTAAGCATCTTGTCTTAAAAATAAAGAAGAAAAACACCAATTCATGCTCAAAGCACGGTTCATACTTTTTTCATGATGGACAGTAGAAAATATAGGACCAGAGACGTCAGTACACAAGAGTCCCTTCTTCTATTGTATTTAATTTTAAAAAAAAATGTGTACAGCGATAAAATCCTAGCCCCCGAAAACCCCGCGGCCCAAGTAAAAACCTATCTGACCACTTCTAGGTGTTTTGACTTTCAGAGCTATTTGGCTAACACTTCAGTTATTTCCACCCTACAACAAAAAGCGGTTGGTGACATGTATTAATATAAAATTACAAAAAATTAAATGCAATAAAAAGTTTCATTATTAGATATAGTTATGACAGTGCTCTGAGCATTACACAAGAAATGGTCACCGTGCGAATGAAAAAAACATGTTGTCGGTAATAGCACATCCGGTCGATACAACAGGTTAACGAGTGTGGCTGAAATGTCAAATTCCACAGAAAACAGTAAATGAATTTTGTAGCGGACCGCAGCACAGAGTTGCTCTCCATCTTTGGCGATAGAGCCAAATACGAACTTGAAATGCCAGGGGGGCCAGTTTTCATGAGATGCAATTGTCGCGCAACCAGACGCTGTTTCCGTTCTTGGCTCATTACGCCTTATGAGTTCAGTTATGGAATTGGGCTTGTTTCTGCACAATGGCCGCGGAGTGCTTAAAATGCTGGACAGCCGGTGTCTGACGTGCACGCAATAATTTTTTGAAAAACCGCACCGCCTTTGAGCAGCGGATGCTGCGCGGTTTTTCCAAGTGGCCCACAAAAGACCAGTAGCCGCACTTGCATAAAACACTGCCAACAATCCGTTGACTCGGCATCGGCAGACGACGATTTCATCAATGGGGCGCACTTTACCGCAGTCAGTGATGTTGAATTTAAATGAGATTACTTAACCGGCGCGGCAACAGTGAGTCGTTGTGCTGCTGTACTGAACACGTCTACACGTACCGCGGACCAATGTTGCGCGCGGAATTTCAAGCAGAGTTTATGCGCTGACACCTTGCGGCATTTGTGAATGAATTGGACGTGTTGAAAATAAGCCGGCCAGCTCGGAAACGCTGACGAGGTGCATGTGAGATACCTGGAGATGTTCATTGATGCCAATTACAAAGAAATTAAGCCGAAATTCCCATTTTAAGCAAAATCGAACACAAGTTCAACAATTCGGTTAGACTAATTAGAACTCGCTTCTAGTTTAGTTCGCATACTATTGTACATCTCAGTGCTTAGTGTGCTGGACCACAAGTCCCAGTGTATGTTAATTGGTCCGAATATCGGCCCGTAAATAGCTTTGCGGTTGCTGCGCGCTTAGCAGAAATGGTATTTCAGTAACAAATACACTAATTTCCAGCTATTTGTACTATTTATATACTCAACACTTATTAACGAAGGAAGTATTGTACAGTACAGTCACATTAATAGGTATTTTATATTAAACATGTTTACATACATATTTGATTGTATACCTACATATCAGTATTCGTACTTTTCATTTTTATATGTTCAATCAAATTTAAATAAAATTTGTCAACTTATTCCTGCAACTTATTTTATTTACAATAGGCCACAATAGGTCGAGCTACAACTTCTCGTAAAGAAAGAAAGGCTGACAATTTTGTTTTTATGGAATAACCGACAACATCTTTTTTTCCGTCGAAGAATCGACTTTTTTCTGATTTAATCTGTCAAGTTGGTTATTGAGAATAGAGAACTACCTAGGTGTGATTTTTTGTTAGTTTTAAATCATTTTAATTTCACCACATTGAAAATTTATTTTACTGCCAGCTTTGGTACGTCGTAGTTGTTCTGTACTTATATTCCTTCACCCCTTTATTCGCAAGTTGTTAAGCATTTATTTTGTAGAATCGAGCTGGCATACTCCAAGTCTTTGATCTGATATCCATTATACACACACGTGTTAGTGAAACCTTTAAGAAGGATCTGAATAACTCTTCCTCATTTTTAATGTTTTGCAATATTATTCCTACGTGTATTTCATGTTTTTCTCTAAGAAATCAAAAATAACTTGAAAGTCGTGGAATTATCCAGTCTCTGTTGTTTGTCTATAAATAATACTTACAATTCGAGGTTCTGTTGACTTTCTTTTCCTTTTAGGTCTGATTGGCTCCTATGTTCGCTATTGGGCTACGTTTCATTCTATTCAATCATATACTCAAAAAGATGTCAATTTATATTATTCATATTGTTATATTCCTATCCTCTAAACAGGAGAAAATACATTTACTGAACTCACATTATAAAAACAAATACATACCTATATCAATTTCTGTGCATTTACATTTTTAAGTCATATGATTAAATATTTGCTTAAAAAAAGTTGTTGTTTTCATTAGTATGAAAGTATGAAAATATAATGCAATTTTTAATTTGTGACTTCAATTTTGGTTTTTCGTTTTTCATTTTTTTAATTTAATTTTATTTTTTTTTATTTTTTAATGTTTTGCAAATTGTATATAATTCTTACACAAACACTAGAAAAACTAACTTCGGAGGCCATCAGTTAGCAAACTTTTTAATTTTATTTATTTTTAAAAAACTTACAAAGGAATATTAATAATTACACATTTTCATAATTTTGTTAACCTTACACAAGTCAATAAAAAATACTTGCGCGTCATTTTTCAGCAAACAAAACACATCCACAAGTATACGGCAGCCACATGCAGTAAGCATTCAAGTGCCATCAAACTGAAAACTGCAGCGACAAATGCCACCACCCAACTATGGGCGATACGCCGTCTGCCACTCGATAACGTCATCTCAAACAAAATGTTTCACCTGCACAGCTAACAAGCAGCAACTACATCAACATCAATATCAACAACATCCAAATATCGGAACATCAAAAACAGCGGGTAAACGGTGGTACGACAAAAGTTGTTTAATTGATTCGCATTTTAGATTCGAGAATCGGGAATCGTGCTGAAAGTGATCCAATTGAGTGAATGATTTTTTCCACACTTTGCTAATTAATGCTTATATCGACGCACACATACACACGTACAATCGAAATGCGCACTCACATACGCCGTCGTGTGCACTCTATGTAGACACACAGATAAATAACACAAGCAGACGAACGGACGGACGGGCCGACGGACAGACTGCAATTGCAGTGCCGCGCTGATGCGCGCCGAGCCAGCCAACGAGTGTGTATGAGTGTTTGTGCGAGTACATATTTGTGCAGTTATGTTCACATTTGCACTGATCATACACAAATACACTCATAAACAGACACTCACACATACCACACACAGCCACACTCCAGCAGGCACAGACAAATTCTATTTGCAAACATTTCACTTGATTTGCAAGCGAGTAGCGAGTGACGCAAAAAGGACGGCGGGTTGTTTTGCGCCGAGGCACGACCGCACCAGCGACAGGACCCACCAAGTGCTGACGCGCGCGTAGGGGCGCACACAAGGTGATGCGAGTTGTACGCCTCCTGCGGCACACTCACCAAACAGTGCAAAGTCAGTGGGCGCGCCGTTGACATTCGAGTTGGCAGCGGCAGTCAAAGTGGGTGGCATACGGCGGGATGGCGGGAGAAGCACAACATGGTGTCAGTGCCACTAGGGATGCCGTTATCTTTGACGTCAAGGACGCGGGACGAACATTGACAGAGTGGAGCACATAAAAAGGAGAAAATCGAGGAGAAGTGGAGCGAACAGCAAACCGTAGCGGCGGCATCAGTTCGGAGTAAGCGATGAGTGCAGGTGACGATGATGGATGGGTGCGGTAGAACGGGAGGAGAGAGATGCCTGCTACTCGACAAATCGAAATTGTGTGCTTTGCGAAAATATTGGCACAAGAAATCATTCCTTCCTGTTGGTTGCCGACATCCAGCAAGGTGCGGTGCTGTGCGTTGAGGTGAGGTGAGGTGAGGTATGTGAGAGTAAAGTGTAACGAATGCGAAGGAAGAGAACGAGCAGTGGCATAAGGTGTAAGCCTTAAAAATGCGAAAGCAGTTGCTTTCTTTTCATAATTGAGTTGCGCTCGAATTGCAGTTCGACAACGTTTTTAAGCCGGAAATCGCTTTTGGCTTGGCAGCCGCCGTGCAGCCTGTGATCGCATCCAGACAACTGCCACTATATCCTGCACTAATTTCATTTGAGTTGGCTCCGAAGCAAGTAAACAGTCGCGCGCACGCTGCGAAGTCACCAACGCGAAGCTTCTTTTTTTTCGAAAGTGAGAAGAGAGCGCAATTTACTCTACTCGGAATTAGTTTTTCTGTTAGTTTACTTGTCTGTTATGTTTGCCGGTTTTAGAGTCGAGATTTTTGTTTTTTTTCTGGGTTCAGCATCGGCGGCAGCTCTTGGAGTTCTGCTGCTTCCTTTTTGTTGTGTGTTGTTCCTAAAGTACAGAGTGTTTTATATTTCAAGGTGATTGGACCACAACTCAAAGGGTCGGTGTTTTGAATGCCGATTCAAACAAAATTAAGTAAACTTTCTTTCAACGGCTGGAGTAACATCAAGTCTGTAGGAGTAAAATATTTGCATGTAGAAACCTGAGTCCTCAATCTGGAAATGGCATAAAGCTGTAAGTTCTTTGCGTCCATTTATAAATAGTTAAAGTTCCACATATTTACAACATCGGCGCTCGCAGCAATCGCTCAATCCTCAAACTGTCTCCTTTCCAAACAAGCAGTTTTTCTCGCGCTTTGGCCACTTTAAATTGTGGAATAGCTGAAACTGAACTATACAGAATGGAACTTATTCAATTTTTATGCTTCACTTCGAGCTTGATTTTTCTCATTAGCGGCCGGGAATGTTCGCTTAGCGGAGTTTCATTTAAGCCCTTTTAGCGCGTTGCCCGCGCGGCTGTTGGCCGGCTTTGTAATTCTGTTGGTTTCTACTGGTCGCTGGCTGCATCCATTGTCTCCGCTGACTTCTTCTCCCCAACTTCTGTCCGCTTAGTGCATGCCCCACGCGTTCTGTTTACTTGTCTAACTTGACAATGACGCGTTGTCGCTGTCGCCGTCGCTTATGCTGCCATTCGTTGCACCCAGCAGTGTTGCGCCGTGTCGTATCGCCGCGTCGTAATGTGGCTTCGCTGGGCTGTGTGTGTTGGGCTGGGTGTGCTTGGGTAAGGTCGAATGTGGCACGGCACGGCATGGAACGACGCGGCCGGGCTGGGCATGGCGTGGCGTGGCGTGGCGTGTCGACTCGAGTCTCGTGTCGTGCTCCTTCTGTTTATTCGCTCATTTGTGTTTGTCTGTTTGAACTTTCTCCTGTTTCGTTTGCATTTGCAAATATTCCTGCTGACTGGCTGGCTGGCTGACTGACTGAGGAGGTGCTCCACTGTTACTCGTACTGTTGCCGTTGCCATTCATGGTGCGATTATTATCGTTGTTGTTGCTAGTACACATAGTGCCAATACCAACACCACGAGCAGCGTCGGCACCACTGTTGCACACTTTTCGATTTTGGCATGTCGATTGCTGCTTCTCGCCTTACTTTGCAGATTTCGCATTTTGTGCCTTCGCTTCAGTTCGTTGGTTGTTGGTTGTTGGCTAAAGCGTCTGCGAGCTGACACAGAGGCGAACAGGCGTGTCGTCGCCGTCATTCGTTGACGCCGTTCACGCTTTCTGCTGACATTCCGCACGCTGCACGCTACACGCTCCGTTCTGGATTCATTCCACATACTGCACCGCGGCGCTCCATCCGTCAAGCGTTCCTGTCCGGAATTGTGAAGTGGATCGAACAAATATGTTTACAGTTAGCACATGTGCAATTATTTGATTAAACTGTAAAGAGCACACAAAATCAGGCTAGCTTTACATACCACCCGTGCATACAATACTCACACTCACTTATACTCACACACACACTACCACAAACATATGAATTTGCAGTGTATGTATGTAGGTGATATGGGTAAACGGAAGAAGGAAGTGGCAGCGGAACGAATAAATCCACAGCAGCAAGACGTATGGCCGGGTCGCTGGCTGGTGAGGTAGCCGGACGGACTGGTACGGCAGTAACGCCGTTGTGTACACTCACTACACTCAAACAATCACACTTAATGCAAAAGGAAAACAAATTATAATCAAACTTCGGCATCACTTCGTCACATTTGGAGGCGAGCAATAGAAATCGAAAAAGAAACATGGAAAGGCGATTTCTGTTGTCCTAAGATTGTGCCGCGTTTTTTTCTCTTGCAGTTGGTACATTTGGGCAGCAGTTTTGGGCAGCCGCCGTGGCTCAGTTGGTTAGTGCGTTGGACCGCGAGTCGAAGGCAGCAAACCGCAGGTTCAAATACTGCCCGTAATAACACCTAAAAAAATAACGGGAAAATTCGTTTTCTCTTTCGGTGGCTGTCCTCTCAGCTGGAAATGGCAAACCTCTGAGAGTAAAAATTGCCTATGATAAAGCTCCCAACCTGCCGTTCGGAACCGGCATAAAAACTGTAGGTCCCTTCTACCCGCGTACAAATTCACACGCACAACACGGGTAGTTGCGGGAAGCTAGGCCTTAGTCTCGCGTAAGCGGGCTGTCGTGCCAGTCAATTAATTAATATTTAATTAATTAATTAATTAATTAATTATTAGTTGGTACATTTATTTGGCATTTAGATGTGGCAGTATGATTGTACAAATAAAAGACAACAAATGTACCATCAATTGATAGCTGCACTGTCTTGAAATAAAATTTAAATAAATATTTGGTTGTTGGAATAAATTTATTGAACCGATACAAATTCATACTTTGCGTTTTGTCAACATTTTGAAACTCGAAACTCTTGTTACATGGAAGCCATTCTATTTTATAAAAACTGGGGAATTAGAAATGTTCCGAAATATACGTAAAGGAAGGCGATGCAAGTTTCATATATAATTAAAATGTATATAATGTAATGATTTTAAGGTGTTTATCGAATTCAAATAACGCAACATTAATCAGAACATTCTATCTGAGTTCATAACTGCTGACTTTTACACAAATCGCCTTCTCAAGCGCAAACATCTTTCAAATCAAGGCTGAAATTATTCAAGCATTTTGTTTTCTTGTCGACGGATGTTTTCCTCGTAATCTATATGGCATATCATCTAATTAATATCCATCAAATCAATCTGAAATGTATCAATAAACTCTTGTTGGAACTAATTGACAGCATTAATTTTATTCTGTGAATGTTTAATATTTGAAGATGTACGAAAAGGACAGAGGAAAACAATATTAATATTATTATTTGTTTAGACATCAAAGCTTTATTTATATAGGAACTGGCGATAAAAAAGTTGCTAGTGATTTTCATAAAACATTGCAAGACGTAGTCCAATGGTGCACTTGGGAAAAATAATTGTATTTTCATAGTTGATGTGAGGAGAGTTTAGCATAAGAATTTCGCTGAAATGTCGTTAGATTTTTTATTAAACCGTTGATTGCCAGTGCCAAGAATGTCGCACCTGGTACGACGTACAAATATCCTTTTTAAGCGATAATGGTCGGCGACATCCCCCTTAATGATTATACTAACGGTTATTTCATTACTTCGAGGAAACACTGTACTTGGGCGCTGAACACTTAAACTTTGTTATTAAAGCAGCTACTGCCTACTCGTATTAAAATGCGTTGGTTTGTGTATTTCGGTGAAAGGTAAATCAGAAAAGTAAACTCTGCTAGTGGCAAATCTTTCAGCCCGCTGCTCACTCACTCGACGGTGTCAGATGCAATTATCCGCATCAATTGTAACGACTTGGCGGAAATCCGACCAAATTTAGCCCAGCAACGCCCGGCCAGCTCGTAAGTGCTCGTGTGTAGCTGTGTGGGCATGTGGTGAGGACAATGCTGTCGTCGCTTGTAGGGCACTCGATCAAGTGCCAGCCCGACGGTGACATGCACAGCAGCCGCAACAGGAGCGGCAACACAGCCCAGAACATGAGATTGTTTATAAATATTACAAACTAGCAAAATATTGCGGTTACTTTGTCAAAGCGCAACACAAAGTACTTGTGCTGGACTGGGTTGAGTCGGGCTGGAGTGGGACGAAGTGAGGTGGGGCGGGACGGGTGGACTGATGTTGGCCGCTAAGCACTCAGCACGAGGGTGCGTGTGAGCTCGCGACTTCATTCAAACAAACTTTCGACTGACGCGCGCTCGCTGGCTGGGTGGGTTTGCTGTATTGTGCCGTTTTGTTGTTGTTGTTGCTGTTATATGGAATCGCTTGTTACTCAAGTGCCATCGAGATAAATTGTTTGTCCGTTGCGATGACGAGAATACAAAGCGTCAATCAAAGAGGAAGAAAATAAATTGAAGAAAGCAAAAATGGAAAATGCACGGAAATGCGAAAATTAAACACATAAACAACACAACAGAGCACCACACAACACAACGCCCAACGACAAAAGCGCACTTGAGATTCATTTGCGGTGGCGAAACGCGCCGTGGTGCGCGTTGCTTTACTTTGGCTGGAGGGGGTTGGCCGCGAGCGCTGCTGTGAGTGCTATGGCAGTGGCACTTGTTGTTGTTGTGGTCGGAGCACATAATGAAAATAATAATAATTCATAATAGTGAAAATATGCGACACTGTGCACACTAATGAGAAGTGGCGGCGGGTCCCGCGTTATTACAATTAACAAGCACCGGCCGCATCAGCAGCAGGAAAAATGGGTATAGCCCTAATTTAATCAACATGGCGTTGCTGCCGTCAACGTGGGCTGCCGAGTTCATCTTGTATGCCAGTTTAATATTGGATGAAACTTAATTAGGTTTAGATGTAATCGGTTGGCCTAACGTACTGCGGCTGCAATGTCGAAATTCATAATTATGCAGTCGAACTTCTCTATACCAAACAATCTTAACTATATTGATTGCAAAAAAATTAAATCAAAAATTTTTCAAATAAATTGTAAATATATATTATAAAATAAAGCGGATGTATGTGTTTAAGTGTAAGCGCATCACATTCAAACGGACCGGCCGATTTCCATGGGGTTTGTTTTGTTGGATTCGTCTTGAGTCAGTTCAGATTTATGCGAAAATTTCGGAAAATCTATTGGAAAAGTCGGAAAATCTCTGCCGTGTTTGAACGCGAATCACTTGAGAACGGCTGGACCGATTTGGCTGGTTCGTTTTGGTTGTATAAAATAAAATTTTAGGAAAACGGGGCGTGGCACTTTTGCACCAGCCCAAATTTTCAGTGCTGATTTGTGGGCCTCAATTACGTTAATCAGTAGCTATTCATCTTCTCTTTAGTTGGGTTTCTTCGTCAATTTGCATCGCCATAGATTCGCCATCTCGCGCATTTCTTTAAAAAAAAAACCAATGTTGTGCGAGACGAAGTCTGCCGGGCCAGCTAGTTGTAAATAAGTGTGAATATTTAACTTAGCTAATTTGTACTTTGTTCTACTTTTTAGAGTTTCAGTGAAACGGTGTACTACAACAAAAAATAAACACATATTAAGAGGAACCCTGGTAAAATTTCAATAGGAAAATGTCTGCACTAAAATATTAAGGACCAGCCCGTTAGTCACAAAAGGCAGTTTGTCAATAACTCTAAAGAATCTGTCCTAAACAGAGAGAGATTTAAAAAATGTGAAATACGAAAAATTGCTTAAGCACTACACGCAAAAGACTTTGAAGTAAAATTGCTTTCAAATCGATGTGTTTCGAATTGTTGGCAAATTGATGGCAGAAGTTTCAAACTACAACTTCTGTTCATAGTAGAGTAACGCAAAAATTATTCCGTAAATAATATATTCAACGTGTTTATTCAATGTGTAGAACTTAATACTCAGAGTCTTATGATTTTATACCTAATGCAAACTTGCTTCGGTTCCAGCAAAGTCCTCCTGCACCTGTGTGGTCCATCCTCTTTAAAGTCGATGCACAATAAAAACACCTTTTCATATGCCGCCAAATGCATTTGGCACGTCGCATCCGCCTTTGTCTCTGCCGTCACCCCACTCAACGCAACACACTTTTACTCAAGCGTTGCGTTTCTTGTTCGGTGCGATGCTGTTTTTATTTAAAGTGGCTAGCAACATTTTCCAATTTTCGAATTTTCACAGGTGAAATTCAGCACTTGGACACCGAAAAGCGACTGCGACAGCGACAGCAACAACAACCACAGCAACGATAGCGACCGCAGTCGTCGTTGTTGACGGATTTTCGACGACGGATGTCGGGACGGGTCTTGGCAGCGGCACTTTAAAGGTGTGTAAACACTGATTCCAAGTGAAACATTACCTGCCGTCGCTCCTAGTGCCGAGTGGCTGCGGTGTTGTTGTTGCCGCCTAAGCACTTAGGACCGCCAATAGCGCACGTATGGGCAGAGCGTCGGCTCGACACCGGGTCCACCGGTCGCTGTCTATATGCATATGCATATTTTCACCTTTCCGGCGCGGCTGCCTTGCATCTTCGCCGCCGCTTGAGTCAATATTTTCCTTTCATTGCCGATCTCGAGATGCGTTGAGATGATTACCTGCGATCGCAACGCCAAACAGCGCTGCAACAGTGCAGTACAAAATGTGGTAGGTGCCCCATTGCTTGGCCGCTTGAATTGGGCCTCCGCCGCCGCCTGCTGCACTGACGCTGTCAATGAACGGCCAATGATGACTGCATTGATGAATTAGGATGTTAGTCGATTGTTGTTGCTGCTGTATTAGTTGGCGGTTATGATTTCTCAAGTGTTTTCACAGCGGCATCAAAGAGCGGCATTGGTGACTCGCTCGCCGCGCGTCGCAGGCAATTTCCATTTCAAAGCTGAAGAAAGGTGAAAAAACATGCCGAGGAGTATGTCTGGCGTCTGTCGAGCGCAGAAAATGGCAGCGTAGCACGACACATATTCCGCCACTTTATCATTTTGACATTTTCCCAAAACGGTGACAATGCCGCGAATTAAGCTGACAAACAAGCCGTTGCCGCTTGCGCCTTCATTAGGCTCCACTCGGCAGAGCACCGCACAGCGCAACAATAAAATGCCGGGCAATGCAGGCAGCTAACTAACGGCATCGGCGTTGCGTGTTAAAAGCACTTAAGTGTCGCTCATGCACTACGCACACAGTCCGGACGAGCGCAACTTTTCCTAATGAGGACAGCGCACTTGAAGTTGGCCGCGCTGCCGAGTAGTCACTGTCGGCCCGTGCGCGGCCGTCCATTCACAAAGTTTCGTCCTCGCCGTCACACAATCTGAATAACGTACAACGATGTTGTCAGTCAGACGGCGCAACGATGCAATTGAATTGTGTGTGTGTGTGTGTGTGTGTGTGGTATGTGTAAATTAATAATTGAAAAACTTTCTACCAATTAAAAATGTTGGAGTGGCGGCACATTTGTCGGCACTGCAAATGGAGACAACTGTCAACATGCCGCCACAGCAGATGGGTACTTTTAAAGTTTCTACGTGATGCTCGTCGCTTAGTGTGAATGTGTTTTCAAAATACATCATGCAGCATGCAAAACACATCTACTTAGGACACTCTCGCTTCAAGAAATTGAGAAACTTTTCCGTAATAAGTATGTAGAAGGCAGCATTAAGAAACATGAAGAGTTCGTGGATAGTTATGTCTAATTGCAGGAAGTCGAATCTTGCATAAGCATCGTTCACTTAAAATGTGTACGCATCGGATCGTCATACAGTTATCTTTTAAATGTACCTACTAAAAAAAACCAAGGCGATTTAATACAGGTGACCTCGTTGAACCAGCTGATTTTCTATTTTTAAGGTTGGAAGAGGTCTAGAATGTCAAAATCGTTGTTTTTGGTTGGTTGATTGCCGATGGCTTGATTTCGACAATCAAGTGGCACAAACCCAAAAACAAAATACATGGGAATTTTGTTGTTGCCCTTACGCGGCCACCGTTATTAATACAAATACGTTTAAACGCGGGACTGAAGTCATATGGTGCCATAAAGTATCCAAACAGGTCTCACATACCAAACCTTCTGGTAAAAAAAACGCGTTCTGCTGCTGTAAAATACAATTTTAACAAACTTTAAGGGTTGTATTATAATGGACGATGAAAGGTACGTGAAACTCGACTGCAATCAACTTCCCGGGCACAAATTTTACATCGCAAATAGGCGTGGCAATGTTGGCTCCAAATTTAAATACAAAAAGGCAGATAAATTTGCAAAAAAAAGGTTATGATCTGGCAGGCAATATGAACCTGTGGCCTTAAACGTCACATCGTGTACAATGGCATCCACTTTTTATATGAAGAAATTCCTCCAAAAGCGATTACTTCCTTTTATTCGACATCACTGATTTCCTGTTAAGCTTTGGTCAGATTTAGCCAGCATACATTACTCTGTCGCCACCATGAAGTGGTATCAAAAGAACAAAGTGGATGTCGTGTGGAACAAAAATGCAGCAAAAGTTACAAGGTAAATGGTTCAGAGGTTAATGATATCCATCAATAAACATGCTCGAAATTTCTTGCATAGCAACAACTTTTAAATTTCTGTTTTACTTAAATTAAAAGCTTAATAAATAATCGGTTAATACATAACTTTTTAGTATCTGAGTTTTTTTTCGAAAAGTAATAACACTCTTTGTGCGCACAGATTTTAAGTGAACTTATATGTCTGGATGAATTTCTAAAAGATTTTTGGAAGATGGTTCTTTTGTTGCTATGTTTAGTTTAAACTTTAAATTAAGCATAATATTTTAAACTGTTGTAGTGATTACTAGCAATGCTTACAACTTGAATAATCAACAATATTTTTAATGATATAGAGACAGTAGTACTTAACAACGAAATGACTACTTAATAATGAAAAGCAAAAACTTTTCGGTGGTCAAATAAATAAGAAAGTATTGTATGAGCGACTAGTTAACGTTATTAAATATTTTAAGAAAATATTAACTGTTCAAAATATCCAAATTTGTATTCCTAATTTAGAAGTACATGTATTCGTATGTAGCAGGAGATTAGCCAAGCCAATACTTTGTTTGACCTCCTGAAGATTTGCGCAACATCCCGTCTTATAAGTGCATCAACTGTCTAAGACTTCTTTGCTCCAATTAGAATATGTTAAAGATGCGATATAAAGATGTGTGAACAACGAATTATGTATAAATTTGGATAAAGAAAAGGCGATGTCATCTAGTTGCGACAGCCTTAGGAATTCAAAAATGTGTTTCCTTTAATAAATAATGTGAATCAAACTGTTAAAATCTACGATTGCTAAACGATGGGCAACTGACCCCTGTGTCGAGTTTTCGTTTTTATATTCTGATCTAATCCGTAGGATATTAATTATACAGTGAAATAAAATGTAAACTATTTTCCTTTGAATTAATGTTTAATTTAACAAAATTTTCATAGTTCTATGTATAGTGATTTTTTTAGCTTAAAGTTTACGTTCTAGTGCTCCCATGTGATGTCTTTGGGAAATCAGATAAACATTTCATGAAAAAGAATATGAAAATGGACATTTAACAGGACGAGAACAGAAACAGGATCATTAAATAAAAGTAGCTTAGTAAAGCTTATCGTGGAAAATTACGATTGAAGATTTTTGTAACATTTCTTTGATGGTAAAATCAAGTTTCGGTGATAAATTCAACGAGAAGTGTGTTTTATAGTTGTTGCTTAGGAGCACTGGATCGTAAACAACTTAAAATAAAACAATTAAACATCTTTGAGCATTTACTCATTAATTCTCTTGGCCATCGTCTATAGATGAACCTGTTTTCTTGATGAGCTCCAGTTTTAGAAATAATCAATATTAAAGTTTTAACGAGTTTCTACAACAATTAACTTGGTCATTTGTGTTATTACGCGGGGGATCCTTTTAATGCATGAATACCCAACAGTGGTCGCTTTTAATGTCCTCGTTCCAAAATATTTGGCAGGACTTTTAGAAACATATGAATTGAGTGAGTACAAAGTTTTTAGCAACGAAAAGGACAACAATACATTAAATATTTATAAAATAAATCAGTGTAGCCGATAAAATATAAATTACCGTTGGCATTTGCCGACTCATTTACACCCTGCATTGTAGCCACACCCTACTTTTAATACAGGCACAAGTACCCACAAAGTAGCGCTGGAACAATTTTTGCAAACATTTTGTTATTACCACTAATCTAAAGTGAATTTTCGCATAACTAACATAGGTACGAGACATAACGCCAGGCAAACGGCCGTGCCTGAAATGAAATTATAAATACTTTTTAAAATACATTTCATGCCACCATATATTTTTTTATATCACATCATCATTTCTCCTTCTATGACTGAATGCGTTACTTAACATTAAAGCAGTTTGTGGGCAATTGAACGTGATCTCTTCGTTTCCATTTTTGTTAATCAAAAAATTATTATTATTTTTCAACCCCCATAATTCACGAAGAATTCAATCCCAGAACCAGCTGGTTAGCAAAGAATTTAAAATGTGAAATTGAATTTTTTTAATTGTACATGCGCTGAATAGTTTTTGAGCAAACTTTCATCTAAATTTGACAAGTGGGATCGTCGACCCCTCATATACAAATTATCAACTTTTAATACTGTCAAACGCTCCAGTGAGCTTTTTCAAGCTCGGCGCTTTACGTCTTCTCCTGCAGTCGCAGTACAGCATGTGGAATAATTACGTAACTCGCGTCTGCGAGTATTAAAGGTGAACTGCGGCACGGCGCGTTGTGCTTAAAGTGTTTGCGTCATGTGCGCGAAAGTTGCAAAGATGCAAAAAGTGTCTCCAGTGTTTGTGTGCTTTACAGTCAATGCAAAAATACAAATAAAGCGAGAGACTGGCAGCACACGGCGCGCAATAGAGTGCAGCAAGACGGGAAAGGGAAGGGCCACGGGCGCAGCTGGGCTGAGTAGTCCGGATGGAAAGCCATGCGGCACCGGCACTGCTCATATGAAATGTGAGTCAAGTTGCTGCAGCGTGTATGTGTGTGTGTGTGCGTGTGTGTGCATTTGTGTCTGTTGATTATGAGTAACAAACATTTTCGGCCATGTTTGTTTACTTTGCTCCGCCTCGTTGTCGTCGTCGTTGGCGGCGGCTGCTGCTGTTGTCTCTGCCTCTCGTGCAACTATCGGTGCGCGTGTGTGTTTGTGTGAGTGTGTGTGTAGTATCTGGTTTCATGCTCGCATCTGCTCTCGCTCTGACTCGCACGGCTTGCGTACGCCGGCGCTGCGCCACCACGCTCTAGGCTGCTGCGATGTGGTGTGGTGCCGCAGACGGCCTCACAGCCCGCATCATCCGGCCGTGAACACAGAAACCCGCACACACACGCACAGACAGACAGACAGCCCCTGTCGGAAATCGGACTGGTCCAAGTCTAGTTTTTCAACTAGTCGCTTGACAGTCATATATGACCTCAGAATCGACTCGTTTTCTTGGAGCAAACTCACCCTTTTAACATGGCGGTGTCCTAGGCGACGGTCAATTGTCCCCGTCTGCATCCATTTCAACTAGTCCAAGGTTAGTCCGAAGCAACCAGTTTTCAAACCAGTTGCAAAGCGACTAGTTTGGAAAACTAGTTTATTCTGGATTAGTTTTCTAACCACTCTATTTTTATGGAGGAAATAAAACAGTGCATTTTTTAAATAATTATTTTATTTTAAAAATATTTTAACATTTTTAAAATTTTTTAAGTAATTATTTTATTTTACAAATATTTAAAAATAACAACAAAAAATCATCGCGAATAAAAAAAATTTTTGGTGCATTTAAAGATGAACCAAGATGAACTTCGACTTGTTGACACACTTCTGCCGGAACTATTTGGGGCATGATGCAATACAACATCCTGACTTCGCCTGCAATAAATAAATAAATAAATGAATTAATAAATAATTACATAAATAAATAAATAAATATATTAATACACACCTTTCAGCTGCCGCTGCAATTCGTTGCTTTACGCAACCACGCAAAATTCTAACTGAAATCATTCAAGATAAAACATGCAAATCGAGCAAACTTCGTGTCATGGAAACAGAAAGTTCGCAAAATGCAAAAATTTCTACGTTGTTGTTGTAGCAGAACAATCGCAAGATCAGCCTTAACAGTATTTTTTTGCTTCTCTCACCTCTGTTTCGTTTTTCTCATTTTTATGTGCTCTTCTCGCTTATGAACGCGCACACAGAACGTGAACGATTAGACGCGAACTCACCGACTTCTGCATCCGCTGACAGTCACTTGGACAACTAGTTGCCCAATTGACTACAAAAGACCAGTTGAAAGACCAATGAATTGTGGGAACTGGTTGTCTCAGGTCCGACAGGGAGCAAATTCGTGCTGCGCGCCAACTTCAGTTTCAGCTTTCGCCATTGCGGAGCGCTGCAGCGTGCAACGAGTGACGAACGGCGAACGATCAAAACGGAATGTACGCTACTAGGAGCTGTCCACGGCAGCTGTCCGCCAGCCTCCTAGACAGACAGACACGCTGCGCCGCACGGTTGTCCCTCTGGCAAACAAACACGGCGCACTCTCCGACGCGTTTGCGTGCAGCATTTGCTGAAATTGAATTGAATTGAATTGAATTAAATTACATTACAAATTACAATCGCTTTCACTCGCTGCCGAGGCGCAGCGGCCGCGTCCATGGCGGCAAAGTGGACGCATGTAGCATGAAGGAGTGGAACGATGTATCCTAATTACATTTTCCTAGATAAATTGTAAAGTTTCGGTGCATTTCCGTACACTGTGCGCTGTTTGAGTTCGAGTTGAATTCGGGCGCCCCGCTCCGCTCATTTGCTGCAAGTGCAAACAGCAAGCAGTGACTGGGTGGCCAAAGCCGTTGTCGCTTCTGCAGCGCGTTGTCAACGGATGCCGCGACGGTGGGCGGGGAAATTGCGCATGTAAACCATAAATTTCTTGTACGCAAGAAACTGCAATCGCGGACAAGAAGCTCCGGCTGTCAATGGAGTTTACAGGGTGCGGCGCGAGAGTGAGCAGGAAAGCGGAGCCCAAATCAGTTAGTGAGACCTAAGTTCGAATGCAGATACATACATTAGTGCTATAGGTATGTATGTATGTGTCTGCGCCTTGATATTAGCAAAACTTGCTACATATAACCCATGAATGAGAAAAGATTTTAAGTAGCATTCTGAAAATAATTATGAAGGGTTATGCTTTTTCATGAATTCACAGTCGAATTGCTTCAATTTATTTATTGAATTTACTCTTATCCTTAGCTGACTCCCACGCGAGCACGCAGAGCGCCAATTCGTCAACATGCCAGAAGTACTTGCAGCTGTCACAGCGCTGCAGCTGCCCACCCACCCACCGGACTCTCCAGCATATAATGCGAGACTCGAAGGTTCCAAATAAATAATTATTCATTAAAGTTGTTTAAAATTTGTATTAACATGCTATAACATAACAAATCTTTAACTAAACCCTTTCGCTATTTTGTTGCCATTATGGCAACATGCTACTTTGTAGACGTCTGAACCCTGTAGGCATCGGCTAGTATCGGCCAATAAAATTGGTATCGGCATCGGCTAGTATCGGCATCGGCCAAAAAAATAAGTATCGGCATCGGTTTCGGCCTTTTTTGGCCGATGCCACATCGGCCGTTTTTGGTCGATGATGCCATCGGCCTATTTTTCTGCTTTCATTTTTTTGTTTTAATTTTTTGTACCAACGGGTTCTTATACCCCTTTTCAGTAATTTATTTTTAGATACTGTTTAATATAAATGTTTCCTAGAAATGTTTTTTTTTAAACTAGGTATTCTTAAAAACACAGATTTTACCGTAATGTCTATGCATTTCGTCTCTTAATGTGGATATCAAAAGAAGGGGCATTTAATTTTTTTATCTTATCCTTCTTTTTTAATTGGAAGTATTTTTTTAACAGGCCTTTTATTTTTTCCAAATTTGTTTTCTGACTTCTTCCCACTGCATCTGTACAACGGGTCGCAATTTGAGAGTACACATTTTAATATAAAAATCGTAATTTTAAGTTGAATAAAAAACTGAATTTGTATGCAATATTTACGTCACTATTTTTGTTTCTCTCTCAGTGGATAAATGTGATATATGTATTATTTGTTTAATACATGTTAATATATTAGAATTCTGAATTTTCTTGTTATTTTATTTCGTTTTTAATTATTTCTTTTCTCGTTGTTTTGTTATTTTGTAAAGAATATTACAAGCAATATGTAATAGTTCCTTTTGTTATTTTATAAAATTGACTGTGTTTTTGATCAAATTCATTCGTGTTATTTTTTCTATGTAATCGGCATCGGCCAAAAAATTTGGTATCGGTCGGACTCTATCTGTATGGTTTCAAGAATAAATTTTGTTGTTGCTCCTTGGAATAGCTTGAAGTTCTAGGAATAACACGAAAATAATAAACTGAATATTTAAGTTTTTGAATGTTGTATCTTTACATATTTAGTAAAGAAAGAAATAGAAAAAATTACATTCATTTTTTTTTTATTACCTTAATTGAGGAGGTCCATAACAAATTTCAATAATTCCGTCAGAACAATTTGTTGGATAAACGAATAAATTTAATTAAAGTCAGTAGGATATACTTATGGAAATGTTTCATTTTAGTCTGAACCATTATTTTTTGTTTTGAATTACAGTGAAATTATTGACCTTTGGTATGTTCTATAACAATCGTTACATAGATTTTATATGTAGAAATGGATTCAGTCAAAAATGTGGAATTATTGCGTTTTGTTATGGACCTCCTCAATTCAGATAAGTTTGTTAAATAATGTTAACTGAAGTAAGTGAAGAAATATTCGTTTTCTAATTAAGCGTAAACAATTTTATGTTCAAGAATTATTACTGCCACAACGGTATGGTTGCTCTGATATGACAACACTCTAAAAAACAGGGTCGGTAATAAAAATTACTACGATAAACCGATAAATTAAAAATGTCAACTGTTCCATGTAAAAACCTGTAGCGAAAGGGTTAGCAAACAAAAAGAATTAACTATCATAATTAACATTTTTAAAATTATTTCACAGCTCGGCGATCGCAAGTATTTTTTTCTTCATTGTCTCACATAGGGCCAAACGTAATTTCTTACATTTTAGTATTTTAAAGTTGTTGTTTGTCAGTTTTCAAATTGAATAAAATTGAACACACACACACACACACATGTCCAAACATCCAGCATACTCGTACGAGTACTTTTATTGTCTAAATTATCGCAGTTAGCTCGTTGCCTACGAATTGAATGAAGTGAACTAAAGTATTCCTTTTCACTTTGCATTTCATGCACCAACGGGTTAAGAACGTCTTTAATAGAAATTGTACACTCTGCTGACGCCACATCGAAGCGCCAAGCAGCGCCAACTGACCTCCTCGGCCGTGCGCGGCAATTCGTGAGATCCCGTCTCTGGCCTGTTTGCCGCTTCGTCCTTTCCATCGGCGTTGTTGTTGGCTGATAGCTTCCGCTGACAGAAAAGTCAGTCATTCGTGTACACAGCGCCATTGAACAAATGCTGGCACTCAAAGTCAGCTGCATGCGTGCGCCCCCAGTGCACAAACACCCACACGCACACAGATTTCCCCACTTCAACGGGATGTATGTGCACTTCCGGCTGCGCTCCGAGCCGTTCCCCTCGCCGACTGTCCTCACTCGTCCGTCACACCACCCGCATTCCCCTTCTGCTAAACGCTCCCTTCCCTTCATTTTGCGCCGTCGTCCTTAACCAGTGGGCCCTCATATCAGGCGCATCCTTGGCAGCACGCTTGTCGTCGTCGTTTGGCCACTGCACTCGAGTGCAACACGCTGCTGCTGCTTCAGTTGCAGCAGCTTCTGTGTGTGCGTATTTCTAACGGCATGTACAGTTAGGTTGCCAGCAAATATTTGCATCTGGAATATTTGCGCGCTCCATTATCATTCAAACAGATGCGCTGCTTGACTGGCAGTCAGTCAGTCAATCAGCCATTCGCATTTCATCACACTCTCCAATAGTTAAATTTTTATTTCTCCACTTTCCCCTAATAGTGTAAAGATTTGAGAGCTACTTCTTTCAAACAGATTTGACGAAAAACGTTGTTCTCAGTACGTTGTTATGCGGTCAACTTTGTACATAAGGTATACAATAAAGCAAAGGTCTCAGTTTCCGGTCAGTTGAACAACACTTGAGCTTCTTATAAAATGGACTTAAATATTAAAGTCAAATATTTAAAGAATAATACTAAAATATGTTGTATGAAAAGCCCACCGTTCATTAATTACGAGTTAAACGGTTAAACGGTTCGCACATCAGAAAGATTATTTGATCCATTTCCTGCTCTTGAATAAAATGTCCATTTGACAAAATGTCCATTCCGAATTGTAATAGATTTATTTACAACTTAGCCGAGACATGCTTCTTTCTAATCTCTACAAATTCCTCTAGCTAAGACATATTTCGGTATTTAGCTAAGACACATAATAAGAGCACTTCGCTTCAGAAAATTTCCTAGGAACCGGAAAAAGGAATAAGCCAAGACACCAGAAAAACCTAAACGGCTAAAATCAAAATATCCCTGTGTAGGCTCAACGGGAAATTTATATTAGTTTCCGAACAGCTGTAGTTGGCAACGCCTCCAATTAACTAGACTTGGCTTCACTTTGTATAAAACGGGCAGCATTGGTTGAAAACCAAAACATTCGAACATCTGTTAAAAACAAAAGTTAATATTTAATTTAAGATTTAGTCGTTATGTTAAACTGAATTCTAAATATAACAAAAACGTAATCGGTAGTTGTTGACACACATTATTTTACACATTCATTAGCAAAAAACCACAAAACTGTTTTTGAACGTTGCGTTCTTTAATCAGCTGATTTCTGTTATTAAAACTCAGCTTCGTGCTGCCACCGCGACCATTCCGTAAGTTCAAACTTAAAGTTTAGTATAATATGTGTGTTTATTATCAAATAGTTTGAACAAATTGAGAGAGCATAAACGAGAACAAAAAATTGTCAGAGTGAAAAAAGCAGCTGAATGTTTCTGCTGGTAAAATTGTTACACAAAAAACCACTTTTGTGTGTTTAGTAATTTCGTTGCAATTCTTCATACAAAATGTGACGGAAAACAGAACATTTTCGAAATTGTAGCAAATGTATGTACAGTACTTTTCGCTTAAGGCGAACTTCGAGGGACTGGCAAAATGGTTCGTTTAAACCGAAAGTTCGCTTTACCCGGTTTCGTAATAAGCGAAAACATAAAGCGCGTACTTTTGAAATTGGTTCGTTTTAGGCGGAAGTTCGTTTTAAACGAAAACAAACGAACGACAAACAATCGAAAAGACCAATTGAAGTACAATTTTCATGCAAGCTAGCTCTCATATAAGTCAATTATTGATTACTTTATATTTTGTAATAATTTTCTGTTCATTTATTATTTTCTCTATCCGTTTTCTTTATTAGAGTATTCCTATCAAGTTGTTTCTTACGTTCTTCCTATAAGTTTTTAGTTCTACAATAAGCCTAATTTTAAAAACACTTGACCACCATATATGTACAAAATGTATGTTAAAAACATTGAAACGTATTTTTATACATTTTAACATTTGAAACGTATTTATAACGTATATAAATATTTATTATGAAAAACATTACAAGACAGTAGAGTTTATTTGAAATTCAATGCGTGGTAATATGTGTGTCTTTATTTAACTCGTAGCTCAAAGGAAATGGAAAGAATGCATAAAATACTGATAAGCACTCTAAAGCCTTTACATCAATTCCAATAATGAAAATCTCCACTTTGGAGGAATTACTATGTGCTCGGTCTGGCAGCACGGAATGCTTCACATTGCAGTGCCGGGCTTTACGTAAAAAATGTTGCTTCGTTCGTTTTTGCGGTAAGAAAAATTGAATTATTAATTATTTTAAATTAAAAACTGTGCTAAAATCTTAGCGACAAAGTTTGCTGCCAGTGGTGGTAACTGCGATCACTGCAGACATCGGAGTTCTAATTCGTTCTCACTTGCAGTGTCGTAGGCAGCGGCGGCAATGTGGGCACATGTCAAGTGCGTTTGCTGGGACTGCGCTGCCCACCAGTTGCAGCAGCGGCTGTTGGAACGACATCCAACCGGCATCTGTATACGTGCGAAGTGCTGATGAAGCGTCGTAAGACCGCCGAGGAGAAGGTGGCTTAAATTCTACATCAAATGTTGAATAGAAACTGAAATGGTTGTTGACACTTGCAGAAATCACCTCGGATTATTGAGTATTCGCCGAAGAAGTCAAGGAATACACCCACACTGCACGGCATTGTTGATATTTGGCGGCACATGACAGTGAAAGAGTTGACCAACTCCATGGATCGTCCATTGGGTATTTCATTAAACATTGCCCTCCAACAAGGTTTCATTGCCATGCATTTCAGAGGTCGTGCAAGAGGCTATGCTCTATGTTAAGGGCGCCGATAACATTGAGCCCGATGCTCGCCTCGATGACGTGAAGGTCATACAGGACATTGTGAACAAATGTGGGTGCAAATCGCGCATTGTTGCCGCGCCGGAGAGCGCGACGTCGGAGCATGAGAGCAAGGATCGCGATGTGACACCACGACCACCGGCGCCGGCTGAACTGCTGAAGCCTCGTCCGCCCGTAGTCACAGTCATGGGACACGTCGACCATGGCAAGACGACGTTGCTGGACTCGTTGCGTGGCGCAGCGGTGGCAGCTGGAGAAGCTGGCGGCATCACACAGCATATTGGTGCTTTCACGGTGACACTCGAAAACGGGGAGCGGGTGACGTTCTTGGACACGCCGGGCCATGCGGCGTTCAGTGCTATGCGTGCACGCGGCGCCCATGTGACAGACATCATTGTACTGGTGGTTGCTGCCGAGGATGGAGTGATGGCACAGACGCGTGAGGTCATCAAGTTGGCGCAGGAGTCCAATGGTTAGAATAAGATATTGTTTTTAATACTTGGATTTAAAAGTTTCCTTTTTGTTTGGCTCTAATTCACAGTGCCCATTATTGTGGCAATCAACAAGATCGACAAACCGGAAGCAGACATTGTAAGTCAGGCTCAGGGCAATCAGTACTTATATATTTATAAACGGTTCGCTGTAGGAAAAAACGAAACGCGATTTAATGCAAATGGGTTTGGTGCTGGAGGAGCATGGCGGCGATACACAAGCCATACCCATTTCAGCGCTGAAGGGCACAAATTTACAACTGTTGGCTGAAGCAGTGAGCACGCAGGCCACATTGATGGGCTTGAAAGCTGACTACACTGGTCTGGTAGAGGGTATGGTGGTTGAGTCTAAAACGGATGCACGCAGAGGGTAAGTAATCGTAGACGGTATTCAGGGAATTCATGATATAAAAACAGAATGTCTCGGCACTTTTTTCAAGAAAGCTCTCCACGGCAATTGTGACACGTGGTACACTCCGCAAAGGAGCGGTGCTTGTGAGCGGTTTGGCGCATGCCAAAGTGCGTGGACTCTTCGACCACAATGGTCAGCCACTGACACAAGCAGTACCGGGTACACCTGTGGAGATTCTGGGATGGCGCGAGCTGCCACTTTCTGGTGATCTCATACTCGAAGTTGAAACCGAGGTAAGTTCGGCATTAATAAAAATCGTTTTTTAGAAACACATTAACAGTGTTTTATTAGACTGTTATACTATGACTATGATTAAGAAATACTATTTATTCTTTCAAACATAAATGACAAAAGTGTGTATTAATTGTTGGAAATGTTGTCGTTCCTTAATTTAGAAAAAAGCGCACTCTGTCTTACGTTGGCGCGAACATGAATCGAAGCAGGAAAAAGCGGAATTGGCCATTGACGATATACGTAAGAAGGAAGAGGAGCATTTGCTCAAATACCGCGCTGAACGTAACGCCCGCCGGTTGGCCGGACGCTTTCGGATGCGTTACGGCCAGCGCACTAAGGAAATCGTCGAAGGCGATGGTGTGCCACGCGTCAGCGTAATCGTGAAGGGCGATGTGCACGGGTCCGTAGAAGCGCTGCTTGATGTGTTGGAGACTTACACTAGCAACGATCGTTGCCGATTGGACGTTGTGCATTACGGTGTGGGCAACGTTGTCGAGGGTGACATTGAGTTGGCGAAGACTTTCAACGCCATAATTTATGCATTTTCCGTTGATGCTCCTGTGAATGCACCAAAAGATGTTTCCATACGAAGCTATAATGTAATCTATAGATTGATTGATGATCTGAAGGAGGAGCTGAATAGTAAATTGCCCTTGCGGGAGGTGGAAGATGTGACGGGCGAGGCTAGTGTACTACAGGAGTTCTTCATCAATGAGGGAAGAAAAGAGGTGCCCGTGGCGGGCTGTCGTTGTGTAAAAGGTGTGCTAAAGAAGGCACACAAATTCCGTTTAATAAGGAACGATGAAGTCATCTACAATGGTGAGAGTGCAGTTAGAAGAGCATCATTTCAGTAGTAATTCTGTTTATTACAAATTTAGGCACCCTGGAATCAATGCGTCACCTGAAAAACGAAGTGGATAGCATCAAGAAAGATGTTGAATGTGGCCTGCGACTGAAAGACACAAAAGTGGTGCCACAGGTGGGCGATACAATCGTTTGTTACTCAACGCACATGGAGAAACAAAAGACTGATTGGGATCCAGGCTTTTAGTTGTGTGTGGGGTAGTCGGCTTCAAAGTGTTCAGGAGCACAATATTTTGCTGTTTCTCAATCAAAAGTCATTACTGGTAAACATACTGGTAAATACGATTGTATTGTATCATAGTGTAAAATATTTTAATCAGAGACGAGATTGTGCGTCGTTTATGGCAAATTTTGCCCTAAATTCTTGTTAAAGTATTTAACATCTTACTATATTTGTTACGAAACATTCTAAAGTGATTGAATAAAAAAGGATAAAATGTAGCATAGAAAACTGCTCAATGCTTAATTATGTGATGCATGGATGTAAGCGTGTGCTTAGCTTGCCGCTATCGTTGCAAAAGTAACATGAAAACTCTATTTCCTGTTGTTATTCTTTCAGTACGCTAGTCATTACACTCAAATCAAAGAGAACAAAAAATCGTGTATGGAGAAAAAATTCGTTGCATGCAGCGCGTGAAGCAGCGCAATGTCACCCTTCACCCATATGTCCATTACAAATGCTGTCGCTGGGCCGTTGTGAGCTTAGGATAAAATAAATTCAGTGAAATGAGATCATTGCGAGCGGAACGGAACTGAACGCTGATAAGGCGCCACGAAATTGAAATACATAGTTGAAATATTCTACTTCCCGTGTCGTGGCTGTATCCAATGCCATTTGCTGTCTATGATAACTCATATGCGAGCATCTGACTGACGAGCATACAGCTGCCACTCGTAATGTAGAATACTCAAAATTGTATTGGTCGGAAAATAAGAAAGTTGAACTTTAAATTTTCTATATATATTTGTCTATGGGCAAATTCAATGTTTTTCCGAAGAAGGCAATGACACAAATGTTCTTTTATAATTTGAAAACATGAAAATAATGCACAACATTTATTAAGAGAAATATCAGTTGATAATGATTTTCACTTGGGAAGTCCAAAAAAAATCGACATTTTCAGTTGCACGCGCCGGTGGTTTTGTATATCTTCGAGTTGTGTTACTGCTAACATATTTAATATCGCATAATAGGCCGTTTTTGCCATAAAAAAATAATTTTTGCCGATAGGAACTTCCGTTACAAAAACTTTATTCATACGCGGAGGTTGGGCTGCGCCAGTTTGTGGTTCATGCGGCCTCATACACATTCCGATTCGCAACATAGTTTCCACACTCGATTACATATTTTTTCTAGCATTTTAGTTTCAATTCAACGTTTTACTATTTTGCATGTTTGAAGGGCATTCATTAAAAAAACGCCAACAACAATAACGATTATTGCCACAGCTTCGTGTTTCAAGTTGCGTTGATTTTTATTTTTAACTCTAAGACGCGATAATAATTCAACTAAACAATCCTAAACACTCGAGCGCGGTAGGTTGTGCTTTTAAACGGAAATATATGTATAGTATATATTTTGGTGTTTTTTCCCCCTTTAACTTCCCGTTGCAAGTTGGTTTGTACTGCAGGGCACGGGCCAGTGTGTAGGCCACCGCTCGAGCGCTCGTTATCGAATGAACGCAAAAGCAACATCATTGTTTGGGCTTGTTGGTTTTAAATAAAACACAATTGTTTCTATTCCATATCATTTTGTTTTGTTTTGTACTCGCAAAAAACTGAATTGCGGAACTATTAAATTCACTTTTAATTAAATTCTTCGGCGTCATGAGAAGCAGGGCAGTGGGGAGAACGGCGGCACGCAATCGTTCATACGAAAGCAGTGGGGCATACAATCGGCCGTTGTGCACATAACCCATAATTGTGACACACAAACACCACCAGCCATGGTATCGGCTCTTTCCTACGCTTCAATGGCACTGCGAAAGTGTTGATTAATCTGGAATTGCGTTCTTGTTGTGCGATTTTGTTGAGCCTTCCACACCAAACACGCAGCTACAATTTCACATTTTTATGAATGAAATGTAATTTGAACTGAATCTGCTAGTTAAACATTGTTTGTTCGTTACTTTCGAATTCGTATTTGAAATTTCAAATTTCACTGCTAATTGGTGTGTGAGGTTTTGGTTTTTAGAACTTGAAATGCAAACGCATTGACAAGGTTTGCGCTGACATCGATCATGTGTGAATGTGGATGTTTGCGAAAATCAAGGTCCTTGTTGTTTGATATGAGAAATGTATCGTAAAAATAATTATTAAAAAATTACTGCACATACTTAAATTCTTCAAGTACAGATTTTCAAACTTCTTGATTAGTGTGAACCGTTTTGCTTCTTTTTACTTTGCGCATACACAGGGGCGGATTTACCATACAGGCATTGTAGGCAGTCGCCTAGAGCGGCAAGAATTGAGGGGCGGCAAATTTTAGCGGGAACTTTGAAAACTTGTTGAATTCGTGGGAAACCAACATTTTAAGTGTAAAATGTGTGAATCGAAGAAACAACCGATTTATACAAGGAAAGAAAATAAACATACAGAATGCGCAAGCAAAACAAACAAAAAAAAACAACCGATTTATACAAGCAAAGAACGAATGCCCAAGCAAAAAAAAAAAAAACCGATTTATACTAGCCAATACAATCAACATACAGAATACAGAATGCGCAAGGAAACAAAAAAAATATTCGCACCAAACTAATTCCACCATTCAAGAAATTTTAAATAGGGGGGAGGGGCGGCAATTTTACCAACTGCCTAGGGGCGGCAAATTTCTAAATCCGCCCCTGCGCATACAACATTAGTAACAGACCGTTGAAATGATTTGTCTGATTCATCTTGATTCTGATTTTCTTTCAATCGTTCTTAATGGTGATTCACAGGTTTTCCGTTGCTGCTTTACAAATTTCATCAACCTCATTAAATTTCACTTCTTTGCATTCTCAGAAAGTGCAGTTCATTCTTGTAGACATATTTATGGTTCTTAGAAATGTCAGAAGTCGCTGCTATGAAAATTCACTGCAGGACCACAGATAAACAGCTGCGAAATTCAATCGAACTGCATTCGAGCTACCGCATGGGTACACGACAAGGCACAGATCGCGCACAAAAGGGTGAAAATCGTCAAACGCTTGCTCCCACAACCGACAACGGTGCGTTGAGATAAGTTCAAACATGCTTTCCGCTCCTAAGAAAACAACCGCCTGCGACAGAATCCAAAAAGAAGACGATACAGTAGGATGCAGATTCGAGTTGGTTCGGCAGTTGAACTCCATTCAAGCGGCCACTGTGACAGACCAGCGCTGCATCGCCGCTAATTGTGCACACATGTGACACGCTGCCGCTGCGCTTCATTCGTTAAAGGGCACCGCCTCGGCAATTAATGCTAAAAATAAGTGCAACACAACATGTTCAAATTGAGTTTTTGAACATTTTATGAAACGGGCACAATACGCTTTCCAGTGGCCACCGAGCAGCAAGTGAGACGGTGCCGAATTATCGCAGTCAAAGGCGTGATGACAACGGCGCTGCTGTCAAAGGATTCCCATTGACAAGGGAGCAACATGTGAGATGCAACATACATAAATCAAAGACAGAAAGAGACGCAGGGCTAGAGTTGAGTTCGGCTAAGAAGGCAGTGTGTGCGTTAAACGCGAGGCCACACCGCGCCACACAGCAAGTCCTTTAATAAACTACCGCCTACATTTAGGGATTCTTTGAAAAACGATCGCACAGTGTGAAGTGTGCATGTGTCAAAAGGCAGCAGCGCCATGCGGGAGAGCGATAAGAAATGTCACTGTAGAGACATCAAATTGTAGTGATTTGCTGAGTAGAAGATTGCTGATGAATAAAGTTTGAATTGCGTGCGTTTAGCAATCACCAGCAGCGCGCGGCTGAGATGATCGCGTGCACATCACATCGCCTGTACGATCGTGGCCATTGTCATGATCATATCATCATCACATCATATCATATCTCGAAAGACGAACAAACACGATTGTGACGAGATCACCAAATCGGCCCGCGGTCGTGTGCGGCTTTTGCGGCACGCTCGATCCGCCGAAACCGGCTATTCATTCTCAGTGCGGCGCAGCTGCAGCACGTGACGTACGCGCGGATCGCTCAGTCAGTCGGTGGTTAATTGCTCTGTTTTGTGCGCAGGATTTGCGCGCGATTTGTTCGTGTGGTGTGACTGTTGTCGTCGTTGTGCGACTGCAGCTACAAAAGCAACGAGGACCCAAACGAAACTGGAGCAATGGTGCGTGCGATGTTGCTGCATGTGATGGGGTTGTGATTGCAAGCTGCAACTTGTACGTGTGTTTGTTGTTGTAGTTGTGTATGTGAGACAGAATTGCGCCGACTGTGTGCAGCATATTTTCAGAAATATTTGCAGCTATAGCCACAGTTTAACGCATAAATATTACATAGTAAGAGAAGAAATGATCTGTAGAAAAAAGTACAAGAGTTGGATAACGACAACACAACAACAAAATGTTATCCCGCTACGCCATGCAGCACAGCAGTATTGCGATAAGTGCGCGATCGCCATATCCGTCCGGCATACATAGCAGGCAGCGGCAGTAGCGGCAGCAGCAGCTGGCAGGGGAGGAAGAAGTGGCTGTAGCGCTGGTGGGTGTTGGGTGGCCAAGTGTCGCTGGTGGCTTGTTTTTGTTGGTGTGGGTGATCGTGTTGCCTCCTAGTATGCGTCGGCGGTGGTGTTGGTGGTCGTGGCACTAGAATATAACAAGCGGAAGCGTTGGAGATCGTTGCTGGAGATTGACTGCTGCCACTTGCACTGCCGTTGCTACTGCTGGATCGTGCGCGCTGTGAGCTACATTCGCTGCGATCGTTTGCTGCTGCGGTCAGTTGTATACTGGCGCTCCTGCCCAACGGGTGTGTTTCTCTCTATCTTTCGGTCTGTGATCGCTGGCTATCAAGGCGGACGGAGTCCTGCCCACTTAACTTGGGCTGGTGACTATTTGAGTGATTTCATTTGATCCTTGTTCGAATTAGTTGGCTTTCTGATTTTATTATTTCAAATACCGTACATACATACACTGAAGGATATACAAGTGCAAGCTACAACGATATCCTTGGATTAAGTGTAACCGTTGAGTATGAAACTGTGTGATAAAGCTTTAAATGATCGCTAGTGAAGATATCAAAGAAAACCCGTTTTTGCTGATTCGCTAAATAATAAAGGATTTTGTTGACTAACGCGCAAAGTGTACTGGATTGCAAACTGCTTTTATGGACATTTAGTTTCTTAAGTCCGTTCAATTAACTAAGCAAGGATAAGAAGGTGCTTGGAGGCGTTATCGCGCATATCGACGCCAAAATGGATTTATCGAGGCGGTTGCGGTAAGAACACTTGAAACTATAAATACGATAAAAAAATAAATGTGGTACAATGTGAAAATGTCCTTTGCCTGCTGTTGCACTCTCCAATGTTTTTTGCGTGCTTGAGTGCGTGTGTTTGTGTGCGTGATTGTGTGGCTGATTGAAACCTTTTGTGCGCTATGCAAATTAATGTGTCAATTGGAGATTTTAATTTGATTTCAAAATGTTTGCAAACACACTTTCAACTTTCTCTCCCCTGTCATCCTGCATCCTTACGCTCTCTTGACGCAAATGAGTACTTGAACAACAACAACAATCATGTCGAGCCATGACCAATTGCGCTGTAGCCACGTTGCCTGTCAGCTCTTTATGATGCGTGCGAGTGTGCAGTCGTGTGCGAGCGGTGCGGAGGGACGCGGGCGCAAGGACGTTGTTTTGATATACGACTATGTGCTGCAACTATTTCACTTGCTGCTCCCGGCCATTGGCGCTCGTTGGCTCTGCGTGAGTGTGTGTGCAGCGTAAGCATTGCCAATGAACTATTAAATTCCCACCATTGGTACTGGTTGTGCTGTTGCCGCCGTAGCACCCGATGCCACATCCCACTCCGTTCAACGTTGTTGAATGTTGTTGACGGGCGCACTGACTGCGCCACTTGAGTTTATTATCCTTGTGGTGTTGTGATTGCGCACAAAAATTGCAAATTGAATTTAAATGCTTCAGCAGAACGCATTGTGGCAGCATTAATGAAACGTAATGCCGGCCACCCGCCGTTGCTCAATGAAAATGCCAGCAAAAGAAGTGCAGTTGGACGAGTAGTTGGTGGGTTAATGAAAAGATCCTTAATTAAATTTTTGTAATACGAATAGTTGCGTTTCGATTGCGTCTTCAACTGCCAGTCGGAAAGAGAGTTAAATATAAACAGAAAATATAAGAGAAAATATTAAAAATGTTTTAAATTTAATTTTACTGCTGAGCTAAGATCCGAATATTTTCAAGAATTATTCATATATTTATGTATGTAATTCTCTACTTTGCATTTCAGCTAAATTTTTTTCTTTTCTTTTAAATATACATGCAAAAAGTACGTACATACATATATACATATGTATGTATGTAGGTCAAACACTCAAAACAATATTTTTCAATATTTAAGACTCCTAGAAATATAAAAAGATGGCTTTGGCTATATTGATACGAAGCAATAAAAACGATCACAAATGTTAAGGCATTTTTTATACTTTCGGTGGTTTACCAATGTTCACAGAAAAGAATGCCGTCGAAAGGAAATTTTTTATCTGGTCATGGTTAAGCTACAACTCCAACCCAAAGTCCTCTGTTTAGTGATCAACTTCATTTATCACTGCCACACCATGGTTACTAAGTGTAGCCGAACTACTGTATGATTGCATTAGTTCGACCCTGTCTCCTAACCTTATCTGTTCAAGCTAACCTAAACTAATGCAAACAAATCGAACCAATCGATTAGGATAATTCTATCTAAAAAAATTTTTTTTAAAGCATCCATCCGGCAGCGATACATATAAATATAAATCCTGGAACGGCCAAAATGTTAATGTGAATACCTTACACAGTTTGATGTATTTGTGATTAATATTTACAAAATGAACAACGTTTTACAATATATCGTGAACGGCCCCCTTGAGTATTTTAGTGTATGGAGAATCAGCTGATTCTGTTTACTTTTTGGTTAGGTAGGGATGCACATAAATACAAATATCGATAGGTTGTGTTGCAAATATCGATTTGGTTTGATGTTATAACAAGCATTTATTTTAAAACTTAAAGACTTAAGAAAAACTCATGAAAAATATTTGAAAATTTCGAAAATGGTTCGAACGATACAATTTTACGCTTTTGAATAACAGCTGGTTCAGATAATTGAAAACATATATAAAACAATCGCCACTTTGAATTAAGCACCCATCGCCACCAAAAAAAACACACACAATACAGCATGAAATGCATAATAGAGTTGTATTTTTGATAATTGTAGCATTTCAGAACTGCATGTGTTTTGTTTTGTTGAAATTTGCTCAAGTTTATCAAAAATACGCAATAAAATACCAAATACAACACATCGTGAATACCCTGATTAATTCAAACATTCTATTATAGTTCCAAAAGGTTTTTTCCAAATCAAAAGAACTCAACATTAATTTTAATTTGCTGTTGAATTTCGAATATTTCGTAACATAAATTTTAAAGATAAAGACTGCCATTAACAAATGGCAGTCATATTAAAATTTAAGCATAAATATACCTATAACACCGTGCGACAGCATTTTTCACACCGGGAAAAATCCATATTTGCGTGAAACAAGAGACCAAATATAGTAATACGGCGTACTCAGTTTTTCATTTCTACATTCTTTGTCTTTTTAAAAGGACTTCAAAAATTTGAAGGGGATATGGCGTTAGAATATGGCGATATGTATATCAAATTAAAGAGGAAAGGCTCAAGAATTTAAATAAAATTGAGTTTTTATCTATTTGTAAAAAAATATATGAAAAAGGTCCTTTGAAAATTTATATAGAATTTTCTTGAAAAGTAAGTATGTTAAAACCCAAAATCTTTTGATCACGTATCAAAATTTCATTATTCTCGCTCAGTTGATTTTTTATCTTTTTATTATTTAAAATACTGATACTCAAATAACATACATAAATTAGAATTTTTCTACTTCATTAGAATTGCAGCTTCCGCCTTTTTTTTTCAATAACTTTCGAACCAATAAAGCTAGAGTAATGATATTTTGACACGTGATCAAAGAGATTTTGGGTTTTAACATACTTACTTTTCAAGAAAATTCTATATAAATTTTCGAGGATATAAAGGATTAACATTTTCAAAGGACCTTTTTAATTTCCTTTTTTTACAAATAGATAAGAAATAAATTTTATTTGAAGTCTTGAGCCTTTTCTCTTTCATCTGATATACATATCGCCATATTCTATTCAGGTTAAGTATTTTTTATATATTTTTTATTTTTTATGGCCTTCAAAATTTTGAAGTCCTTTTAAAAAGACAAAGGATGTAGAAATGAAAAACTGAGTACGCAGTATAACTATGTTTGACCTCTAGTTTCACGCGCATATGGATTTTTTCCGGTGTGAACAATTTTTTAGTTTTTGCCACACGGAGTAATATAATACAAATAAATTTCGAAATGATTTACTTCAATTTAATATTACACAAGCCTAAACAAGTTATGTTACTGAGTTTGGAGTTTCTAGTTATTGCCTCATTAAACAAATGAAATCAAGTTTTAGAATTCATTATAAAACATTGCCTTATTTGATACACAAATGCAAATTAAATCTTTAATACCATGTAACAGTTCAAGCTGAAAAAAAATCTGAATCTAATATTTGCAATTATTGTATTTCCGTCGAAAGTCTTCATTTTTATTGACTACAATTTAATATTGCACATCAAGCCCAAAAAATGATCTATCTGATTGTAGAACTTGTTCTATTTATCTCTCAATTATACATACATAAGAAACCATTTTAGTACTGATTGATCGTAAATCAGCTGCATCGGCTATCAGCCTCTATTCTATCTAAAGAATACGCTGATTCTTTAGATGGTTATACTTTTAAAGCTCAAACATTTCTAGGAGCATACTACTTGACGCATATTTATAGACATTATTACTGAGCATTATTTATAGAAGTGCTGAGCATTTATTTCCCAGAAATATGCGAATATTTTAAAAAATCTGAGAATTGAAAGTAATCACATAATTTCCTGCTTGGTGTGAGTACGTGACTTAAATTTGCGAAAGCACACCATATTTTGGTAAGGAATTTAAATATTTTGAAATGGAATATCACATCGCTTAAAAGTCCGTGCAACATTGCTGCGCGTGTCCAGCGCGTGCAAATTAGCCAACGATATTTGGAGTGTTCAGCCGTTTAGGGTGTGAGTGAGTAATGGTGGTGGTGACAATAATTTGAGCTCATCTAAATTCCACATCGAGTTTGGCGGCAAGCATGAGCCGGCGCTGTGCACAGCTGAAGTCATTTCTTGAACGCATTTCGGCAGTGCGACCAAAAGCATCTGCCGGCAATATTTGAAATATTTGCACACGCATTATACCTCACCTGCGGCCGTGCGGCTTCATGCTGTGTGCAAAATACGTGCATACGGGTGGTTGAGGAGGGTAGACGCGAGTAGCCTCGCCACTTCATCGCACTTCAATGTACTCAAAATGTACATTTAAATAGTTCAGTTCGATCGGTTGGCGAGGCAGTTGGCTACAGTTTGTCTATTTCCGAGCTAGATACCTTGGCCAAGCGGGAAATCGCCAACGAGCCGCACGGCGAGGGGCAACGGCGCAAAATCAAAGCAATCATGTTGCCAGTCAACGGTTTAACGTAAATATTTATGTTAGCAAGAAAACGAACATGAAAACGAGATGAGTTGGGGCAAAATAAAAAGTGCAAAGCGGCATTACGCACACAAGGCAACGCTCTGCACCCCGCGACCCCGCAGCAGACTCAACTGTGCACGACAAATTCTCCAGCATTCGAAATTCACTTTGAAGTGCGTGCGAAAGTTGGTTCGTGGGAGGCAGTGCGTGCCGGCCTCTGACCTCCCTTACCGCCCCCTGCAGCATTCAGTCAATCAGGCTATTTCTACAGCTGGGGAACAGCTGAATCGACCAGCCATTCAGGCCATGTCAGCGCGCACGAGAAGTTCAAAGCTAGTGAGCACTGATTGACACGCCCTCTAAACGCTCGTCTGATCATTGGCATTTATTGCTCGCAAAATGTAGTTGCAACTATTCATCGCAATGTACTGCACGTAAATGAGTGCATGCTCACGGTGGGCTGCGTTGGTGTGTGTCCGCGCACTTGTCTCACCTGCTTGTCATACTCGTATCTGGCAGCCAGACGCTGGTCTGGGATGTTGATGAATGCGCTGGTTCAACGTCACCGCAAAGTTTTCTGCCTATGCGTATTTTTGGCAAAGTCGTAAAAGTCTTTTTGCCGCGTCGCGCATGCCGCACATGTTGTATGCGTGGATAGCAAAACGCGCGTTTGGAGCTGTAGACGCGTCCAGAACACCAAACGACATAAAAAGTACGCCGCTGCCCATGTCCACAATTAGCAGGAAATTCATCGAGACTTGGTCTGCCGCGTTGCTGCGCGTTGTCTGTGCGACGTCGCTTGCCACTTGAAGTCATCGTCGCACATTTGTGACCGCCTATGCCAAAAACAGCAGCAAAGCAGCAGCGACCAAATAAGCTCCGACAATGGCATTTGGTGAACTTTTAATGCAAAATGATTTTTCAATTCTCTTTGGAATCGGTAGAAATGAAATGTTTGTTTGCTGATTTGTTTGTTTGTTTGTCAGTCTGTGCGTTTGATTTAAATACGGAAATGAGTTGGAGCAAATGCGGCCAGCATATGCCACTGTCGATAGTGGATAGTCTTCGGTCGCTGGTCGCCTGTCGAGAATGCGACAACGCAGCAACGGCAACCGAATGCCGCCGCACGTCGGTTTTGAATTGGCTGCGTTTCTCGCGGCTGCCACATTCGTCATTGACAGCGAATGCACGTGCGAATTGCAAACATGTCGCTGGCTCGGCTGGCTGTTGTAGTCGCTATTCTCGCTGTCTGTCACTTGGCGAATTTCGTAATACTCGTTGTGCTGACGCACTCCAGGCGGTCGGTCATTCGTCCGTACGTCTTTATTCTTGCTTGTGTGCACCGAGTTTTGCGGGTCAAGTGTTTATGACACTAACAATATGCTTTTTTTATGGTGTTTTTACTCTCGCATTTTTGGCGGTATTATAGAATACGCAATGAAAACGTACCCTCAAGCTAAGCTTATTTAACACCATGCGGCAAAGAATTGTGGCGACTCAGTAGGGTCGGTAACCTTTTCAAGACTGGACTAAGAAAATATGGGGCCAAGTTCAGAAAATGTGAAACACATTTTAGAAGCAATGCACAGTATTACAACAATAATAAAATTATATGTCAGAGCTGGGGCCGAAAAGATTATGAGCGATGTTGGAAAAGACGAAATTTAATAATTAAATAGTAGCATATTTTTTAGCACAAAGATGCATCAAAAGAGTATGTAAGTAATAAGGGCTCACGCTGTAATTTAAGTTTAAGGTCTACATCTACCATGGGATCGTGAACCTATAATCTGATAGTTATACTATTATTCAGAAAATTCAGAAAATTATTAAAAATTATCTAAAATTTTAAAAATGTTGATTTTGTAAAGAAAATTATTTTAAGGTTGTATGCTTCAAGTACATATTATTATATACACATGTTCGAATGTGTAAGGATACTTTATAACTTTTTATACTTCGGAGTCACACTTTAACATAAATTTGTGCTTGTAATCGTTTAAAATGTAAGATTTTCTAGATTTTCTCACTCTTACTTACTTGTGTTACACGGTGTAAGCTGTTGCCAGAGACCACTTTATGCCATAATTTTTGAACTTGACATTTAAACGTTTTTGCTTTAAATAAAACATTTTTTAATTGTTATGTGCGCTTGACATAAAAGCGCTCAATCCACAGAGCCCAAAAAAATAATAATAATTCTGAGTCAACTGCTAAACTTTTTTATCAGATGATTCCCCAAATTCGTGCGCACAGTGAGCACAAAAAAAAAACAATCACTCCATTTACTCAAACACTTACTTACATTTTAATTGAAAAAGTATTAAGATTTCTGGCGTTGATATTGTGTCTTTCGCCTTTTGGGGCGTACTTTTTGAGCGTCGGCCAGAACCAACGCCAGAGCCGGAGTCATACCCATGGCGCTATGCTAATCAAATAAATTATAAGTTGTGGCGCAATGTGATTTTCATGCTTACTTTGAAGTGGTTGAGGCGGACGAGCGGCAGAGCCAGCTGTGGGGCATGGCGGGGCATTATTTGATATGTAAACACTTACAATTATGAGCAATGTGTGTGGAAGCCTTTTGCGCGTTGGAGTGCAGGCGTGTGGCTGTAATTGTAGCCGCGGCGGCCTGGTGAAGCCCCCATGACACACTGTTCTGTGCTGTGCTGTGGTGGCGCCACTGTGTTTCTTAGTTTCTCAGCCAGTTAATAATCCCATTAAATTTTGCATACTTTACGATTGCAAACATTAAGAGTTTATACAAAACGAGTGCAAAGAGTGCACAGTGCAATGAAAATTTGTGTGTTCTTTGAACTATTCGTCTTCATGAGGTTGTTGAAGCTTTCGAGTGACTCAGGCACGCGGCACAGGCATCAGTTTTGACGCCGAATAGTGTTTTCACTGCACGCGTGTGCTCGTCGTATGAGGGATTGTTGCCGGTGAATGCTTGTGGCCACCGACGGGTGTTTAATGGGTGCGCAACTGCCGGAATTATGATTGCGCTAAAGAAAACAGTAGGGGAAAAATATTGCATAATTAATTAAATAAACCTTGTATTTCAGCGAAAATGAACACACTCAGGGTGAACGCTGGAGTGGCGTTTGGTATCACAGAGGAAAAGTGCGTGTGACGCACACAACATTTGATATTATTATGAAAAATAGTGTCAGGCATATTACCGTCTCCAATTGACTTCAGGTAATTTTTATAAGATGCAAATTTTACGAACGCCGACGACTATGTAATTCCGCATCAACCGTGCGCCACGATGATCCAGTCTCTTCATATGTTTTTATTTCCTGGCAAATTATTCGCTCAGTAGAACGATTAATACTGACCATAATCTTTCCGTAGACAGCAATAAACATTTCGCACAGAAATCTTTTATAAAAAAAAATAGTTTAACATTAGATTGCCCGGCCAATCCAACCTTCATGAAATGCCCCAATCATGCCACAAAAAATGAAGAAAACATTTTGAAAATAATAATTTAATTTTTGTATTTTATTTGGCTATAAAATAATTACGAGACTAACAGAAAACGATGCAATAAAAAAAAACTAAAATGGAATAATTTTAACTTCTTTGGGCATTCTAATGTTAAATACTGTTTTTTTTTTGTTTACGGCTAATTTCATGTATGCCATACATTACAATCTGCACATTCCGTTGATTTCGTTTTGTCTGCAACTGCCTTCTTTTGACTGCTCAATTTGTCATAAGCGGCATTTAAATGTTCCGCAACGTTGCACTTAATTTGTGCCAATAATTATCACAAGTCGCAAATACAGCACCGAACAAATCGCAATCAACATTTCCAGCGGCTCCGTGGTTCTTCAAACATTAACGGACAATATTTTGATTTCGTTTTTCTGGCTTTTTGTTTCTTCCTTTCTAATTTCGAGCATTTATCTTTGCTGTCGCCGTTTGACACTTTGCTAATGATGCAACAAATTAACGCTCAACAATCCCAACACAAACAACAGAAACCGCCTTTGTGCTCGGATCCTGCCAGCAGAGCGTTGAGCTCTTTGCTCTGTGGATCAATTTCAATTGAGCAAACGTTTCAAGTTCAAACGTTACGCAGCTGCGCCTTCCCTATTAATGTTGGTGCTATAGTAGTTCTTAGTTGTTAGTTCTCGACGGCAACTACTTCGACTTGAGTTGCGTCTTCATGCAGGCTGCATTTGACGCATGTGTGACTGTTGGGTTTCCAGCGCTTGGCGTACTGTGTTCATTGAACTTTAAATTTTGCAGGAATGCGAAGCGGACAGACGCGGCGACAGACAGTGGAGCGACCGACATTTGTCGCCTATCCCATTCAACATGCCGCAGCCTGCTTTCATTCACCGCCAAACGACAAAGCATTTGCGTATCAGCGGCAACACATGTGCGTGCGGCAGCGAGGCGTCAAATGAAGATGTGGGAGCCCAATGCCCGTGCTCGCACTTCGCATTAAATACGAGTTTCTTTTAATTAACTCTTACTGTGATGTTGCTTCTTATTGCAAGCACACCAATATCGGCAGCAGTTTATAATTGCACACACGCACTCACACATAGGCGCCCATTTGCGTGGTGATGCGTCACTTGTATTTAGCGCAGGAATAACGCGCTTCATTGATCAATTTTCATCATCGCCGCGGAGCGCTGGAGAGGAACTGTAAATTATTCATTAGGCGCACACTGAATGGCTGTGTTAATTTTATGCCTTCTTCTTGGGCTTGGGCTGTCGCCGCCTTCTGTGCGGTGCCGGCCGCTCTTCACCGGGCACCGTTTCCACTTCTTGTACATACTTTGCGCTTTGTACGGTGCTGTTTGCGCTCAGATTGCGCTACAAAAAATTCCACCTGACTTCACTTGAAATTACTTGGAAGCCGTACGGCATACGTAGCGCCTGCATTGCACACCGGCTCCAATGCTGCCGGCACCAGCTGGGATGTATCTTCCGCATGCGACGTGTGGCATACCCTTTCCTATGTTGCAACATAAATGAGTGTATGCGGCGTCGCTACTAACAAATTGATTGCATTTGCTCTGCCATTGAGGGCTTCCAAATGCGCGCCCGTTCACATCGCATACATACTTATTATGTAAATTTGCTGTTTTCCATATCGGTGGAACATAAAATTAATGTTGCTTACTTAATTAAATTGATGCCGATAGTGGAATTTATTATTCTACGATTACTTTGAGCACAACAATGTGATACTCGTGTGACAGCGAAGGGAAATTCGTGGCCTTCATAAGTGAGGCAATGCTTGATTTCGTTCAAATCATAGTCCATATGAACCCTTGGTCGCCACAATTGACTAACTGAGTAAATAACAACAGCTCAATTCAGCTTTAGATATAACGTTACTGCAGTTAAGAAGTGGCCGTATTTATGCGCATTCCCCCTAACAAATCCGTTGAAGACGGGGTCGCTGAACCGTACCAGTGCCGCACGCATGCGGCCACGCAAGGATCAAAGCTAGCGGCAGAGGCATTTAAAAATGTTAAAATCCACGAGAAACAAAAGTAAAAAATAAAGCAAAACATGAGGCACAAAGCAGCAGCAGCAGCAACAAGAACACCAACATGAACAAAGCACGAAGAGGTTTGGCTCTTTTCGCGCCTGGTATCAACAAAGATACCACAGCGTTAGTAAATTGCGGTCGCCGCGCATCGTAAAGAATGAATTGCGGCTGCCTCGCCGCTGCTTCTGCTGCTCGTACTGCAGACATCTCTTGTCATGTATGATAGATGCTGCACGGAGCAGCGATCACATTTGCAGTAAAATGTTAAATGCACACTTTGCACAAAGGGCGAGCAACAACAAGTGAAATGTCCAAATATTTCGACGGCTGCGGCTGCTGTGCGGCTGCAAAGATGCGCATTGTTTTCAGCTTACGACACCGGAATATTTGAAATTCACTTTCTGTTGGTGGAAAAGACGTCAGCAGAGACGGCCACTCGTACGTGCACCAAATTTTAATGATTATGCAGACGGGCAGGCGAGAAGCCCCAACAACAGTGACGTTGGCTGAAAGCTGAGAAACCCTTTTTATTGCGACTGAGAAGCCCTGCTTGACCGCAGCGGAGGTCACTTGTGCGCATGCACACGGCCCGACAGCGCACTGACGGCCGCATGTATAAGTGGTTAGCTGGGGCTGTGTACGTGGAGCGCGTCCGGCGGTTGCCGAAGCCTTAACGAGGTTTTTAACCTTTTGCCAAAGTGGCGAAATCGAAGCATATTTGTGGCAAGTGTTGGCATTGGCGCCGTCTGAGAAGGATGCGCTTGTCACGTGAGGTAGGAACTTTCGTAGAACCGGTTCGCAAGAGAAGCGCATTGGAACAGTATGCTGTCGTGTCTCGACGTTTAAAAGGGAATATATTTGACAGAGGTTAGGCTGTAAATTAAACGGCTTGTAATTGAAATTTTATGAAATATGTCGGACTCACTTATTTTCGACCATAACGCTAATTTTAATTTTATATTTTAACCCGGTAGCGCCTAGCGTGACCATATGGTCACACTAAACATGCAATCAAAAAAATCTAATTTTTCAATATGCTTCATATTAAATTGTTCGAAAAGTGTTTTCGCAAAATTCGAAAGAAAAAGAATTCCGGCATATTCGGGTTAACTGTTTTCTGGTTCCAAAATGGCTTTAATTTTGTATAATTCCATAATGTATGTATATATAGCTATGTACATATGTATGAATTACCCCGATTTATAGTTTTTAAAAAAGAAATAATTATGGCTGCAAATTGTGCACACATATTAATGTATTTTGACGGCATTTGACTACCTGCCGTTTAAGGTTAATTGTGACACGCAGTCGCGGCATCAACATCACTAATAAAGATTTTACTGAAACTTTTTCATTCGTCTCGACCAAAGATTCGTCTAGTCCTATGCACTAACCTACATAGGACGGTTCGCTCGAAATGTCGTCGAATTTGCCAATATCGAGTTTACAGAGTAGGCGGTTGATGCATAAGTTATATCAATCAATTGTAGGTAACAATGAGCTGCGGTGGCAGTTTATTTTGATCTATGTGCTGTGTAGATGCGCAAGTGGCTGCAGGTGCGGACGTAGTCATCTTCTTAGCGAATCTTTGCATTGCTCGGATTCGCGGTGGCTGGCAACAACCGCTAGAAGGATATTATGTCGTAAATCAATGTCGCAATAGAGACGCCCGGCTTTGTGGTTGAAGTGCATTACAGCACGTGTCAGACTCGCGGTCTGCCGCCAGGTTGAGTTGTGCAATTTTGAGCACCACGCGTGCAGCTGCTTCCAGCATATCTTGAAAAAAGAGGAAAGAAAAATGCTGCAAAAAATCGTTTAAAAGTACTGAGTAATATACATATACAATTTTTTTACTTTAAAAATATATTTACTTACGGGAACACACCCTTGTTAATATGATCGCACATTGCCTTTGGGAAAAAAACCGAAATAGTTGGTCGATAGTTCCACTTTTATTGAGTTATAGCTTTATGGTCTATGTGCAAAATAATAAATAATAATAAAAAGTGTTGTAACCGCTCTAAATCCCCACCATTGCTTCTTCAGATATCGCTAAATTAGATAAGAAATTTAAAGAGCGTCGACCAAATGTCACAGGGAACGACCACACTTAGAGACGTCACTTCGTCAAATCGCGTTTTCTTCATGAAGAGAACCTTGGTTTCATCACGGTTCGCTCCAGAGTTGCCTCAACTATCAAGGACAAGTTTCTTCTATTTCGTTTAATTATTTACTCGCGAAACTTGTGCATTAGTGTAGCGCTGGTATGAATCATGGCCAGGCAAAGTAATCAAACTCCTGCGGGAGATTTTTCATCTTAGCCCAATTTTACGGAAAATTGCCATGAAGGTCACACAACCAATTTACGAAAATTAGCGAGCATGACCTCAAAATCCAAATATATGCACATATATTCAGAAGTTTGCAACTAACAGCGAAACTAAATTCACTGCATTCAATGAGCTTCGCCATTGCAAGTGAGCAGAGGTGCGATTGAAGCACAGTAGGTGGGCACATATTCGCTAAACTTGGAAGCATGTATAAAAATTCCCTCGAAGCGGATGGAGAACAACATAAAAAGAAAACATAAATAAAGTAGACGTTTCCCCCCGTCTATTCAAAGCGAAAAGCCGTATTAAACGCCGGCTGCAAGCATGATCCAACCCTGCTTCGGCTAAAATAGCAAAATCCACATTCCCAATAAAATGATTACGTGGCAGGCAATTTATCTTCGAACAACGGAGCAATGTTAATTATGTGTTGAAATATGTTGCTAACGCTTATAGCAGCCAAAGAATTGAACTTTGTAGCTTTGTTGCGAATCCGGAGGCTGGGGTGCAGGGATGTGGGTTGGACGTTCCGGCACGAGGTGCTGGCAATAAATTCGCAATATACATATTCTATACGTTATGCTTGACGGCTGTAGCTGCTACTGTAGCAGTTTTGCGCGTACCGCATCACCCACGCGGCCGCCGTCAGTGAAGCGAGCGAACAAAGTTTGTTTAATTGAGCATTCACCTGCAAGTTTATAAAAGTGATAAATTGCTAAACATCTAAACCGGAGTGTCTTAAAACTTAAACTAAACATTAAACAATTTTATGCTTTTGCAGCGAAAAGGCGCCGGCAAAAGGGGCCGAAAAGAAATGCGAACATATGTGCAACAGTAACGATTTCGCGGAATTTGCACAGTTTGGCATGAGATCACAAATAAGTACTACCTGCACAACAACCAAAACAACAACAATAAGAACTATTTGCAAAAATTAAAGCAACAGAAGAGTTTGTTTATAGGCGTGTGGTGTGACGCACTCATTGGATTTGTTGTTGTTTAGCTTTTTTGCCGGCCGCATTTCATTTTGCAGAATCAGGCCGTTTGAGTGGCACGTGTGGCACTCACATTCACACTTCAATTCACCGCGTGCCTCCCTACCATGTGCGTACGATTTGCAGTAAGTGCAGCAATCTTGCAGTGCCATTGCAAGGCAAACAATGCACTGTGGTTGCTCTTATTGTTGTTTGCTATTGGCCAACAAAATTAGAGGTGCTAATTACCGTGGCACAACGACGGACGCAGCACTCACTGCAACTAATCCAAGTGGGCCAGTAGGTAGTGCCGATCGGTATTTGCATGGCACATGTGAATAGACAGCAATAACGGCCTTTTCAGGCATCAGATGCTTGATGCAGAGGAAATTGGAAAGATATCGTTTTCTTCCTCACAATTCTCCCGCTCGGTTGCACAAATGTTGCGGTATTTCATTTGAAGGCAGGCGCCGTTGTTAAGTGGCTTACGCGTTGGGCCGCAAGTCTGAGCGCCGTCCTTGAAGCCTCCACTCGGCTAGTACTAAATATGTATAAAAAAACAAAGCTTGCTTTGGCAGCTGCAATCTTAGCAGAAATTAACAATCCTCTGAGGATTGAATAATTGATTATATAAGATATTCCAACAAGTTCATTTCATCACAGAATAAACAGTATACATATGTATAAGTATTACTGTTTATTCTGTGCTTTCATCCATGTATAGGGTGTTTTTTTTTAGAGGTATAGAACTTCGAATTGAAATAAAACACAAGAAAATCGTTTTAATGTCCATCAATTAGGCTTTATTGGAAGGATAATTTTATGCCATTAATGTTTAAATATGATTTCGGGCATGTGGCCGCCGCGGCTGGCTCGAATAAAGCCAATTCTACAGGTCCAATTTTCAACCACTTTTTCGAGCATTTGGGGCCGTATGTCGGCAATAACGCCACAAATGTTGGCTTCCAAGTCCCCTAACGTTTCTGGTTTGTTGGCGTAGACGAGCGACTTCACATATCCCCAAAGAAAATAATCCAATGGTGTCAAATCACACGATCTTGGTGGCCAATTGACAGGTCCATTCCGCGAAATTATGCGCTCATCGAATGTTTCCTTCAATAAATCGATTGTGACGTGCGCTGTGTGGCATGTAGCGCCGTCTTGTTGGAATCACAACTCATCCACATTCATGCGATCCAATTCGGGAACAAAATAGTCGGTTATCATGGCTCTATACCGGTCTCCATTAACGGTAACTGACTCTCCAGCATTATTTCGGAAGAAGTATGGCCCAATGACTCCACCAGCCCATAGAGCACACCAAACAGTCAGTTTTTGTGGATGTAATGGCGTCTCAAGGGTCTCATGTGGATTCTCTTCACTCCAAATGCGGCAATTTTGCTTGTTGACGTAGCCATTCAACCAAAAATGAGCCTCATCACTGAACAAAATTTTGCGATGATAACACAGGGCAACAAATTTCGACTTTTGGTCGGCTTTTCTGGGTTTGACATCAGTTCTAGGGTAATTAGGGAGCGCTGATTTCGAATCCGCAAACCGTTTTTAAAACTTAGTTTCCGTTTTCGCAAAAAATGGGCGTGTCACTTTTTCGGATTTTCCCTGAATTTTTCACGTTTTCAATTGTAATTTCTAAACCAATAGACCGGTTGATATGATTTTCACTTTGTGTCATTTACAACACCTCACAGCTTCTTTTCCAATGTAATTTATTTGTATAAGTTTTAAAAATCCGCGGCAATTGGACCTCAAAGTCGGAAAATATGGAATTTCATGGCGTTTTCTTAGATGGTCAATAACATACACATTTTTTGTAAATCAATTAACGAGTTAGGTCCATAATGAAAGCCGACACATCAAGCAACACAACACAGCCAAATTATTTGGCGGAATACACATTAGCATCGAAATAATAGCAAAAATGTACCATAGTCATTTTCATCTTTTTTGATACTTCTTCCTTAAAAAATTAGGGGCCTCAAAATATGCTCTTTTATATGTTCCATTTATAGTCTGAAATACAAGCAAAAAACAAAAATATTTTTAATTGCTCGAAACAAAAAAAATTAAAAACTTTGCATATTTTGAGGCTCTTATTTTTTTAAGGAATAAGTATGAAAAAACATTAAAATGACTATGGTACATTTTTGCTATTATTTCGATGAGAATGGGAACCACACCAAATAATTTGGCTGTGTTGTATTATTTGATGTTTCCGCTTTTATTCAACACCTAACTCGTTAATTGATTTACGAAAAATGTGCATGATTTTCAACATTAAATAAAACGCCATGAAATTCCATATTTTCCGACATTGAGGTCCAATTACCGCGGAATTGTAAAACTTCTAAAAATAAATTACAGTGGAAAAGAAGCTGTGAGGTGTTGTAAATGCCACAAAGTGAAAATCATATCAACCGGTCTATTGGTTTAGAAATTCAAACGTGAAAAAAGTCAGGGAAAATCCGAAAAAGTGACACGCCCATTTTGTGCGAAAACGGAAACTAAGTTTTAAAAACGGTTTGCGGATTCGAAATCAGCGCTCCCTAATTACCCTAGAACTGATGTCAAACCCAGAAAAGCCATTTGGCTGTTGATCAGTGTAATCAGCATCGAGATCAATCTCATTTTCGGACCATACACCAAAATCACGACGCATTGCATGGTCTCGCGGCTTTAATTCTTGCACAAGCTGGATCTTGTAAGGTCGCAAGCCAAGATCTTTGCGCAAAATCTTCCATAAAGTTGATGGACAAAGCTCCAATTGCTGTGCACGGTGGCGAATCGATTCATTCGGGTCCTCTTCAACATTTTGCTCTACAGCGGCAATTGTTTCTTCGGTGCGCACTGTTCGACGTCTCTGCGGATGCGTATTATCACATAGAGTAAACGTAGTGCGAAAACGACCCATGGTTAACCGAATTAATTGCTCTGATGGACGATTATGTCGACCATAAAATGGACGGAGCTTGCGGTAAACTTCGCGAACTGAACCATTATTTTCGAAATAAATTTGCACGATTTGCAAGCGTTGTTCTTTTGTCAACCTGTTCATGATGAAATGGCAAACCAAACTGAACATAAATGACATTAGAGTTGCCAGATTTGGCCACAAAATGCCACGGATATAACGGATACATTATTTTTGCAAAAAGGGATGCAATTTTTATTTTAATTCAAAGTATAAACTCTGAAGTTATTAATGGAACATAATATTTGCTAAATGCCTAGCTTAGCTCTCCTTACAAGGAGTTATTCTTTTGATGAAATTATCGCTAATAACAACTGTAATATTGCCTTTGAAGCAATTACAAGGCCAAACTAATAACTTGAACCAATTGCTCCGTAGTCTTAACACTAGAAAGATCGCAAGTTTTCCATGCCTACAAAGACTACATATTATATCCGCTGATATCTTGAAGTACACTTCGAATTTTAATTGTAATTGTAATTGTAGAACTATAATTGTAGAACTAATTGTAGAACTCGATAAAAAAATAAAAGTCATCAAAGCAAATCTGATAGAAATACTAAAAAATACAGATGTTTAGAAATTTAAACCCGGCAAAACGACCGCAATTTTCTTTCTAGAACAGATGCGACAGCTTTGCTTGTTTACATACAAAATATCGTTGAAGTGTGAGATATCATCTCTTCTATTTTTGTAGTGAAATTTCACTATTTCAGTGAGTTGAGGGTCTATCGATGCATATCAGAAAACCTCCTAGCTTTAACTTGTCAAATGTCATCGCAATGGCAGAAGTTTATTGACGGTTCAAATAATCTTTCTCAAATATTTTTTGTTTAAAAATACGCTGTTTTTTTAATTTTGTTTTACAAAAAATTTTAAAAAACAAATTCTCCCTCACTCGAGTTTTCGGCTAACTTACAAAAATGATAACACATTTTTATCGTATTTCAATATGATTTTATTCATCTTAATTACATACTTTTACATTGAAGTATATAGACTTGTTTGCCACAAAATGGTTTTACGCATATTTATGTAAAAACCTATGCACAATTTCAATGGTGTGTCTATTATTACATTTACGAGTACACTTTTACTTTGTAGATACAATGTCGCTTTTTTATGCAAATAAATTAAATAATTTTGTAAAAAAAACCTTAAATTATTCATAATCAGTTTAAAGCAATGTATGGGCGCAAAATGCATGCAACAATGTGTTGTTGCACGTTTCATCATAGAAAGATAATTGCAGCAACAAAAGCGCTGCAGCAGAACTGTGGTCTGCGTGCGCGTTCCTGCCGTGCCAACTAAACAAAAGCGTTTCACGCACACTCACACGCATCAGATTATGTCCTTATGTGTCGCCTGCACTCATACTGCACACACACGCATGCGCACGCGCGTTTGTGTGTGTGCGCTTGTTTTTGTTCTTCAATTAAGTTTAATTAATTTCGAAATTGATGGGTGCGAATGTGCGTTTGGCAGGATGTTTACTTATGCAGCGCAACCGAGCGCACAACAGACACACACTCATGCAGGCATGCAGCTGCACCCGCACCTGCTGTCGCTCCAACACGCATACACGCACAGCGGTATGCAAATGCAATTAAAATTTTCAACAATGCGAACATTTACATCCGTCAACGCTGCCTGATCGTAAAACGGCTTACAATGACGATTTGCAAGTGGCTGTGGCTACGGATGTGGCGCAGCCGAGCATCCTTCGCTGCTGAGAGTGTGGGGTGACTTTGTTGCCGCATTCTCGTACACATGCAGCAGCAGCACAAGCCGCGACAGTGGCATTCATCTAATGAGGAAGAAGCGGCAGCTCATAATTGCATGCTCGCACGTCCTCGTACGTCCTTCGTGTGCGCGCGGCGCGTATTTATTCGTTCAGTGGCGTTGATACGCAGTACGACTGCCCAGCCGCAGCCGCTGCCGCCACAGGTGTCGTCGTTTAAGCTTAGCTGTGCCTTACAGCGTGTTGGCGGCGGCGTTGGCCGGTAATCTGCTTCGGTTGTTGCGGCGGCTCGGGCCCAGTTAGTCAGCAACATTGTGAAGCCGTTTGGCGTGCTGCCGCGTACGTATTTTTCTTTTTTCATTGCAGTTCGCCTCGTTGTTGTTGCTGTAGCCATTTTATGCGTTTAATTGTTGGAAGTAAATGTGTAAAAATCTCATTTGAATGACTGCTAGTGTTGCCAGCCCTATCTCTGGCTGCAGCGAGCGGCGCTCGTAGAATTTTCTAGAATTTAAAATGCCATAAAATTGTTCGCTGCATAGTTTATGGAACAACGCTGATTTTAATGGTCCCTCCACCCAGCTGCTACTGAATGTGCTTAATGAAACTTATGTCTCAATACTGCGGCGTATGAAGTGAGGAAAGTAACGAAGAGTATCTTAAAAATTATTGCTTTTCATTTCGCGCGTCGTGCCAAGCTGCTGTCAATTTTTTACAGAGGGTGAACAGACGTCGCGAAATTGTGTTAGCACTATGTCCTGTGCTCACGTAATTACTTTACAGAGCCAAACTCTATTCGTACATATGCATGCATGTCTATGCTGAAAATAAAGTACCAAATATAGATATAGAGTGCCAAAGAGAACCATTGAAGAGTACCACTGTAGAACATAATTTAGTTTATAGTCTAACGAATAACTAGAATGTATTACTTAGTGTTTTGTTACTGAGGAATGCTGAGCCTTAATCACTCTTAGGCTTCTTTGGGTTTTCCTATCGTTACTATCAATGATAAGTTAAGTCCCAAAAGATGTGCCTTACCTTCACCGCAATGATTTTGAGTCTTGCCAAGCAATTGAGACACCACCAAGCTGTATAAAATTCAATTAACTTAAATCGGAATTCCCACACTTTAATTTTCAAACTCGACAAGCAACATTCAACTGACGAAACATTTGCAAACTCCGATCTGCATCCTTAGTTCGGCTCGTAAACAATAAACATTTGCTAAAAGGTTTAGCAGAGCTGGAACGTTTTCTACATCAATTTTATTTGCTTTCGCAAACGCTGCCAGAGATAGTGAAAATAAAATTGGGTGCAGTTGATGGCCGACAGTCGTCAATGTGCATAGCCGCTGTGAACGCTCACTGTAGGCCGTTTTCCTAGTCTGCGGCAGCATTTCAGCTATACAACACAACCGCCCCACGAACTGAACGGGTGTAATAAAAAAGTGCAGAACATTTGCAATCGCGGTCAGAGAAGTCAAACGATGTTTTTGCATTCCATCACTGTTGCGGAGCTCAAGTTACCGCAGCCAGCAGGCCGGCACAAGCACTAAATCGCGCGAAAAGACGCGCTAATAAATTTTATTTTTACTACAATACAACTTGCAGGGAAGACCCCTTTTGGCGGACACTGCAACAGAGCAGCACACCAATACGCGCGCCTCGCTCTGCTCGTGTGCGTGCGCGCGCGCGTTCCTGAAATAGCAAAGATGCAGAGAGGCGGAAAAAGCGAAGTAGCAGAAAAAGTCGTGGTCGTTGTGTCTTCGGACGCAATTCAATTGCGCATATAAATAGGCTGGGAATGGAGTACGCATTGCTCGAGGATTGCAATGAGTTGGGTCGGCACAGTTTGGGCCGCATTAGGCGCGGCCCGGTAGCGCTCATAATTCACAACGCGCTGTCAACATACGCGCCGACACAAATGCATTCCGACATTTGCTGTATGCCGCTTGCCGTATGCCAAATGCCACCCGAAGCAAGTCCGCACCGGCCTTTGGCAGACAGCTCAACTGACATGAAGTGAAATTTGAGGGGCTACTGGGAGCCACCCTAATGCGCAGCCGGAGCGGCTGCTACTACATTTTCCATTTTCGCCCCCCATCCACCACGAAAGTACTCCACTCCGCGGTGCAGATCTTTGAAATCACAAGTGCACGCGTATTAGTGCTTAATTGTGGCACAAACGAAGACACAGTCAGCCACAGCGCCCCGCGTTTCCTTTTGGGGAGTGCCGCAATTGACTTGGGAAAGTGTTGCGTTTATTTACAAGCAATCGACGATTGTTGCGTGCGTGCAGCAAGTGGCTCGTGCACTTCATGGACGCTTTCATAAATAAACAACAAGCACAGACGCGCTTCTAACTATCCCCAACCCCCTTCTTCGCTTCTAATTTTCCCCCGCCCCCACCCGATTTGCCGCGAGCAGGTGAAATTGGGGCTTGCATTGGTTTGCATGTGCACTGTAAATGCATCCCGCTTCGAGTGGCATGGAAACGCGTCGCTTGTTGGTGCAGTAAATTCTGTGGTTAATTTTAGAATTTGTATGTGTTTTTCAAAAGCCGTACAGGCCGTACTGCTTCAGTGTGTGGCGACGCACAACGTGTCTGGCAAATGTTTTCGCTGTGCTCATACAATTACACACACATACCGGTTGACGCGCGTCGTCTAAGATCTCCGGTTTTGGGCTTTAATGTCCCGCTGGAATTGAGCTGAATGGGAAGAGTTGCTCAACGCCATTAGAGAGTGTTCGAAAATCTGTGCAGTGCAGTATGTGTTTGTGTTGCACGTAGTATGTAGTATGTGCGGCAAGTGAATGCTGCCTCCTTGTGGCGCAATTGAAAATCTGAAAGGGTACTCCAAAAGGAAATGCTCAGTTTCGCTTAATGAAATTGTAAAATGCCTCTTGCTAATTGTTTCTATTTCTGGGACGAGTTGTATGTGTGTTAGTAAGTCAGAATGTGTAGATAGGGACATGAGTCTTGTCAGGGCTTACATATCGAAGCGCTCAACCTCGCTGTAGAGTCGTCTTTGTGTGATGGATAAATATAAAAAGCAAAAACAACTATGAGTGTTTTAGTCGGTCTTGAATGAATGAATCTGCATTTGGCAGCGATCTTTAAAATTTGTTCTTCTTTCCAACGCACAAATATGGATTTCCGACAGACATACACAAATATTTTACAAATAAAAACTTTAGTTTATATGTGGGATTTATTTGAAGGGGACAAATAGATATTGATGAATAAATAAATTTTTTTCGAGAACAATTTGCGAATAAAATAAAAAAATCCACCAAGTCCACAAAATTCTAACAGACCTGTGAATGTGGAAATTTCATTCGATAAAAAGTAGAACCATCTTCATATTTTCCCACAATGATATACAAGGTGCGTCCCAAAGTAAACAGGACTTTTGCAATAGGGACGTTTCTGGTGGCGCCATCTATGTGTGAGGACATGCGTTGGAAAGGTACATCTTTCATTCACATACTGTCTAAATTTCATGACATTTGGTCTAGTAGACGCCGAAATATCCCGCTCAATGTGACAGTATGTTTTTAACTTTGGTACGAGAATGTCGATCGAACAAAGAGCTAATATTAAGTTCTGTTTTAAACTTGGTAAAACTTTTACCGAAACGTTTAAATTGTTAAAGCAAGTTTATGGTGATGATTGTTTATCCCGTGGCCGTGTTAATGAGTGGTTGAATCGATTCAAGAATGGTCGTGAAGACTTGAATGACGACGAACACGTCGGCCAGTCGAAATTTGTGATTACTGACGATGCCATCAAAACTGTGCGTGATTTTATCAAAATGCAGCCAAAATCATCATTGGAATTGATGGAAATGGAATTGAACATCTCCAAAACATCAATTGATCGCATTTTAACCGAACATTTGGGTCTCCGTAAAGTGTGTTCTCGCTTCATTCCGCACACTTTAACCGACGACCAAAAAGCGCAGAGAATTGAGCACGCAAAAGACATCGTTCGGGAAGCCAGACGTGATCCAAATTTCTTGTTCAACATCGTAACCGGTGACGAAACGTGGTGCTTTCAATATGATCCCGAAACAAAGCGTCAAAGTGCCGAATGGAAGCACCCAGATGAGCCAAATCCGAAAAAACCCGCCGTGAGAAGTCAAAAATCAAAACTCATCTCATTTGTTTCTACGATTCAAAGGGAATAATTCATCGAGAGTTTGTTCCACCGGGAAAAACAATTAACGCTTTGTTTTATGTTGAAGTTTTGAAGCGTTTGGTGCATCGCATTCGTCGTATTCGGCCAGAATATCGCGAGGAAGGAAGTTGGCGTTTATTGCATGATAATGCACCGGCTCACAGAGCCCTAGTTACGACCGATTATTTGACCAAAAATCGCATTTTTACCATCAATCATTCATCGTATTCGCCTGATATGGCTCCCTGTGACTTCTACTTATTCGGTCAGTTGCATTTGCCGATGAAAGGAAACCGTTATAAGGACGTTGAGGACATCCAAAAGGCTTGTACCAACATTCTGAAGGCGATGCCGGCCGATGACCTAAAACACTCATTCCAAATGCTTTTGGACCGTGCAAAACGTTGTATCGAAGCAGAAGCAGAGTATTTTGAATAAATAAAAAGAATTATACAAAAATAATCATCCGTTTTCTTTATTTTATAAAAGTCCTGTTTACTTTGGGTTGCACCTTGTATATATTTGAGACTAAGGCTCTTCCCCAACCAAATACCTATAGTATTATTTATTTACTTGCCGAGTAAATAAATAAAATATATAAGTCTTTTATATTTATAAATGTAAATGAATATATAATATATTATATTATAATATATACATAAATTAGTTTATAAATATAAATTATAAATATGTATATTTAATATCTATTATATAAAATAAGTAATTAAATAATTAATAAATTGCCATTATTTTGATGTTAGCTTAGTCGAACATTATCCCTGGGACTCTGAATATAACGCGCCGTCCAAAGTGACTCTTAACAAACGGTCTGTTGGATATTTGTATCCTTTTTTTAATCTATGGATGGATGGATTTTCTCTCATTAAGGCACCCACACATTTATGCTTACATAATCTCAAACGCTGGATTTTTTAAATTTTTGTTACATTTTTATCAAGTAGGAGTATATTTTCAAAATTCTAAGTTCGAAATTTGTATAATTCTCACTTAATTTTTTCTACAAGCAGTCCAATCGCGCAGCAACACAGCTCCATGCAGATGGAAGTTGAGTGATTTATTACTGCACAGAACTTGCTGCCGCACAAGGATCGCAGCGCGATCAAAGTGCCGCTTCTACTCGTTCGCCGCTTCTATCTCCGCCCAACTCAGTGGCAGTCGGCTTTATGCATTGCAATTGGCAACTCTCCATTGCGTCACTAAGCCGCGCAACAATAGTCCTTTTGTATAGCAGTGCGGCCAGTGCCGGCGGTGGCAATAAAGTGACACTTGACAAAATTTAGTAGGTGTTGGTTACGTGGGTTAAACGACAGGGCAAAAAACGACGAGTACAACTACAAAGAGCGTAACAACTGTGCGCCGTTTGCGTTCGCGGAACAAAGCGCGCATTCTTATCGCGGTTTGTGGCAGCGTTGTTGGCTACACAAACCGCGACTGCTAATGTTGTAGTTTTTGGCGTTACCTACTGTTGCTGCTGTGGCTGTTGTTAAGTGGCACTGTTGCATATGCCGTTGGCTGGTGCAAACCTTGACTTCTGGTCATTTGCAACAGGGTGTGAATTAATTTTGATAAATCGTGGCACTGGTAGTAAGTTGTGCTATGCGCGAAAATACTTGAGGACGTGTCTGTGTGTTCCAGATGTCTGCGGCCGGAACACAAGCAACATAAGAACTTGCACGTAATTTGACATAATTAATTTATTTACAAATTTCGCCAAAAACACGCACTCTCCCATATGGTAGTATGGCGAATGTGAGCGAAATGTGTCTGCTACCAATCTCCTGTGGTGAAGTTTACATCTTTTGCTGTGCTAAACACAACTTTTTAGATACATGTGTTACAATAATAATACATGGCAAAACCGAACGTAACAACATTGAACAATTTTTCTGACAACTTTTACACAATAAACAATTTTACACTCTATTTTAAACACGTATTTTCTGATTTTCCTATAAAACACTTAACGACTTTTTATGTAGAATTAAAGCGATACCTTTGGTAATAATTCGAGTAGAACTAAGTCATGTTGGGAGAATAATATGAACTTTATGAAAATATTATTTTAAATCTGGAGATTTCTTTTTAAGGCATCAGACAACACTTTTTTAAAGTGTACGTCAAACGGACTTTTAGATTTCCAAATATTTCTATTTGACTTTGGCGCGCTATAAATTTGTCGTTACATGGTCGCACTTGCGAGCTTGTATGTGTATGTGTCCATTCCATCTGTGGTTGTTTGGAGATTGTTGTCATTTGCTAGGAAAATGGGTCGACCACCAAATTTAAACACCGGATGTTTGCCTTCCGCCAAAGCAACGCCACAGCCACCGCCACAGCCCGTGTTGTCTCGTTTTTTTTACGAATATGAACGTGATTTTCTCTTTGTATTTGTTTAGTAAACAAGAGGACGGTGGTGGCCTTTGGCGTTTTTGCGCCAACTCAGCACTGGCACAGCATGAACCGCAATTAATTCATGCCCTCGACTTCGATTTCAAAGACCGAATACAAGCGGCCGGAAAGAAGTGCGACATTTTCGCCGCATAAGCACACAATTGTAATTCATGATGCAGCGGTCGATCTGATGATTGTTCGCCTATATCAGACTATAGGGGACGCGTGTTTCATGTCATTGCTGTTGTTTACACATTAAACTTGTAATTGTAGCTTACTCGCACGAACTGTCCTTAATTGTCTCTGCCCTGTCAGTGAATGCAAAGGATTCCTGAATAACAAATCCTAGAGCACAACAACTCCCTTTCGCAGTTCGAAAAGTGTGTAGAGCCCATTGGAAGATGATGCTGCAATCCGTTCAAATTGCTACTGCCACATAATTCCCCACTTCAGGTCGCACCGCATGTGGCGAGCGCATTCACATCGCAGCTACTGAGATCAGCAGATAATCCTTGAGAAGATGCGCCGAACCGCTGACGAAAGGATAAGCAGCCAACACATGAATTGAAAATAATTATATGTGGCCATTGTTGGCGCTGGCTGCTGTCTGCGTCGCCGCAGCCAGTAGGTGATTTGGCGCAAGTGTGCCAGGAACTGCGTACGAATGTGGCGACAGAACCCCTTGCAACGTGCCCGTCGCACTCCTCACGACCGCTTCCGTGCTGCTGTGTGCGCTTTTTCGCTTGGCAAGTCCCCGAATATTCCCACTGACCCGTCGACCGCCCGCTGGCCGTGCATCCGTGCCGAGGCGACAGAGTGTAACCGTTATTTCGGTTTAGATTTTGCGATTTTCGTTGTCGCGCGGCTCACGCAGTGACAAAGATTAAATTGGCAGTGCTCCAAAAAGAAAAGCGCAAATACTATGCGGCATTGCGACGGTGGGGAGGCGGAAAATTGCAGCAATTCCGTGGCAACATTGAACGCATTTGACATACGCGTCTACGCGCATGCAGCAGCGATGTGGCACCTCGGCCCGACACTGTTCACTTTTTGCCAGGGCGTCGCGCTGTCTGCGCCATAACAATATTTTGTTGTCACTCCTCTCGGCGGAGGGGTACACTGTGGTGCTGGGTGTTCGATAGGGGAAGCGCAGCACTGTGAAATATGCAGCAAACTGTTATTTGACTTTTATTGCGATTTGTTGTAATATTTTTTATATCTTTTAATAGGTCGTATAAATAATGATGGCGCGTATTGCGAATTTGTTAAGTGCTCACCATCACTTACATTTGTATATTATATACTTATGTAGGTGTGTTGGCTTATATGTGTGAAAGTAATTTAATCGATCGTGTTCATGCTGAAGACACATACATATACATAGCATAACTGTTGCTACAACTTTATTCGCGAAGAGATGGATCGGCGAATGTGTTAACTTACTAACTACGGAACTAACGCGATCGACTTTCTAAGTCCATTCATGTTCAAGTTAGTTATTGTAGCACGTGAAGAAGTGATGAGCACGTGGAGTGTACACCGTATTGCACACATTTTATATATAACGAAGAATTCAACAGATCGGTGATGATTTGCTATATCGGGTTTCCAAATCATTGTGAACGATTGAGAATCAAATGAGAATTATAAACAACGCCCATAATGCGGCTTTGTGCCGGCGACACTTTATTTGGCTCGTTCTGTTGGGATGACTGCAAAAGGTGTTTGCAGGAAGAGTAACTAGAATCTGTGCCTCTCCTATGTTCGTAATTCTTTTCTGGGTATAAAAACGTTTGATTATCTAGACATGGTGGAAGTTTTGTTTTTTCCGAAACTCAGATTAAGTAGTTTTGGAAAAAAAAAATTAATTAATATAAGATCCCAATTAGTTGGTTCGGTTTTTATATATGTCGCTTATCCCGACTTTGAAAACTTTGCTTGTTATGGTTATGTTTTCAATAATAATGTGTTTTTAATAATTAAAATTGTTTAAATAGAGAAGTAAATTAGGACTTGTTTCAGTTACAATTTTAGACTAAACTATCCTTAGCTTCAGAAATAGATTTTGGTTTCTATTTAAAAACAAGTGACATATTTTATAAATATTGTTATCTTATTTACAGATAAGTCGTTTTGTGAAATTGGTACATTTTGTGATTATTTCACAAGTGTTCAAATGATTTCAAAGATAAATCTTTGATATGGTTAATTTAAATTTGAGGTTTAAACATTATTGATTTAAAGTAGTTAGTAAGTATGAAGAGCTAAAAAATACTATCTACAAGGAAAGTTGTACCCATTAATTCTGATTTATTGATGCTTCAGGCTTATTTAAAGCATACACCCAAAAAAGAGTGCACCAAGAGTCTTTCTCTGGAACATGGGCTCAAATGCATTGCCCACTGTGGTATGTTATCTTAGATAGGTTCATAATCTGATCGAACGTATACTAAATCACTTTTTTAATCAAATTATAGTTGTCAGGTTATTAAATATGGTATCTGTTGATCTTAGTTAGGATCGTAAACACAAAAATGATTTTAAACAAATATTGGAATTGTGCCAATATTGCTACGAAAATAAACATTTCTGATTGTTTCACGTCATAAGTGTTATAAATTATAAAGATTCACTTGGATGCAACTATGAAAATTATTCGATAGGCAGAATTTTTAATTTTTCTCACTCTTTTATTTTTATTGAAATAAGCGAAAATTCTTGACCTACCGCAATCGCCAATGCAAAAAATGAAGCCAATAAAATCGAACCATAACATTTCACGATCACAGCGCTGTGCAGCTCTCCAGCTTTGTTGGTTGTTTGTTTTCTTTTCGCACACTCTTGCGAAGCCATACCAATTAATTAACCGCTTGCCACTTGCCACTTGCCACTTTGCGCATTGCACTTGACTGGGTGCGGCAGTGGCAGTGGCATGCAAGGAAAGTTCGCGTTCGTCACAGGCATGTTTGTGATTTCATTTATGACGCATTCCGCGCATAGGACGGCACTTCCAACCCATTGATTGCCTTTAATAAGCCAAGTGCGCTCGAAAGCAAATCGAGTTGCTTAATCGTGTGTTTGTTGACTTTGTTTGCATTGTTGTTGTTGTTGTAACTGTCAATTGCCAGTGTCACAAAGTACACACAATTAAAAGGCGTTCGTGCATTTGGTGCGCACCGCCACAGCATCGTCTTCGACGCGCGGTGTTTGCGCAGCAAATTGAAAATTTCATTTTCGATTTTGTGCCTTTGTTTTCATAGCTCCCGCAAGCCGGCTTTTAAAACAGACACTGTTTGTGATTGGATTTGCTTTTTGCTTTTGTTGGCCATAATTAAAATCACGCATTGGAGGTGTGTGTGCTCTACGCGGCTCGTCATCTCCAGTTCTCGAAGCGGTGCTTGAAATAAGACTTTGCACAATGACTATGAATTGCTTACTTTGCGATTGTTTCCAATAATAATTTTAAATCTTAACCCTTTCTCTATTTTACAGATCAACGGCCTTGATACTATTCATTCTACTCTTTTGTGTTCAAACCTCACACTCCAGATTTGTAAGTTCAATTTAATGTTTTTCCATCCATCAGCAGTTTACTCCGCTGACATTCTTTTGTGTTAGTTTATGGAATATTTGATGAAATATTTTGAACTCGACTTGTAGTACGGAACTCGGCAGAAAAGACAATATGGGGCCAATATGTATTTGCCCGCTACCTCCATCGTGCCAGGCGGTGAAGGAGAAGATCCGGCCGAGTGGACCGGCTGGAGTTCGCCGTCGGAGTGCTCGCGCTCATGCGGCGGCGGCGTCTCCTACCAGACCCGCGAGTGTTTGCGAATTGCGTAAGCCTTAGTTGCAGCGTTCGGTGCGAGTTTCGAATGTAACCTGTTTGTTTTCAGACCGAATGGCGCGCCCATGTGCCAGGGGGGCAACCGCAAGTACTTCTCCTGCAACACGCAAGACTGTCCCGAGGAGGAGCCCGACTTCCGATCGCAGCAGTGCGCCCGCTTCAATCACGTGCCTTTCGACGGCGTGCAGTACGAGTGGGTGCCGTACACTAAGGCGCCCAATCCATGCGAGCTGAACTGCATGCCGGTGGGCGAGCGCTTCTACTATCGCCAGAAGGCGAAAGTGATTGATGGCACCCGCTGCAACGACCGGGAACTGGACGTCTGCGTGGACGGGCAGTGCCAGCCGGTGGGCTGTGACATGATGCTGGGCTCGGACGCTAAGGAGGACAAGTGCCGAAAGTGTGGCGGCGACGGTAGCACCTGCAAAACCATTGCCGACACATTCACCACCAGCAATTTGGCCGCAGGTGGGTCCGACGTGCGATGTGTGCTTTATTCTACTTACAATGTGCATCCGTAGGCTACAACGACATACTGTTGATACCGAGTGGAGCCACGAATATTCGTGTCGAGGAAACGGCACCCTCAAACAACTACTTGGCGTGCCGCAATTTGACCAGTCACTACTATCTAAACGGCAATTGGCGCATCGACTTTCCCAGCCCTATGTTCTTTGCCGGCTGTTGGTGGAACTACCAAAGACGGCCGACGGGCTTCGCCGCTCCTGACCAACTGACATGCAGCGGCCCAACCACGGAGTCCATTTACATTGTGATGCTGGTGCAGGATAAGAACGTGAGCTTAGATTACGAGTATAGCATTCCAGAGTCAGTCAGTCAGAACACGCCGAATGTGTACACGTGGACGCACATGGAGTTCGAGCCATGCAGTGCGCCATGCGGTGGGGGCACACAGTCACGGACGGTCACTTGCAACAACCGCATTACACTGGAAGAAGTGGATCCCAGTCTATGTGACGCTAACAGCAAGCCCCCAGTGACTCAGGAGTGCGGGCAGGATCCGTGTGCACCACACTGGGCGGAGAATGAATGGGGAAAATGTTCGAAAGGCTGTGGCGGAGACGGCATGCAGAATAGGACGGTAACGTGTGAACGAATTTCGCCCAACGGGTAAGAATTGAGTCAAAAATGTGACGAAGTCAGAGTATTCATAGTATGTCTTTGTACGTTATTGCAGAGATCGAACGGAGGAAGAGGACTCGGTGTGCTTGCAGGAAGTGGGAAACAAACCTGCTACAACACAAGAATGCAATAGGGACGTGAAAAACTGTCCCAAGTATCATTTGGGCCCATGGGCGCCGGTAATTTTATGATAAGAGACGTTTATCAAGTAATGTTTACAGAGATTTGTTAACCGTAGTGTGACAAGTTGTGCGGTGAAGGCAAGCAGAAGCGAAAAGTAACTTGTTACATTGAAGAAAATGGCAAGAAAAAAGTGTTACCCGAAGAAGAATGCACTGAGGAAAAGCCTGAGACCGAAAAAGACTGCATGCTGACGCCATGCGAAGGTGTCGACTGGATCGTTTCTCAATGGAGTGGTGTAAGCGATTTTTTCTTATTTTAATATACTTAATAATTACTTAATGCAAAATTATTTCAGTGTGAAGAATGTGGTCAAAAGACACAAACGCGAACAGCAATTTGTGGATCAAAGGATGGAAAAGTATATGCGGATAAATTTTGCAGTTCAGACGCGCCGGATCTAGCAAGGCCGTGTGCACCGAAAAAGTGCAAGGCACAATGGTTCACGTCGGAGTGGAGTAAATGTTCCACCCCATGTGGGAAAGGCATTCTGTCTCGTGTTGTTATGTGTGGAGAATTCGATGGTAAAAGTGTTAAACCTGCCGATGAATCTCAATGCGATGCTTCCTCGAAACCCGAATCAGAGCAAGAATGCGAGGGTGAAGAGAAGGAATGTCCAGGTCAATGGTTTACCGGACCATGGGACGAATGCAGCAAACCTTGCGGTGGCGGAGAACGTGTTCGTGAAGTAATGTGCTTAGCTAATGGGACAAAATCGTTAAACTGTGATGAATCTAAGATTGAGTCGATTTCTGAGAAATGTAATACACACGCTTGCACAGAAGATGAACTTTTGCCCGTTGACAGCACAGCCAAACCAATCGAGGAAGACTATGATGAAGATGAAGAGTGTGTGGAAGATGAAGAGGAAGATTTGACCAAGGGTGATCTCAAGATATCTGATGGAATAGATCTAGATGAAGAGACTACAACTATTTCATCTCTTATTACTGATGAACTTATGTTGAGTGATTCGCCTTCTACTGGCGAATCTAGTGAAATATCCTCGACTGATATTCCACTCAGTACCCTTGAAGGATCTGGCGAAGGCACAGATAGCACAGATGACACGAGTCTAGTAAGCGAAGGCAGTGGTGACGAGTCCAGTTCCACTGTTGGATTATCAGAAAGCACCGAGTCATCAACTGAACACTCTGGTTCCACAGATATTTCTGAAGCGTCTTCAGAATCATCCGGCTCAACAGAATCTTCTGAACTGTGCTCAACAGTGTCTCCCGAATCAACAGAAACTCCTGCATCTACTGATATGACAGCCTCAACTGAAGTATTTGGCACAACTGATGTGTCTGGATCAACTGATGCGTCAAGCTCTACCGATGTCTCTGGTTCTACTGAGGCATCCGAATCAACCGACGCTTCTACCTCTACTGATGCTTCACAATCTACAGAATCCACCGATGCATCAGCCTCCACTGATTCGACGGTATCCCCTGGTTCCACCGAATCGTCAGTATCGCCTGAATCCACAGATATTTCTGCATCAACAGATGTTTCCGCTTCCACTGATTCATCTGCTTCGCCCGAATCTACCGAATCCACAGTATCTGGTTCTACTGATGTTTCTGACACAACGGAGTCACCTGCTTCTACAGATTCTTCTGTTTCACCGGACTCTACTGATGCCTCTGCCTCAACAGATGTTTCAGACTCTACAGAAACTACAGTTACGGACACTACTGAAACCTCTGACTCTACTGAATCGTCTATGTCAACTGAATCTGAGTCGACTGAATCATCAGTTTCCACTGAATCTTCATCCACTGACACAACGGAATCAACAACAGAATCGTCCACGGAATCTACTGAATCAACAGAATCTTCACTATCAACCGAATCTTCCCTTTCCACCGAATCTACAGACTCATCTGTTTCAACAGAGTCAACAACTGAAGGCTCAACGGAAAGCACAGTTGATTCTTCCGACACTACTCTTTATGTATCAACAGATTCCACAGTAACTAGTTCAGATACGACCATTGATTCTTCAACAGATGTCAGCGGTTCCACTGATTCAGCCAGCGACTCGACCACTTCCTCAACAGACGTTTCTGAAAGCTCTTCAGATGTTACTGAAACGTCGGATTCCAGTAGCGAGACGTCGGGCTCAACAGATGTAACGACTGACTCAGGTATATCGGACACATCAGATTTATCTACCGATGTTTCTGAAACCACATCTAGTAGTAGCGATACGACAGATGTGTCAGACACCAGTGAAGGTACAGGCTCCACGGAATCAACAGTATCAGAGCTAACCTCAGAGAGCAGCACCGATCTCAGTGGCGAAACAACAAGTGAATCAGGTGCAACCACTGAATCTGAAGTGTCTTCAGAATCTACTTCGGAGGGATTAACTGAGTCAACGACAGAAGGATTCTCATCTTCCGAGGGGTCATCGGAGAGTACAGCCACAGATGAAACAACCAACACTGCCGACTATGAGACAACATCTTCGTCTGATGTTTCTGAAACCACCGGAACCGAGAGTTCTGACATAACATCTTCAACAGATATATCTGAAACCACTGAGAGTGGTACCACTGATGAGTCTACTCTTGAGAGCTCTGGCGAAACGTCACTGTCAACAGAAACCGATATTTGGTCAACAACTGGAGTGAGCGATTCAGACGAAGAAACGAGTACTCCTAATACGCTTGAATCAGTTCTTACGAAAGAGCCCAAACTTAAGAAATGTAAAAAGAGGGATTGCAGTATATCTAAATTTGGGTGCTGTCCAGACAAGAGCACTCCTGCAAAAGGACCATTCGAAAAAGGCTGTCCAATACCCAAAACCTGTGCAGAGACCAAATTCGGATGCTGTCTCGATGGAGTTTCGCCCGCTGAAGGCAAAAATCACAAAGGTTGTCCTAAATCTCAGTGCGCCGAAACGTTGTTCGGTTGCTGTCCAGATAATTTCACGCCTGCAGAAGGTGAAGACAACGAAGGATGTCCGGAGACGACAACAGCGCCGCCCACAACAACAACCGAAATGGTCACCGAACCGACCGACGTTACAACTGAAGCGCAAGAACAAACTGAAGTGCCCGAAAGTGTCATTGTGTTGTCATGTTCCTCCTCAGAATTTGGATGTTGTCCTGATGGCACAACTAAAGCTCAGGGTAAGAACTTCCAAGGTTGCGAACAAGTGCCTGATACAAGAGAATGTGCGAAATCTTCTCATGGCTGTTGTCCAGATGGCCGTACTCCTGCTGCCGGTCCAGGCGGTGAGGGTTGCGCGCCTTGTATGAGCGAACCATTTGGATGTTGCCCTGATAATCAAACACCTGCGCATGGTCCGCTTGGCGAGGGTTGTTGCTTGAACATGCAATACGGCTGCTGTCCAGACAACATTAACGCGGCACGTGGTCCCAACTTCGAAGACTGCGACTGTCGCTACACACCCTATGGCTGCTGTCCAGATCAAAAGACAGCCGCTCGCGGACCCAGCAATGAGGGTTGCAGCTGTGAGTCATCACCGCACGGATGCTGCCCCGACAAACTTACGCCAGCAATTGGACCGAAATTTGAAGGATGTGCCTGCCACACCATGCAATTCGGCTGTTGCCCAGATGGTATCACCATTGCACAAGGCCCGCATCACTATGGCTGCCATTGCTCACAGACGGAATTCAAATGCTGTCCCGACGACAAAACGCCAGCCAAGGGACCGGATGGGGAGGGCTGTACTTGTCTTGAGAGTAAATACGGTTGCTGTCCCGATGGCATTAGCTCCGCACAGGGCGACAAGTTCGAAGGCTGTGCAACGGTTAAGGAGCCACGACAGAAGGCATGTGGATTGCCCAAGATTACCGGCCCTTGCGCGAATTTCAGCATCAAATACTTCTTCGATACATCTTACGGCGCGTGCGCACGATTCTGGTATGGAGGTTGTGAGGGCAACGATAATCGATTCGAAACGGAGGCCGAGTGCAAGGACACTTGTCAGGAGTACCAGGGCAAGGAGGCGTGCTTCCTGCCGAAGAGCTCAGGACCATGCGCCGGCTACAATAAGAAATGGTACTTTGATGCGGAACGTAATCGTTGCGAGGAGTTTAACTACGGCGGTTGCTATGGTACATCAAATCGATTCGACAGCAGGGAGGAGTGCCAGGCGCACTGCTCCGTTGTTGACAGCATACGTAAGTGGTTGAGGCGGCGATCAGTTGGTTGGGGAATAAATGTAATTTTCGAGAAATTTCAGCACCTTGCGATCAGCCCATGGACCAGGGACCTTGTGAGGGCAACTTTGAACGCTGGTTCTACGACAACGAAACCGATGTGTGTCGTCCATTCTCGTATGGCGGCTGCAAGGGCAACAAGAACAACTATCCGACGGAGCATGCCTGCAACTACAACTGCAGACAGCCAGGCGTACATAAAGGTTTGAGGCTGCTAATAAAAAATCTTGTTCGTACATTTTATGGTGTTTGCTATTCACTGTTATGCTGAAATTATAGTCCAGAGTTCGATGGTAAATTAGTTGATTAAGTTTGGAACTATTTAGCTGATACGTTGTTGTTGTTATTTGCGCATGCATTTGTTTGAGAGCATGAGCGATTCACAATTGTCTATTTAGTGTAATGAGTTTAACTCAGCAATGGTGATGGCATACACTATTCATTGTGTAGATTTAATTATTTAATTTGAACTTTTAATTTTCGTTAATTATGGAATGTAATGTATTTGTCTGTGTTCCCATCTCTCCTTTCTTACCTTCGACCGCCAATTTGAATGCCTTTCTTGCTGCTTGCTTCCTTCCTTGCTTGCTAACATTTTATGACAACCACATGTTTCCCCAACTTTGTTATGTGTAACCCACACAAATCACCAACAACAAAACTAAACAAACACCACACCGCTGAACCGTGTAAACGTTAGACTATTGCTCGCTTCCTAAGCAAACCGGTGATTGCAGCGAACAACACGCGCGTTGGTACTATGAGCCGAGCGAGAAGAAGTGCGAGCCATTCTATTACACTGGTTGTGGTGGCAACAAAAACAATTTCCCATCACAGGATTCGTGCGAGGACCACTGCCCGAAAGAAGTTGGTAAGGTCGATGTTGCGGGCGTCGCTTTCAGTGTCGTCACATTGTCGGTGGCTGACTGTGTTTATGTTCGCATAAATCACACTCTGCCCTCCCACAAACACGCACGCACCCACACACACAATCACAACCGTCCCTTGTCACACTTTCTTACTCACACTCTTCTATTTTCAAATTCAAAATAATCATCAACTACAACAGCTAAGGATATTTGCGAGATACCCGCCGAAGTGGGCGAGTGCACCAACTACGCGTCCATGTGGTACTACGATACGAAGGACGCGCGCTGCCGACAATTCTACTACGGCGGCTGCGGCGGCAACGAGAACAAATTCCAAACGGAGGAGGAGTGCCAGCAGCGCTGCGAGAAGCCGCCAGAGCCCGAACCGGAGCCGCAACCGCAGAATGTATGCGCCCTCAATGCTGATGCGGGCGATTGCAGGGCATTCATTATGCAGTGGTACTACGACAACAACTACCAGACTTGCCGTCAATTCTACTATGGCGGCTGCGGCGGCAACGGCAATCGCTTCAACACGCAGGAGGAGTGCGCACAACAGTGTGGTACAGCAGTCCCTGCTCCGGCTCCAGCACCTGAACCACAGCCGCGGCCTACAGCTGCTCCTGAGCCGGCGCCTGTGACAGAGTCCGAGTGCGGAGCCATGGCTGATCCAGGTGATTGTGACGATTACGTGCTGAAATGGTACTACGAAACGAAGGAACAGCGCTGCATCCAGTTCTACTACGGCGGCTGTGGTGGCAATGGCAACCGCTTCGATACGGAAGACGACTGCAGCCGGCGTTGTCCGCAACCAGAAAGTTTCGATACGCGTTTCGGTGGGTCAGAGCCAGAACCACAACCACAACCGGCACCGCAACCCGTCCCAGAACCGGGACCCGAGCGCGAGTTTGAGGGCTGCACATTGTCGCCGGACTACGGCCAGTGCGCCGATAACAATCAGACACGTTGGTACTACAACTATGCCGAGGGACTGTGCGACGAGTTCGTTTACGGCGGCTGCGGGGGCAACGCGAACAACTTCAACAGCGAAGAACAGTGCCAGGATCAGTGCGATGAAGTGCAGCCGACGTGCTCGCTGCCACCGGTGCCGGGCCGTTGCAATGAACAGCTGACACGCTGGCACTATGACGAACGAGCACAGCGCTGCCTGGAGTTCGCGTTCACCGGTTGTCGCGGAAATAGGAATAACTTCTTCTCGGAGGTGGAGTGTATGCAGTACTGCGCGAATTTACCACGCCAACCGGAACCTGTGCCGCCGGTAAGTTCCATTCCAGGTTATAAAGAAGTAAGTCTAAAGGTTATGGATACGCCGAAGAATTCGAAAAGAGAATACAAGCCACGTTCACTATCTAAGACGCTGTGTAACATGCACTCAATATCTGTTTATTTTCGGTTATTCTGTTTAATATATTCTTGACATCCCACCACGCAGTCCTATTCGGTTTGCGAGCTGCCAGTTGAACGCGGCGAGTGCGACAATAACACGGCAGCTTGGTTCTATGACAGTGAAACGATGACCTGCACCGCTTTCACGTACTCCGGCTGCGGTGGCAACGGCAACCGTTTCGCCACCAAGGAGCAATGCGATCGCCAGTGCGGCGAGTTCAAGGGAATTGGTAAGTAAAACTGCAATTTGGATTTCCTCTAAATTTTTGTTGTTGTTTGAATTGACAATGATACGATTTGCAATGCACACTGGCAGATGTGTGCAATGAGCCAGTGGTTGCTGGCCCGTGTCGCCAATGGCAGACGCGCTTCTACTACAAGAAGGAGAGCCGCACCTGCGAGCCGTTCACATACGGCGGCTGCGAAGGCACCGGCAACAGATTCAGCGACCTTGCCGAGTGCGAGTCGGTGTGCATTGTGGGCCAGGAGCCACAAGTGCACCCTCACAAAGGTAAAATATGGCGCCGAGTCGCCACAGTGCCCCGAGCGCACACGCCAAGGCGACCTACTGAAACGATTCGTTTGCTTGTATGAGTAGATATCTGCAAGCTGCCGGTGGTCGTGGGCGCCTGCAACGGAACCTCTCTGGACGAACGCCGCTGGTACTACGACGATGAACGCGGCAGCTGTGTGTCTTTCATTTACTCGGGTTGCTCGGGCAATCAGAATAATTTCCGTTCTTACGAAGCATGCTATGAGTACTGTGCAAGTAAGCCCAAGCCTGCGCCTTTAGTATGGGGCGCTCCTCACCGCACCATTTAGACTTCTCTAGTCACACTCTAGTCAACGCACACTCGCACTTCGGACACGGCGCACTCGAACGACTAGCGCTCCCTGTCTGCGCCCTCTCTGCACTTTTCTATGCACTACACTTGCACCCACCTCACCAACACTTCTCACTGGAATGCTTAACTTAGATCGTAGAATGTAAATAGTAAATTTCTTTCAGCTTTGTTGCACGTTCATGCCGCATAATAATTTAATTAGTTTGCGCTGGTTACTGGTTACGGTTCATTATAGAGTTATTAGTTACCACATTCATCTAAATCTGCCATAGGACTGTGCAATGCTTTGAAGAATAGCAGTTCCGATTAATGCACAGTTAATCAGAGCGCAAATTGATCAAATCGTTGCACAAGCCTGGTTTTGTAATACGTGTCATATCAATTCTGCATTCTTTCTTTACTTTTTGCGACGTACCACGCAGAAACCGAGGAGTCTCCCGAGATTACCGACAACGAAGTCGTGCCGAACAGATGCGAAAGTTATGAGGAGGAGTGCCGCCAGTTGCGGTGCCCATTCGGCACCCGACGTGAGGTCATCGATGGCGAATGCTCGCGCTGCATTTGCGAAAATCCCTGCGAACAGTACAGTTGTCCGGAGGGTCAACAGTGCGCCGTCGAGGTAACCAGCGATTCTGCGCGACAATTTGTGCCCATCTGTCGTGATGTAGATAAGCCGGGCGTCTGTCCGCATTTGAGTGAGTCAGCGGAGGCGAATTGCGCCCGCGAATGCTACAACGATGCCGACTGTCGTGGCGACAACAAGTGCTGCAGTAATGGTTGCGGTTTCGTCTGTGTGCGACCAACGCCGCCCACTTCTCAGCCGACGCGACCGACTACGCCGGCGCCGATTGTCGTCTATCCAGGGGATGTGAAGGCCGCATTGGAGCCGAAAAAACCGCAGGAAGTTGACGTGCAAGCGGCTGTGGGTGGAATAGCGGTGCTACGGTGCTTCGCTACTGGCAGTCCGCCGCCGAATGTCACGTGGTCTCGTCAGAATGTCGTGGTAATTATATATTGGAATACATATTACATTCCAAAGTTTTGTGGTTAGGGGATATTTTTGTTGAAGGAAATTTTCAACGCGCTGAGAAATGTTGTGGATCATGCATCTCCCACATTTCCACCGTTAAAAGTGGATAACATCTGATCTTTCAACAACATTTTAAATCATAAAATATTTCCTTTTTTAGATCGACACGAATCAAGGACGCTATGTGCTGACATCCTCCGGCGACTTAACGATTGTGCAAGTCCGCCAAACCGACAGCGGCTCGTACGTGTGCGTGGCCAGTAACGGTCTGGGCGAGCCAGTGCGCCGAGAGGTGGAGCTGCAAGTGACAGGTTTGAAATTAATTGCATTCTCACATAATCGGTGTTGGCTGTACTAACTTGTGGCATGTTTACTTCACTTATTTTTGCATGGTGTTTGGTAACGCTTTTCAATTTTGCACTAAAAAAAATAAAACCTAAAAACTACTCACTGTCCTGGCGGCATGACATCCACCCCACTTGCCACAGAACCGCAAGAGATACCGGCTTACGTCTATGGTGACAAGAATGCCACACAAATTGTCACTCTTAATCGGCCGGCGCAAGTACGCTGTCCCGCTGGTGGCTATCCGGCGCCGCATGTGAGCTGGTGGCGCAATCGTAAACGTTTGGGTCTGGTCAGCGATCGTTTCGAGTTGACGCGAGATTATTCGCTCATGTTCCGCTCCATACAACTGTCCGATCTCGGCCCGTACACGTGTGAAGTGTGGAACGGCCACGGTCGTCCAACCTCCAGAAAGGTCGTGCTGAAGGCCGTTGGGCCAGCACGTGCAATCAACGCCGATGAGTCGCCCTATTTGCAATACATAATTGACCCGGCCAAGGCGCCCATAACGCCCAGACCCTCGTGGCCGTACCGGCCAGCGCGTCCCACAGCTCCGCCGCCACCAGTCTACATTGAGGTGCCGCGGCCGCCGCAATTGGGTAAGTACGGTTTGCATGTGGTAAGACGGAATGTTACAATCGTTGCTGGTTACGCTTATTCGGAGTTGCCGATGTTTTTGTATTGTGTTGTGTTATACTCTCTGCTGAATTAATTCACTTTTGCCGTTGTATAAATGCTTTCGCAGTGAGCGCACAAGCGGTCCTCGCGTTGGATCCCAGAAACAACTACAGCCCGGGCGCTACCATTGCGCTGAGCTGCGCCGTGCAGGGCTACCCAATGCCGAATGTGACCTGGACTAAAGACGGCATACCACTGCAACCGAACGACCACATACAGATCACAGGTGCGCGTCAATAATGAATGTTAATATTGCAAGAGCTTTCTTTTTATGTGGTACATCTTATATATAGCTGAGCCACACCGTCTGGTAATAAACGACGCCACCAGTGACGACACCGGCGTCTACGGCTGCATCGCTAGGAATTCGGTGAGCTACAGCACCAGCGAAGAGAAGATCACAATTGAATGTAAGTAATCGCCAAAGTGAGGCACTTTTTGTGGTTATTCTAATGGGATTTGGCCACTTGCAGCTTCCATACCCATCCATCCGGATTGCGTCGACAATCCCTACTTCGCCAACTGCAAGCTGATCGTGCACGGCCACTACTGCCGCAACCAATACTACGCCAAGTTCTGCTGCCGGTCGTGCACGCTGGCCGGGCAGATTGCGTACACACATCCCAATGCGCTGTAAAGTGCGGCAGCGAGCGCTGTACGTGAGCGGCACGAAAGTGCTCTTTCCCGTTACGCAATGCGGCCAGAGCCATCGACTCGAAATTCCACATTTGCACTTCGACGCACAAATTTAGCAACTTAGTATTTTATTTTTAAACTTGAAATAACGAAGCTAAACGTTTGCATGTTCATTTTTCCGTTTCTTTTTATGTTTATTTTACGTCTTGCACTGGATTATAAAATTCTCAGGCCGAGTTAACCTAGTGCTAACCTTAGGTTATGTATTTAAACTTTTGATCTTCGTGTATAACTCAAATTAATTGTAAACGATTTATCTGGAAAACAGTCCAACCGTTAATTGCAACACAGTTATATTCAGCCACCCACCCACCCGCTCACACTCGAACGCATACAAAACGGAACGAAATAGTTTCTTTTTGTGGAAAATTAGCTTTTAATTTGTTCCTATTTATTACTTCCGGTTGACGGAAGCGTGGCATTGCTACGATATGCTTGCAACGCAAATCACAAACGCACACACACACACACACACAGACACAAACCCGTTCACATCCATTACAAATGCAAAAGTATATTGAAAAGATCAAAGTCCTGATTATTTTGATTTTGGTTTAGTTACAACGTGCCTCAGAACTTAGAAGATTTGTGCATTGATTTAAGATTTCAAAGCAAAACGTTAAAATTTTGTAAATAAATTAATGATTAAAAAGAAAACCAATTATGTTTGAACTTTATTGTATGCTGTTACTTAAATTTTGTTTTACATGGACCACTTTTCCAGCCTAAGTTGCCACGAGCGTTGCCTTCTTGTGCAGCGCCCATGATATTTTACCAGTGGAAAGACATAAATAAAGCTTGACTTTATACCGAATTTCGATACTATGCTGTGAACAGGCACAGAGTTTTATTAATATGGACTTCGTTCAAAAAATTATGTTATGTGGGAGTTGCTAAGGGGATGTAGCAACTCCCACATAACATAATCTAATAATCTAATGCCTTCTTCTAGTTAAAAGACTCGACTTAAAAATAAGTTGGTACTAAGTTTCATTGATGTAGAACTTACCTGATTTATTTTGTCTTAAACATTTGGGTTATATGGGAGGTGCTACGCCCTTGTGTTCAATCTCAAAGAAATATAGCCTATAGTCGGTTGATAAGCAGTAACACGCACTGCCATATTTAAGAAAATCAGTTAGCACTTTTCGAAACAAACAAATTGACAAACCAACAGACACTTTTACTGTAAATATTTTATATACTCATACAGATTAGTTATAAGAAAAATACCCTATTTTTCATAATGGATTTACTTTCAATTTATTTACAATATGTTCCGATTTTTATGAATTTTTTTATTGATCTCGTGTTAGCGGTGTCGCATTGTTTCATTTTAGAATATTTTCGATTATTAGATTTGACTTGATTTTTATTCGTTTATTTGACTTGTTTTTCTTTGACCATATTTGGTTTCACTTTTCATACATAAATTGTTTGGCCTGGCAATTCTGTGTTTTTTGAAAAATCGATACTAAAATTATCTGCGTGCGGTGCAGCTGACGACGGATAACGGTGTTGACGCATGAACGGGCGTGCGCAGTGCAAATTGCTCAACGTCAGTGCAGGAAAAGTGCAAACGCAACCAGTGAAATACAGCAAACTTGAAGGATTTTATTAAAATTGAAAGTTAGGGCAATGGCGGAAAAGCCAGTTCTGGAAGACAGCGGCATCGATAGTGAGGACAAGCAATCAACGATTTTTGATGAGCCGCAAAAGGTGCACACAACAGCACAATCACGCACACAGACACACTCCAAAACAATAGCAGAAGCATTGTTCATTGCATTTGCATTCCATTAGGTGCAAAAAAAGCAGCCCGCCAGACATATGGCTGATTTGGAGGTGGTCTTCCGTGGCGGTCTTCCCGACGCTGGTGCCGGCATCGACGACGTCTACAAAGCGTCCGAGTCGGCCACAGCGCCGTCCGAAAACGGCGCAACAACAACAGCTGGTGACAGTGATGACAGCACCGTGATAAGCAGTCAGCCTCCACCGAGTACTTGCCGCATATTGCAGCGCAAACTGGAACTGAAGGTGGAACGAGCGAAGCGCAACTACAGCCAGTACCAGCAGGAAAATGTGTGCACTTTTACATTTATAACTATAACATTTTTAATTTGAACTTTGACATTCGCAGTCACGAAAATCGCAATCCCAACATCTGATACCAATTAGTCGACTGCCCATACCTGGCGAGCCGGAAAAGAAGCCACTGGTCGACTACAAATCGGATAGCAGGTGGGAAAATGCTTAGCGCAACTGAGGCTCTATTTTAATTTTCTTTTGGTAACCTGAATTTTTGGTTTTGTAAAAGCGATGAACCCGAAGAAATTTCCTTCTTTCCGGCGAAAGTGAAACACGTACGTCGCCATCGGAAACAGGAGTTATCCGACACATTCAGCATACAAGAGATGACAATCGACTCGGACTTGGATTCGGATGACAGTGGCTCGCAGAATTTGGAACTTTTGCCTCCGATGATGAAATCAAATATTTTCGATAGAGTTAAAAAGTGTTTCAGTTGCTGCGCTGAAGCGAGTTAGTGACGTGTGAATCGGAGTGTTCAAAGCGAGCACTGCTGAAATTATACGCACTGTTTTAGCCAAATATTGTACCAAATAAATAATGCAGGAAACCAACAAAATCGCTGTAATACAGAGCGAAGTTTCTTTTTATTCATAGTATAATTTCATTATGGTTTTATCACAGATAACTCGCCAACTTCTCATCATTCAATGATTTAAGTTATCTGGGGTTTTAGTAAGGAAAGCAAAAAAATTGAATTTACTACTAAGACGATTGTGTTGTCTGATTCTGAATGTGATCAAAATATAATAGTTATCTCTTATCTCAAGAGCACCAAGTACTATTTATTACCAGTTTCATAACTAAGTGTTCGCTCATTGAGATAGTTATTTTAAATATTTCATATCTTTACGGCTGACAGAACAGAAAAGCGATTTAAAATTAAAATTTGATACAAAATGAATGAAATATTGGGGATTGTAGTCCAGTTATTAGTGAAATAATACTAAAAATTTTACTGATTTTCTTTTAACCAACTCCACGTAAAATCAGCAAATTAACCCTCTAATTTCTAAGAATGCCTTTAGGCATAAAAAAGGAACAAAAATCTAAAAATCGTTCTGCGTTAGTTATTTGTTGAAAGTTGATATTACGTGTGAATACGCGTGATGTGATTACTTCCAATTAAACCTTGCGAATACAATTAAACCTTCCAATTAAACCTTGTATACAAAAAGCGCGTCTTTCGATAAGAATAAAGTAACAAGGCAGCATGCAATATTAGGTTGCCATTTTATTCGTGTTAGGTCATTTGAATAAAAAAATACTGACACTTCCACAACGCCTGGAACGCCTTAGAATCCGCTGTAGAAAATTACGTAAATTTATTGTCGTATTAATTGACTAAACCATCAATTCCAAGTTTTTATAACAGAGGCTTATCCAATGGGGGTTTTGGATGTCAAACTTCCCTCCCATAGACTATAATAATTCAACATTTTCAACCACTATGCGTGGTATGTACGTAACCAAATTAACAAAAAGGTCTTTAAAAAAAAAATAAAACTTTTGTTTGGCAAAATCGATTTCTTTTTTTAATAGTCCCTTTCAGGCTCAATACAGCGATTTGTACGATCTAAAAGCATGTCTGAGTGTTTAGTTTGCCGGCCGGGATGTCCTTCGGAATATCGGTACAAGCGTTTTGGATGCCTTCTACGTCCTCAATAGCTTTTTTTTATCGGCAAATGCATTTTTTTTTAAAAGGTGAATGTCGCACGGTGCCGTATCAGACAGACAGGCTCTTTGTTCGATGCTTATTTTTGTACCGATGACACAAATATACTGACACTTCAAATGCAATAACTTCGCTTCCAGTAAACCAAACTTCATGAAATTTTTACTAAAAATCGGGGAAAAATTTAAATTTCCAATGCAATAAATCACAAATAGGTGGCGTCACCACAAAATGATCCATTTGAAAAGTGCAATTTACCTTAAAAAGTACGTAATACAAAATTGGCAAAAACAATTTTTAAGCCACCCAATGACCAAGTTCTGGCTACGCCCCTTTCTTATAATATAACATCGCTTAAGTGTTCATCCTTTAAAAACCAACATTAGTAAATAAAAACAGATTACAAATTAAATTTGAAGAAAAGATAATCTATCGTTTTCTTCCACATCGTGAACAATCAAAACAATGTTTTCGTGAACAATCCGTACTTCGATAATTCAAAACAAAAATCTGGGAACTCAATACAGCGTTAAGTTACACAGCCACAAATTCACAAGCTGTATGATACAAAATCATACCTAATTTGTAGCCTAAATTACAAAATAATTTTTTTAATTCATAAATAGCATCTGCGGAGCACAGCCAAATGATAAATAACTACAGTTAGAGAATTTTAAATATTTTTTTCGGCTAAAGCAGAACTAAAGCTTCATCGCTTCTCGTCCATACAAAACCGCATTGCAAACCCAATTCGCAAAGTAAAAAGTTTATTTAAAATGAACAACAAAAAACAATAAAAGGAAATGCCGAGGTAACAATGCAAATATTCGCTTCCAATTAAAATGTAAATAAATATTTCAGCGAGTACAGCGCAAGACTTCAGTCCTTGTTGAGTGTGAGGCAGACGCCCTGCAGCACCCAGTGGCTAATGTCCTCTGTGGTTGCCAGGTCAGCTTCGAAAACGAGACCGACGCCCATTGCATTGCGCCTCAGCGATGTCGTGTAGACCGGCGCGCGGAAGGTGTTCTGTACGTGCGAGTGAAACATAAATAAATTATATTGAGCAAATTCCAAAATGATGGCAATGTGCAAAATAAATAACATGAAAAAGCAACAACATTTCAACAATGTACTCGTAAAAAAATGCCAACATTAGGAACAAAACAAAGCAAAGAGTTGGAGTGGCTGGTGGTGGTAATTTAGTGCTTCATTACGGCACAAACGGAGCAGACACTCACTAACATTAGTCCTTGTCACTTGCAGGTGGCCGCCAAGCGTCGGCCACACCCGCCACCGAAAGTAAACAAAATGCGCGCAAAACCGCATTTGCAGTTCCAGCCACACAACTCCCACTCGCTTCTTCATGCCCTGCGGCCCCACACCATCGACTGACCTGCAGCTTAAGTCGGTGCACTTCAATCGGCAGCACTGACAGTATTGGCAGATCCTCCACCAGAATTTTGGGATGCGAGCGCGCCAGTTGATTAATCGCCAAGTCCCAGCGTGCACCCTCCAGGTAGAGGCCGTGAATGTAGCAGCCCTGCAGCGGCGATTGTCAACATTCGTGCAGCAGTTGTCAACGTTGACCCAGCGTTGCGGTGATGGGCGACGGCGATGAGCCATCAGTGTGGTCAGCGCAGGAATACCAGCGACCCAGCAACAAAAACCACATCACAGTGCACAGCCGGAACAACAAGCGATGGCAGAGCGTAGAAAGAGCGCAATCGGGGGAAATTTTAAATGCAAACAGAATTTTTAATTGCGAAATTAGTGCCGCCCACATCGCTCACTTCGTGGCTACGGTCAGGCGGAAATCAGTGAAGCGAATGGCCAAAGGCGCCAAAGGAGGAGTGGCTGGACCACAAGTTAACAGGCGGATTTGGCCGTTCGCTCACGGGTCGAATGCGTGTGGTTGTGCACGTTTTTTCATTACGTTCTTATATAAAAATGTTCCGTAATGATGCTTTTTGCATTCACACCTACCGTTGCGGGTCGCTCTTCCACATCGTCTGGATCGAGGTAGATGCTGACGGCCGTGTAGAGTGTGGATCTGTCAAGGGGCCAAATGTTCTTGCGGCAAGCCATCTGCGAGTGAAAAATAATTTAGTGCAGTGACAAAATAAGTGCGGATTTAGATAATCGACACAAGGAATTCCACATAATGGGATGTCTTCTTTAGGCATTCTTTTGCATTCTCTGTGACTTCTGGAAAAGGTTTGTCGTTTTTTTTTTTTAAGATAAAGTTAAGTGATCCCATCCCAAACGCAAGAAGAACTTGCAAAATCACTTGGCGTCGCTGAACAAACCATTTCCGATCGTCTAAAAGCAATGGGAATGATCCGGAAGGTAGGCCATTGGGTGCCGTATGAATTGAAGCCAAGTGACGTCGAACGCCGTTTTTTACGTGTGAACAACTGCTTCAACGGCACAAAAGAAAAAGTTTTTTGCATCGAATTGTCGCTGGCGATGAAAAGTGGGTCCATTACGATAATCCAAAACGTCGAGCAACGTATGGATACCCCGGCCATGCATCATCATCGACGGCCGTTCAGAATATTCATGGCCTGAAGGTTATGCTGTGTATTTGGTGGGACCAGCTGGGTGTGATCTATTATGAGCTGTTGCAACCGAATGAAACGATCACAGGGGAGGTCTACCGACGACAATTGATGCGTTTGAGCCGAGCACTGCGCGAAAAACGGCCGGAATATGCTCAAAGGCACGCCAAGGTAATTTTGCAACATGACAATGCTCGGTCACATGTTGCACAGGTCGTCAAAACCTACCTTGAAACGCTCAAATGGGATGTCCTACCCCACCCGCCGTATAGTCCAGACCTTGCGCCATTCGATTACTATCTCCTCCGATCAATGCAACATGACCTGGCTGACCAGCACTTCTCTAATTATGAAGAAGTCAAAAATTGGATCGATTCGTGGATAGCGGAAAAGCCGGCCGGATTTTTCAGAAAGGGTATTCGTGAATTGCCAGAAAAATGGGGGAAAGTTATAGCTAGTGATGGACAATGACGAATGATCTCATAGATAGCAATGGTGAATATTTCAACTAAATATACTAGCAAAAATATCATTTTTGGGTCTGTCCAGATTTAATTCGAATTCTTTTTACCATCAATAACTAAAACTATACTTTATTTCTAAACTATCAAAATTTGTACATTTGTGAGTATTTCAACCGCTTTTAACATATGTAACATTTTCTGTTAGACGTCTTTAAACGGCAAAATTGAGTTAACTCAGTTTCCAAAGTGAGTTTACGCACTTTGACACAAAAACAATTGTATGGGAATAATAATAAAAATGCGATGTTAAATACATTTAAACGTTAAATGCATTTAAGGCCCGGTGGAATGAGGCTATACAAATTTTACACTTGCTTTTCATTACAGAACCAACTGGAAATATTTAGAAATTTTTTTGAAATGTAAATAAAAGGACATCGGATCAGAAAATGAAAACTGTGTATGCCATGTTACTATGAATGACATTTAGTTTTACGTCTCTATAATCTTTTGGATGGGTCAAAAATACTTTTGCACGGTGTAATAATATGAACGACATATCTTAAATTTTTTTTAAACAAATTAAAAATTGTTTCACTATCAATGGCAACACAATTCATTCAACTCTAGCTCAGAGTGCAATAAAATTGCTTACGAAAAAAACTGTTCCGAAGACTGACGTACACAAAAGACCGCAAACACTTCAAGTCGGCGAGCGCTATTAAATTGTTTATGGTGTCTACAGCTTAACCTGGCTAACCATAAAGTGGCACGGTTCGCTGCCATTTGTTATTTGCTCTTCTTCTTCTTATCATTAAATGCGCCGATTGGGTGCGTACGATTGGGGCGGCATCATTACTCACCTGCACCAGGGCGGTTAGATAGCTCTGCGGTATGTGCAGGCCGGACAGCCACATCACCAGCGGCTCACCTGATAACGACCAATACTTGAATTGGGTGGCGCGCTTCTGCAAATACAAAACATTCACACCCCACACACACACACACACACACACACACAGGCAGCGTTGTGCGGGGCAAAACCAAGAAATTATTAATATTGTGTGTATGTAGGTATTTGTCGCTCGAGCGCGCCTGAGCGCCGCGATTCGGCGATTGTGATTGATAGGTGAGCGGGCGTCGGTGGCAATGCCATTTACCATTACCATGATTAATGGCCAATACTGGCACTTCACTCGGCTAAAGTGAAAGCCCTGCTTTTCTGACCGCAACAAGGGCAGTAATTCAAAGGTGATGTGAAAATAAGTAAAATGAAATGAAAACACAAACGCCACCTGCAAATGCTCCATCCAGCCGCCGAGTTGCTTGCATGTGGCCGGCGCCAACTTGCGCCAGTCATTTGGCAGCAGTCCATTGAACAGCGAGTTGGCGATGTTGTCCAGCACATTGTCCATTCCGATCTCGCCGGCGATGGCCTGGAATTGAGCGAGATGCAAATGCGAAGATTCGTAAAATAGAATGTAAATATTTTAATTGCGAGCGCGGAATTTTGATGAGCGCGCAAACGGCGCATAAACGTATTGGCTGGTTTGCGGCTGCCGGCACCAGCCGGCATTAGCGCAACAGCAGCCATTTCAATCATTCTATCCCAACAACAGTGACTGCGACGCTGCTGGCATAGATGCCGAAATGGCCTCTGGACGATTATTTGTGCAAATAATTTGCATTTGCATTGGCAGCGTCGCAGCACAGACGCGTGCCAAGGCATAAAGGCGAATGCCAGCAACAGCAGCAGCGGCAGCGGCCGCCGAGGAGTACTGACTGCCGCGCCAACACGAGATCAAAGTTTATTTGCAAATTTATTTCACAAAATGTTCCGCCGGTCCACTCCACACCGCTCCGCAGCGACAGCGCGACTCAAACGACACTTACACGCTGCGGCATGTGCGCTGCTTTCACTGCGAGTTTATTCAGTTTTTTGGTGTTTTGCGTCTTGCACGCGCTCATGTTTTTCGCTTTGTCTTGGCTGCGGTTTGCAGCGCCAAGATGCGGAGTGAGTTTTATGATTGTGTACAAAAAATTATTAAAAGTGTCATTGTGGGCGTAACAAGTCGTCAGCGGGACAAGACGCGCGACACATGACTGTTGTTTTTGCCAGAATTGCCAATCCCATCCTTGCGTCCGCCACCCTCCGTTGTTTGTTTATTTCACCACTTTATTTTTCACTTTTCGCATTGGCAAAAATGCTTTGTGGTGCGGGGTTTTGATGACGGCTCATGGCCCAAAACGACCACCACCCCCATCGCCCAGCAATCTGGCTTAGCTGCTATTTCAACGTCTGCTGCTCCCACTGCTGCTGATACATATTACGCGCGGTTCTTATTTATTTTCGCTGTCATTGACATCGTAGACAGAAAATCCTGTCCACCCCCGGCTGCGAGCAAAACGTCCCGTTCTGTGTTGTTTGCACTGTGCGACATTTTATTCAATTTGCCGCTTCGTATTGTGCCGCCGTCGCTGTGCCGTCGAAGTAATTTCGCCCCGAAGTGCAAATGCCAGCAGAATAGTGAGTAAGCTTCCATGCCTAGCGCCAACATCAAAATTGCTCCTCGGGTAATAGCTACACGGCCGTGTGTGTGCGCGCGTGAGTTGTCCCCGTCATTGTCGTGATTCTGCACAAATAACTCTTAAGCACTTCACTCTTCAACTGATTTCGCTCACTGTGAATGCCACCGAATATACATTGCCATTTTTATAATGTGGCATTTGGCTACTTGCGGACTAGCAATTGGCGTTTATTTAACCCATAAATGAAACAGGTTGTGCGTAGAACGAGATATTTAAATCTGAAAGGTTTAGGACGAGAAGTGCGCTTAAAATCAAACTATAAGTAAGCGATATCGAGGTCCTGATTAAAGGCATTCCCAGGCCGATTGTAGAAGCAGATTCAAGCACATTTGGCGTTGTTTAGCTAGAACCACAGGTTGGCGCAAAAGTCATCACTCTATCGGCAGATGCTATAACTCTTGCAAATGAAGGCAAATGAATATTCTTTGACATTTTTTCATTCATACATTCATTGATTCATTCATACGTTCATTCATTCATACATATATTCATTCATTCATTTATTCATGCATTCATTCATAAAAAAATTAGAGTCAAAGACCACTGAGTGACAACTTTTGCACCACAACTAGTGGCGGACACACGGGAGGGGGTCCCGTATACAACGAGGGCGAGGTTTGAACACCCAAAACCCCCTTACGTGCGCCACTACAACTCGTTGATAACCAATGCAACAGTAAGATGCAGTAAACAACCAGACAGATGGCTACCCTACAAACTGACTCCAGGGAGTATGTAGCGACGACTGTAAATATTCGCCTCTACCCTGAATAGAAACCGAATCTGAGAGTATATGTATGTTTGTGACTTCAAAATGAGCAGACGAAATGTTATAAATTCTTCATATATATTTTCCTTACAGTCACCATAGTCGTTAATATCTTTATTCCATTAAATTTTTCTAATATAGTACTCAACTGTTTTAAGTTAGAGTTGTGCCTCATCAGAATTTGAACTTACAATCTGCACTGCAGTACAGAAGTATTGCACTCGATTTAATAATTCCTTAAAAATTCCTAAAAACCAAAAAAATGCTATTGATCCATTTGCGTATAGTTGTCACAACATAGTCCATTACTTTCTAGATGGTATTAATTTCAGTTCGGTGAAATTAAACATGAAAGCCTAAATTATAATGAAATTGGAAAATAACGATTTCAACAAACCCACTATAACCTGGTTCTTTTTCGGTTTTATAACTTTTTGTAAAAATTGGAACATTTTTGAAAACCTGAAGTTTTTCTCTTTTGGAAAAAGGATTTGAAGGATTGATTCAAACATGTCAAATTGTAAGTATTAAGAAATCTGGAAAAAAGTCTGCAATGGGAGTAGCAGCTGGTTTTTGCGATGTGAAGTTTAAGTTGAGTACACTTTTAATTTATCCTTAATATTTGTTTAGATAGTTACTTTCATCATAATCTTTCGTGGGCAAGAAATTGGATTTGATAAACAAGTAAATTTTTATTTTTATTTTAAGGCAGCTGTTTAGAAAAACAATATAAGTATGTCGCCAGCAATTATATCGCCAATGTAATGATGCTGTATTTATATACATACATATGCAGTAGCGCGCACAGCGGTGCGGAAGGGGTTCAAACCCCTTCTCCCCAAATACAAAAATTGCTAGTGAATATATGAAAAATATGATTTGTATTGGGCTCAGAAGTTGTACACAAAAGCAAGCATGGATTATGTGGCTGTCAAGATACAAAAAGTTTCCGGTAGATACATTAAGGCCGCGACTGGGCTTGTTGTAAATTGGATATTTAATAATATAAGGTAATTTAAAACATTAGAGTCAGACAATCAAGCCAATTAATCAATCAGTGCAGACATCTCAAAGGTCAATATTATATATGTGTATGGTCACCTGATTTTTCTGCTTAATTGCAGGCTAGGACATCGCTATAATACATAAAGAGATCGTAAGTCACTTATTACGCTTACTACCTATATTGGGAAGATATCCTGGTTTCTACTGAAAGCAGTTTTCAGCATGTAAAGAGACGCACATTTTTGAAATTCTTCATGGAAGTAACATAATTGATACCAAAAGTCAAACAAAAGGGGTTCCTGCAAAAAAACGTTGCCTCAAAAATTCTGTTAATTACTGGTAAACATAAAATTTAACTTAATTAACTTTACAAAAGTAATTTCGTGCTTTATTGACATTTGTCCAAGACATTTTAGGGAAACGTGCCAAAAGTCCTCGAAACCACGTAGTATTTCTTAGAATCAGGTCAAAACACTCAGTTTTATTTAGGAGCAACTTGTGAGCAGCTGAATTGTCGGTTTTGCTGGCATTTTTTTGAACTTTGAACAAAATCGGATGTCATTTATTTGCATTTTAATGCGCAAAGTTTTTGATCAAGCAATATGCCATCACACAGAACAGAACGACGTTTGCTGCAGTGTGACCAAACCTCATTATAAAGAATCTCTAGGCAATACTAAAACATGCCTAATGTTCATATGTATGCATGTAATAAACAAATAATTGATTTACATCAACGCGCGCCAAAAATTCTTAAAATTTCAGTCTCAAATTATTAAAATGTAATTGTTGATGCAGATTTTGAGCTGCAGTGTGAAAATGCGGCACCACTTTCAACACCGCAATTCTCATATGTGCCCAATTTTACTTTTTAGCGCCAACAGCAACAGTTTTCAACTGCGATTATTTAACTTTCGTACACCCAAAAAGTGTCAATTCATCATTCTACCAGCCCCCGCCCATCGCACCCACGCCACCCACGCAGCTCACGCGCCTTGTTCTCTTTGCGCTATTTCTGTTTGGGCTTCATTGTTGTTGTTGCGCTGCGCACGTGAATGCTTTGTGCTGTGCTGCGGGCGGAGTGGCTGCGCTGCTGTGCGCTTGCGTTGCTGTAACAAAATCTTGTAAAGTGTTTTTCGGGTTTTCCCATATTCCGCTTGTTCCAGTGTCAATTTGTGTTTAATTTGAAAAGTTTAATTAAAACATTCCAATTGCTTGTATGGCTTTTTTGCCGCTTCACTGCTTCGCTGCCAAGCCTAAGCCGTCTGCATCATTGTTGTCGACGCATGATTTCCCTCCCCCTCCGCTCATTCGGATGACTTTGAAAGAAAAGGTGCTGCCGGCAATTTGGCACTAAAGGCGATGACATTAAAATTAATTCCACTTAGCAGGCGTTTCGGGAGCGTGCTCGCTGCTGCCTTCACGCTTTCGCCACTCGTGAATCAACGCAAAATATCGCCGAAATAAATGGCGAAATTACATTTCACATCGCAAACGATTACCCACCTTGCGCAGCAGCTCGAGAGTCTTCTTGATGCGCACCACCAGCAAGTTGAAGCGATCCAGTTCCTGCAGCAGCACCACGCCCGTGGGCGTAATATTCATTTGAATTTGCTTCTTGACGCGCCAAACTTCAAAGGCGCCTGGCAGCTTCGCCAGAATGTCGGCAGCCACAGAGTCAATGAAGTCGTCACGACTGATGCCGCCCATCGCGTCACCTGTGTACGAATGAAGCCAACATAATTAGCACAATTTCGAATTAATGTCGAATCGAATTGCAATTTTAAATAAGTCAACACGCATTGGCGGCGTGCAGCGTTGGCCACGATCGACGCAACGGATCCGCAAGACAGCCAGCACTTTAATTAGTTTCAGAATACCTAAATAAGCTAACATCGAGTCAGAACAGTCGCCAAAACTCGCTTCATTGCATTGCATACTTTGAGGCGTTAAATTCATTTTCGCTTTATAAATATGCAAAGCGTGGTCAAGTTTCTGTAAATCGATTTTAATTATGCAAATTAGTTTCGACAACCACAATGCATAAATTTTATTCTATGATTTGTATTTTTTCTTGTTGGTGGTTGTACATTTTTCACTAAAGAAAATAGCAATTTTTTTTAAATTTTTTCGAAATGTCAAACCACACATTGGGGCACCGTTATGCTGTTATACGTCCAGCTGCACGGTCGCAACTCTGTTTGCGCCATTTATCATCGCACAAACACACTAACTCACTGACTGGCAAAAAGCGCCGGACACTGTCGCGCAATTGAGAACATAATTAAAATTTTGAATTATCGACCCGAAATTAAAATAGCGACAGTGCCTAAAACACTGCACGCATACATTTTCCATTTGAATTTTTGCGGACTCGCACTTGTTATTTACTATTTACTTATATACTAGCGCATTGGCGGTATTCACGAGCAGTGGCAACTGATATTACAAAAGCATTCAATTAACGTTGACCAACAAAGAAATGTTCTCTGCGAAACCCAGATTTGCATGGGTCATGGTGGAAGTAAACGAAAATCGACTAATTTGGTATCTACTGTCTGATGTCATAGTTCCAAAAGCGTAGTTTTTGAATCCAGTGTTGTTGTAATTGTAATTTACACCGTGAATTCAGCTATTGTACAAAAGTAGAACCTTACGAACCCAGGCCAACAAACAGGTAAAAAAACATCTTACGAATTATATTTGTGTTTGCGTTTGCGTTTGACAATGGTATACCAACATATGCGTACATATTTTTAAATTAAATTCTGACACCAATTCTTAAGACAATTACTAAATCTAAAGACTTTTTCAAAGCGATTTTTTTGAAACTAACGTTAAAAGGAAAACTTATGTTTTTTAACAACCAAGAAAATAATTCATGCATTTGACAGTGAAGAGATTTTATTAAGTTCGAAGTCTGCCCATCGTGATTACCGCCACTTTAAATTTATTTTATTTGATTTGTGAATGTTTAAAATTGGAAATTCTGTACAACATAATAATGCAACAAAAGTTTTACGGCTAATTAGCGGAACTTTTCTACAATATTTTATGCAATACTCGTTGCACTGTTGCTACTGCGGCTGAATTACATAAAATGTCACACGTCACAAATTCAACTCTATTTTGACGATTAGTCATTGAAAAAATAACAATCTGCTTTATTGAATATAAGTAGCTACTCAATCAACTCAAATTCATTTTAGAACTTTTTTTTTGTTTTGCATTTTAACTCTTTGCACACATATATTTGCATACATATACACTGGCAAAATAACCACACTCTAACTATTAAATAAGTAAATCTCTTAATAAAATAAAATAAATAAAATATTAGTAATAAATATTAAAAAAAATAAAATAAATAAGATATTTATTGTTAATATTTTATTTATTTTATTTTATTTATTTTATTTTATTTTATTTTATTTTATTTATTTATTTATTTAATATTTATTGTTAATATTTTATTTATTTTATTTTCCGTAATCTATTCGACTGCTAGAGAAATTATTGAGAAGCACTTCGACTGAAGGCAGCATTTGACACATTTTAATAATTGTTGCATTGTTTCTAGTATTCAGCTCTTTCGTTAATCGTTCCTTTTTAAATAAGACCAAATGCAAACAAATGACAAGTCGTGAGTCAAATACTGCAAATATGAGTATGAATAATTAAACACTTGGCCAGTCTCAATTAGCATCACTTCAACCAATCAAGAGTTTTAATATCCACTGTGGGCCGTTGAATGCACTTTTGCAGTCCGATTTGTGCTATGCAAATATTTCAATTTCACTTTCCCCCAACTTTTTCAGTTGCTTAGTAGGCCTAAAAGGATTTTGAGGCTGCTGACCAGTTTGGCATTTGAAATTTTCAATTACTATTGTGCGCTGAGGCATGACCACAAATGCTGTCGTCACTAACTCAATCACTGGCTGGTATTTACACCAGAAAACCCCAAAAAAGTGCATTGACATGGCAAGCAGACGGCAACAACAAAACAAACGCACAAATGCCATAGAATGCGTCAGGTTTTTGTTTCATCGAACTACTCTCGAATGGACAAAAAGTCGACTTTTCAATGTCGCTGTGTGATTGAATTCAGTCGAATATGCCACATGCAAAGCTATTTGAGATTTTTCCATGCGCATTGATAGGGCGATGGTTGGGATTTATGCAAGGGTGTAAATTTCCACGACTTCCTAAGCAGCACTTCAAATTACACACACACACACACATTTTTTGGTATACTTTACCGTTAGGCGGCACTGTTGACTTCCATATTGTCACTGCATGGGTGCGGCGTGTGAATTAGTAAAGTAATAAAGAATGCATGAAAGTACATTGGTAAAATTTACAGACATATAGTGCAGAGTCATCGACATATTTTTTGAAATTATCGATCGGCCGCCAATTGTACGGTCGCACGCATTTACGCCCATTTCGATGTTGGCCGCTTGCGAGGATGTGCCCAGCAATTGGGTGGCATTGAGTGTGCATGAAAAATTGTTAATATGTGTTGTTGGTGCTGGCGTTGGTAGCCATGGTTTGAGGCATGCAATAAAGTTAATTGCGTAACCGCAGCTAATTAATTCAATTAAATTAAATTAAAATGTGAATTAAACCGAAGCACACAACTGCGTGTCGCTACAAGGGAAAAGGTGCACAAATATTGCCAATTAGCGTGCAAAAGTGGCGTTAATGTGGGTGCGTAATTAGATACAGTTGCTGTTAAAGAAATGCGCCAACAAAAAGTGTAAACAGGTTAAGTTTGAAATGCGAAGAGAATTCAGAACAAATAAGCCAGCGCTATTTTTGCTTGAGACTGTCGTCCGTGATAGAATCCCACTTGTTAGATTGTCCAATTTACCTGTTTGTGGCTGCAGCTCAATTAGATGCAGCCAAATGCTGCGCGTCGCCTGTGTGTAGTAACCAATTTCCGCATTTGGATGCAGTCCGAAGACGTCCGGCTTGTTGACCAGAGGCAATTTATCAACGTGCGCTATAAACCAAACCACATCGTTTTAAAGATAATGAGCCGATCCATGTCACACATTTGACATACCAATGAAGTCTTCCTTCAATATTACATCATCGTCTGGTATACAGTAGTCGACGTTCTCGTCGATGTAAAAGTGGAACGGATTGAAGGCATCAAAAAGGAAGTCGCCCATATATTCGTCCATGTAGATGCGAGTGATGCGACGGTCGAAATCGTCAATGACACGCCCACCGTACATGACCTTGGAGGAAGAAAATAAAACATTTTAGGTAAACGTAAGTAAATAAATATGGACAATGAACCACGTTGTATGTTTAAAGTATTTAAAGTTTACAAAAAAAATCTCTCTATGTTTGCTTACAAAAATGGAAACAAAATTACAAATATTTACTGACCCAGAGGTCATGTTCACTTTTGAAATCTCAGGTTGCACTTTGTGCATTTTCACACTCACCTCTCCAATCAAATACTTGAGACTGTTCCACGGCACCTTGCCCGTCTCTTCGTTCACTCTGTTCAAATATGTGTTTAATATTTCGAGACATACATCAAAGTCGGATTCGTTGAAATCGTAGCAAATGTTCCAGCCCAACTTGTCGTACTTGCGACGTTCCTGTGTGGCAGTGAAAGCAGATAGAGAGAGAAAGCAATATATCATCATGTTCGAATGTCGGTATATCTGCCGTCAGCAAGAAGTGCTCCCAGCTGCAGTAACGTAAGACATGAGCCAAATTGCAGCACAGAATAAAACGCAAAAGTCAATGCTTGTGCTGTGCTGACTGCAACTTGCGCACTTTTTTATTTTAGAAAATTAATAAATAACCAGTGGACGCGAGCGGACACATGACATTTTTTAGATGGCTGCCTGTTGCAAGTCATGTTCTTGCCACAGAACAACAGATAAATGTTCATACACACAAATGTGCCCCGGCAAGTACGGGTACTACCAACAGAAAAAATATGGAACGAAAACGAAACATTTTCCACAACAAACCATAAAAATTTTTTCAAGTCTTGGTTCAGCCCAGGGCCTTCTACTTGTATTACACATTTTTAATTATATGTACATCAATTGTAATGTTTCCCAAAACAAATGACCTTACTTTTTTATTTCGTTGTGCTCGCAGTCTAATTTTTAATCTGTTAACCGCGACTTGAACCCACATTTTTCTATAATTGTATGCATGGATCTCTTCTCACAAGTTAATTTTTTGTATGATTTAACATTTAATTCGCTAACTGTGTCTAATTGTAAAATTACACATTTTGCGAAAGTTTTGACCAATTAAAGTCGTACACTGACCACTCGAGGGATCGGTATAAACAAATTTTGTACAAATTGCGTATTGAAAATTATTAAACTCATTTAATATATTTAATTTTAAATTCTTTCCCCGTATACAAAGTAGTTGAAGCTAAAATGGACACTGTTGGTACTTAAAGTGAGTAACTTTGGCGCAACTGACGTAGGCGATCTTATTAGAAGTTATAGAGATTTCAACATCGCAGAAACGATTTTTTATGCAAGTAAGTCTTGTGAGTGTCTTCGATTATTTAATTTGAGTATCTTTAACAATCTAATTACCATTAATTGGCGATCTTTGTTATGATGGGTACACCATCTTCCTGGCTAATCAAACCAAATAAAAATCAAGCGAATAAAGATATAGTGAAATATAAAAAAAAGAAAACTATAAAAGGGTTGTTATTTTAAAATTGTTAAAAGTAAAATTTTATTCTTGCATTTTTTCCTTTATGCAAATACTGCTTAAGCTCGCACAAACTCGGTTCGAGATTTTTAAGACTAAATAAGTGGTAATTAATTCTGGGTAAATTTTTTAAATCAACCTAATATTCACTGATGTTGTTTGTGGTCATCTCGCTTACCTGCACGACTGCATGGAAAAAGGCCAAAACGTATATTAGCGGTCGAAACGCTGAGTGCGAACACGACTCCAATCGCTCCTGTCGCACCTTGAAGAAAGTGGAACGCAAATTCAACTTCAATCCATTCGGCGGCTCGGTGACAACTGAAAATGTTTAATCGTTTTACAATTAACAGTAAATTTGTTCACTATAATTTATTCAGATGCTATGGCCATACCTTTTAGTGATTTTTGCAGAATTCCTATGGGAAACGTGGGCGTTGGGTCGGTGGTTATCCACAGACGGAAGTCTGGATGTGGTGCCTCAATCTTCTCCAGATATTTCTCTAGCTGACGCACAAAGCTGATGAGCAAGTGGCCATTCTGCAACATCAGCCAGTACCCCTGCCGTATGGATTTGTCCAGCAAATTCAAGGCGGCCTGGAGTCAACAGAATGCCGCCGCGCGAACAACACGCGGCCGCAGAGAAAAAAGTCCATCAGACACATGTAAGACATGGTGAAAACTACAGTCATAACAACGCAGTAGACAAAGCCTAACAGAGCAGCGCACGCACAACAGCAGCTACAATAACGTCGTTGTAAATACCGCCGTTGCGTAAGATGGGCGCGAAAAGCGCTGACTTTGTATAAATCCTTTGAGGATTTTCATAAAAAAACCAACGATATTTTGTGCGTGCGCGGCAAGAATGCGAAAGCAGCCGCCAAAAGTAGTCAATGCGGCAGAAGCAACGGCCCCAGTAGCCAAATGCGGTGTAAAAATCCTGTCAATTGTGTTATTTATATGGATGTCAGTAGTGGATGTAGGGCACTTAAATTACGACACAACCCAGATGCGGCTGTACTTGGGCGATTGCAGAGCAGGACGCAATTATGTACGTGCTCGACTTGGAGTGCAGCGTTTCTTTTAGCTGGTGAAGTTATAAAATGTTGTGTAACAGTCGTTGACGTATCGTAAGACTTTAAAATAAGAAAGTGATGTAATAAAACCATTGAATACAATTCATTGAAAACATAGCATAATTGAATAAAAAAGGTTTGTGATTGACAAAACGACACTTTGTAAAGTAAATGTGAGTTTTCAGTTGTTAAAAGTCGATCAAAAGATGAGGAAAAGATTATAAATAAAAAGTGCAATTTGACACTACTTTTGAAATATTTTTACTTTCCTTAGTACACCGAAGAATTCTTTGCATTATAGTTTTAGTCCTAAATAAGGATTTCATACAACGATTTAATATGGCCTACCTTATAATTCCCAAGCTATGCTTCAATTGCATGAGAGATAACAAGCATACGTATCTAACATTCTCGAACATCTTCTCAAGAATTTTACATGGACTATGAGTACTCGACGAAATCACGAAAGACAACATACAGAAAAACAGAACCAATACAAAACAAATTGCAGACAAGACCAAATCCAGGCAAGTTAAACACAAAAAATCTTCTTATCATTTCAAGGTTTTCTAAGGCCTCGTCTTATAAGTAGAATTCTCGGCTACGCAATCAACAATATTTATGTACTGAAATCATTGCTTGGGTTTAGACTTGGCTGGAATTTGTTTTATCTGACCTTCTTCCGCCAGCATTATGGGTCTCATGACTATTGTGACGATACTGCTCGCTGTTACTGTGCAAGGCACTGGAAAGGAAGGAAAACTAGCATACTTTACATACTTTTAGGGGCATGAGAATTTCAGTAGAATATTCGCAAAGATAATTCACGATGATAGTGGACATTTTGAGCCCGATTAGAATGTGCGAGAACGCTCTGCGCGACAAGCAAACAAGTATAAAAGGCAGCCGTGTGCAGCGCAGAGGGAAGAGTTTGGTATTAGCAAGCAAAGGTGCAACACTGAGTAGTCTAATAAGCAGACATGGGGGTTTTGCACTAAATTCATAGTGCACTATGCTTTTCACTACCACTAAATAAATTTAGTGGTAGCTGAATTTTTTCCACTAATCACTGAATTTTATTTAGTGGTAGTGGTAAAAAGTACCACTAAAAAAAAATTAGTGGAAGAAAATTGCACTACCACTAAATAAAGATCAGTGATTAGTGGAAAAAATTCAGCTACCACTAAATTTATTTAGTGGTAGTGAAAAGCATAGTGCACTAAACAAAGACATCCATTACCATTAAATAAACCACTAACAACGATATGCGCAAAAATATATGTTTTATTTAAACAACTTATTTGCTTTCATCAAGACTAGACGTTCAAAATTGTCATCAGTGACATTAGTGGAAAAGAATTAGTGATAGTGGAGGAATTTTCAACTATCACTGAATTTGATTTAGTGGTAGTGGTAAAAAGTACCACTAAAAAAAAATTAGTGGAAGAAAATTGCACTACCACTAAATAAAGATCAGTGATTAGTGGAACAAATTCAACTACCACTAAAATTTATTTAGTGGTAGTGGAAAATTTCCCAGCAGACCTCTAGTGGTAGTGGTAGTGGATTTTAGTGCAAAACCCCCATGTCTGCTTATAAGTAACACGTGTAAAGACAGTAAATTGTGAAATTGTAAGTAAAAAGACTACTGTTGTAGAGCTGCGTTAGAGAATTTTAGTGTGTTTTATTTTGAGCACAATCCAAAGAAACAAATACGCTTGCGTTGAGGTGGCCGAACTAATTTTCGTAAAACTATTAATTCCGAAATTCATACAAGACTTAATCCATTCAAAAATATAGTGCATAGATTTCAGGTTGCATCAATAAATTCAATTGCAATTATTAGTGTTAAGACACCAACCCAAAAAAAAAACATTCAAACTGTGTAATTGCGATATGTGCATTTTTTTGCGCAGCGCAACGTGGCGTATGAGTGTCATACGCCACGTTGAGTGTTATAATTAAATGACACTCATACGCCACGTTCAGCTGCGCAAAAAATGCACATATCGCAATTACACATTTTGAATGTATTTTTTTTTGGATCTTAAGCAAATTTGTTGATCGTTAAAATATCTACAAACTTGCCGAAGACAGTAAAGCGATATTCGGAACGATTTAGGACCTATTAGCATTTAAACGTTTGAAGACTTAAGCGACAAACTTGACGAAAATTACCAAACTTCAAAGTCGGATTTCTCATAAACTAGAGCCAATCTTACCAAACGGCTGGTGGACCTCAACTCAGTATACCTATAGGAAACTCACCCAGCAGGTCCCCCCATGTCTAAATTTTTTAGGGCAAATTTCACGCACAGTGTAATTGACTGGCACGACAGCCCGCTTAGGCGAGCCTAAGGCCTAGCTTCCCGCAATCACCAGTGTTGTGCGTGTGAATTTGCACGCGGGTGGAAGGGACCTACAGTTTTATGCCGGTTCCGAACGGCAGGTTGGGAGCTTTTTCATAAGCAATTTTTACTCTCAGAGGTTTGCCATTTCCAGCTGAGAGGACAGCCACCGAAAGAGAAAACGCGTTTTCCCGTTATTTTTTTAGGTGTTATTACAGGCAGTATTTGAACCTGAGGTTGCTGCCTGCGACTGAGCCACGGCGGCTGAGGTTTGGTTCGATATCCTACAGTAAAAGCGTATTTTTTTTAATATAATACGTCGATTGCGTCCTCTGCCCCAGTAGAACGTTTGTTCTCATTTGGTGGCATGGTGAATGATCCTCGTAGAAGGAATCTCACTGATGACAATTTTTAACTCTGGTCTTAATGAAAGCAAATAAGATGTTTAAATAAAACCGATAGTTTTTCGCATATCGTTATTAGTGGTTTATGTAATGGTAATGGAATTTTCTTCCACTAATTTTTTAGTGGTAATTTTTACCACTGTCAGTAAATAAAGTTAGTGATTAGTGGAAAAAATTCAGCTATCACTAAATGTATTTAGTGGTAGTGAATTTAGTGCAAAACCCCCATGTCTGATATACATACATACATACTCGTATGCCAAGGTTGAACTTCTTTACAGTCACTCATATTGAAGTTCGACTTTCGACAAAGATTAAATAATTATACAGTTTTATACCGTTTCCTAAGGGTGCGGTGGGTGATTTTTCGTAGGCAATTATTTAACTTTTAGTGAAAAGTGTTCTTTAATTTGTCAGTTGATAAAGTGCAGATCTTCCAGACCTCAGAGGGTCTTGCGCGTCAATGAACAAAGTACACACCCACACCAACCGCTTCGTAGATGTGCCAAAAACTTTTTTTTGTGTAGAACCAACAAGCACTGAATGTGAATTTATTAGCGGCCCACACTCATTCGCCAATCGCATTGTTGCAGTTAGTCCATGTCCTGTTGACTTTTGTCGCCCGCAATTGACAGCATAAAGTGACATGTTCGCTTTAATAGAACGCGAACGTCAATTGACATTAGGTTGCTGCTGCAACACGCTGCGTTGTTGCACGACAATACAAATTTCACAACAATTTCGTTGTGTGCTTTCTTTTCTTTCGTGGCGCCACGGAAAGTCGCTGCAGTGTACTCACCTTCTCCTGTCCCTGGCCCAGCGAGATGTGACAGAAGTTGCCGATGCCCACGCCAACCTGATCCGCCAGCTTCATTAAATCGTTTGTGGGGTCCGAGCCGGCGCTGAGGATGAAGCAAACGGGAATCAGGCAAGTCGTCTGCTCGAAGATGGCATGGAAACTAATCACCGGCGGCGTGATGTAGAACTCGTCCATTGTTTCGACGATGTACTCATTTATCGAACGGAAAATTCGATCGACGCGGAAACAGCGCAGGAACATTAATTTCTGTCGGCAGAAGGAAAGAGAGCAAGATAAAGTAATGTGCGAAAAGTAAAATATTGAAATAATAAATAAAAAGCTCCTTGGCCAAGGCGTCTGCGGCTGTGGCAGCAGCGCCGACGACGGGCGGCGGCAATTGTTTGGCTGGCTGTGGTGCTGTGTTGTTGCTGCTGCTGGCTATTGTGTTATTCAGTGTTCGTTATGACAGGCTAACGAAGCGAATTGAATTTCAATGCGCGTTCAAAAAACAGTCTCTGCGAGCTGTGGCGTCGCGCTGCGTCGCGTAGCATTTTCGCTTTGGCGGCGGCGCACAAGTGTGAATTGCATTTGGCGCAGCGTGTTTGCGTCACGGAGTCAATGTAATGGCTCGGAAAATTGCTGAATTATGGAAGTGTGCATTAACACAAACTCAAGAGTGCAACTGACTGGGCGGCGCACAGAAAGGGAAAGTGACTGCGGCGCAAACGAGCTTAATAACTTGAGCGGAAAACTGTGCAGCCGTGAATTATGAAGTGCGAAAAGGGAAAACTATAACACTTGCTGAGCTGTGCTTGACTTTAAGTATATAAAATTTATTGTTTTAAGATCGACTGGTGTTTTGCCTAACCCTTTCGAAATTTGTTTAAAATGTAGTTACACTCAACTTTGTGGTAATATGAGTATTTTTCCAGTATAGGTCTAAATTCAGTTAAACGAACGCTCAGGCTGGGTACGTCCCGAAATATTTCATTTTGAGTATATTTCAAATATTTCAGCCCACCTCCCCCTAATCAATTTAAATATTAAAAACTTTGGGTTTTTATGCTTTTATCTCAGCTAAAGGTCCGTCTCCGGGCTTTCGCTTAATGGGTTGAAGATAATATGTGAAGAGCCCAAAGTTGGCCATTGTTAATTTGGGGTTTTCCGTACAATGATTGAATTGACCACCATCTCTTAGATCCTCAGACATCGATGCATAGTTCGTGCAGATTTATTATTTTTGTTAAGTAACTCAAGCGTTATTCAAACTTGCTGATCGAAAAATCTATCAACAGATGAAAATGGGTTAAGCAGAAAGCTGTTGGCAGAGGCTATAACTCGATAACAAGCTGTTCTAGGCAGATATACATACATCTCACTTGGGATTGGGTTGTTGTGGTGATCTCAATTAAACTCTTGCGGGCTAACGCCTTCCGGTCATAAGCTTTAAAGTGCAATATTTCAATTTCTTAGCACAACTTTTAAGCCGTGCAACGAGTTCTCCAACTTTCAATGTGCAAAGAACAAAATGAAGAAAAACAAGCTGAGAAACAGAATTCAACTGGAAAACGAAAATCGTAAACGGCGAAATAGTGTTCAGCAGCAAAAAAGAAGGCGAAAAACTATAAATGAAATTCAATATTAAACCGTGTGTGAGTGCGAGTATGCAGGCCAAGGCGAGTCCTTGCAAATGCATGCACTTGTACACGTGCAAGTGGGGCGTGCGCGTGTGCGTTTGGGGGGGTTTGTGTGGGTTTGTGTGTGTGTGTGCAACGGCAAACGTCTGAAGCATTTTTAACAAGTTGCCAGTGTTACCCATCATCAAAACGCCATAATGGAGGAAATATTATATTTTGAGTTGTATGCGTTTGCATGCTGCAACAGCAGCGGCGGCGGCGGCGGCAGCAATGCTTCGCCTGTGGCTGGTACTTGCCTGGAATGCATTACATTTAACGTTGTAGTCGCCTGGACAAGGCACTTGTTCCGGATCCTCCAGATCAAACCACTGCAGCGCGCACGGTTTGAGTTGTGCGGCATAGGATTCGGTTCGGTCGAGTCGGGTACGTGTCGACGATGTTGATGTGGGTGTTGTTTATTTTATCGTGTTGCCAACAACGCAGCAAAGTGACGCAACGGATATCGAAAGGAATGTAGGAAGTGCGCGCGGCACACAGCACAATACATGAAAATATAAAATATTAATTTTACTATTAAAACGGATGCAGATATTTCTAGGAAAGAACTAAAACTCCAATGCAAAATAACAAAATTCAGCAGGTATTTTTGAGGCCGAGACTTTGTCTATGCCGAGGTGAAATTTATGGTAACCTTTTCGGGTGATTTATAGTATTTATAAAATATGTGCATTTAAGTCGCATTATTACGTACATAAATATTTGGAAGAGGAAAAGATTGATTGATGCAACTTGCAAGCAAACAGGCTTTAAAAATCAATTTGTTTATGGCATTTAAGGGATTCATTGACTGAAAGGCTAGTCTAAAGGCATGAATTTATTTTATTTAAAATGAAATGAATAAAAGGAAACACTGTCCCGTCATTTTCTTGCTGTTCTTCGAATATAGCTTGACAATACTAATAATATTGCATGACAATAAATGTCTCGACAAAAGCGTCCTATTACAATTTTTAACTATTTTTGTTTGGCAAATACTCGCACAGTTCATATACTCTAATTTCTACTTCCCATTCTGCAAATACTTTACTGGAACATTTTTGCTACAAATATTTTGCATAGTATCCTCGTTGGCGCAGTGATTTGGCACCAGCCAGAGCAAAGCAAAGCAAGAAATTCAAACTGTACCTCTTTCCATTCGGCTGTGTTCTTGGAGAAATGATCTGGCAGCGTCTCGAAAATGGCGGGAAAGTCGTTGGCCAGCTTCAAAACGTCGTCCCAGTTCTTGTCGGGCAGCCATTTGGCGGGACAGGCGCGCTCACTCTTGGTCAACACAATCGCGCCTTTGATGAAAAAGTCCAGCTCGACCTGTGACAGCTGGCCATCGCTCTGGCCCAGCTTGGTGGCTATCTGGAAGGAGAAGAGCAGCTTGTGCCGCTCGAAGATGCCTGTGCAGCCGTAGCAGTACACGTTCTCCGTGAGCGTCTTGATGATGTTGTTCAGTCGCTTGGCGAGCACCGTGTCCGGCACCGACTTTCGCAGCGAGAAGCTGAACACGTCCAAATAGGCGGCCAGCGCGTACTGGTACATGCTGTTCACAGTGGACATGTCGGAGAGTGCGAAAAATAGCACGGCGCCGCGCTTTGCCACCGGCCGGTAGCCGTTGCGCAGCTTCTCAATGTCCAAGCTCGTCTCCGCCGACAACTTCAGCTGCTCGCTCACGGCGGCTGCCTTCGTTTTCGTATTCTCCAGCGTCTCGATCAGCTCCACGTTGTCCAGCATGTTGCCCGTGGAGGTGGCCAGCTCGCGCAGCAGCGAATCCTCCAGTTGCTGCAGCAGTTGTTTGTTTTCGCTCGTCTGTGCAATGAGCATTTCGCGCTGCTGCTCCAGGTCGGGCCGTTCGGCGCGCACCACCACGCTGAGCAGCTGATCCTCCAGGCCGGACTGCGTCACCGTGTAGTTGATGACCATTGCTTTGGCGTAGACGGCCGGGTCGAATTTCGGATTGGCGAACTTGGTCGTGAGATACAGCCGGAAGTTGGGGTCGTAGTCGATATCCTTGTCGCCCAAAATTATAAACTTGCGCCCACTCACCACCTGCACGTTCTTGGTGAGTATATTGTCAATGACGGGATCGATGTAGTCGTCGACATCTTCGAACAGCACCGGGTAGCCGTAGAGAATGGCCATCTCGAGTTGCTTCAGGAAGTCCGAGTCGTTGAAGGACAGTGTTTTGAGATTCTGACGAGCTTCGCGCTTCTTAATCCAGTGCAACGCCTGCAGCTGCGGATCGATGCACAGAGGGAAACGGGATGAACGCATCGTCAGAATTCCGTTCTGCACAGAGAGCTCGTCGGGCGGCAGGCCTTCCGAAGTCCAAGTGGACACCTCAACGTCGGTTGTGAGGCTCTCGTCGATGCGGAAAGGCTGTTGAATGGGTATTAGGCGATCGATGATATCCCTTAGCCAATCATTCATAACCATTGCTACGCGGAACTCCCACGAAAACGCGCCTGTGTACGCCAAGAACGACGCACACAGCAGGCACTGACCGACGATGGCAATCAGCTGTTCGGCGAAGTTGGCGAGATCGTTGGCCCAACGACTGCGCTCGGAGCTCAACCCACTGATCAGTTTGTTCGATGCAATCTATTAGCGGTTAAAGGTAAATTCATATGATTTTTAGTAATTAGTTTTAAAATAAATGTGCACTCACCAAACGTCGCTCTGCTTGCTGCATCATTTCGGTCAAAGCCTTCATTTGCTTCATGGATTCAGCGTACCTGTGGTTCAGATTATCCAGTGTTTCCTCTAGTTTCGCGATTTCAGCATTCAAATGATTGAGTAATTTGATCTGAATTTCTTGCTCCTGCACCAAAAATTCCACGCGCTCCTTTTTCGGTTTCACCTCTCTGTATACCTCGAAGAAGGCAATGACGGCGCGCACGAACTTCAACAGACCAGCACCCGCAACCGAAATCTTCTCCATATCATCCAGATTCGAGCTTTTCATGTGCGCCCTGCAGGCGTTGATCTGTTTGGCCGTCAAAGCCTCGCAGTCCATTTCCATCAAGCTCTTCAGGAAGCTCACGTCCGACATCATACCCTTGGCCGATTTCCAGTTGATCTCCTTGATGCCCTTCAAAATAGCCACGCACTCGCACACCACCTGCACCTGGGGCGGCGGAGTGGCGAACGAGCGAATCTCTGTGATTTGCGCCTTGTCCAAGTCGGCCAGCGCACGGCGGGCCTCCTCCAGGGCGGGCATGGCATCGGCGAGCGCGATTTCCGCGTCCTCCTTCTCGATGGCAATTTGCTTACCCTTAATCTCTACTTCAATGGACTTCTCCGACGCCTCGGCCTTCTTCACATTCGCCTTCTGCGTCGACGCCTCGATGTCCACCAACATGGCCTCGCACTCGGCAGACGCCATGGCCACGTTCGCTTTCTGTTCGGTGACGATGATGCGCAGCTCGTCGATTTGCTTGGCCGCATCGTCGATTTTGTGAATGCCCTCCTTGAGGCGATCGCGCTGCATACTAATGAAAGCATTCTTCTCCTCTAAACGACAGAGTACAGTTGGCAATGAATTGTAAGAGGCAACCCTCTCTTCAAACATTGACCTACTTACCCAGGAGACGCAAATATGTGGCGATAAAGTCCAAGTAGTGCTTCGGTGTGACGTAGTTGTTGCGACGCAGTTTCAGCAAGTAGTCGCGCGAGTACACCTGCACCGAGCTATGCACGTGCACCACGTGCTCGACAATGGACTCGCGGTGTACAGCCGGAATCTGTAACAAGTTCACATAGAACACAAGAATCGTTTACTATGTACATGTGGCCACTGAATTGAATCGAAAAGCATATAACCCACCAGTGAGTGCTTACTAAGGAAAAGTTTAGCGACTGCTGACAGAGCCTGCTCCGGCCAGGGAAACACCCAGTCGATGTAGGTGCTGCCGATGAGACCCGGGAAGCTGCGGCAACGATTGCGCAGGGCGTCTCCAGACGGCGACATGCTCAGTGTCACGTGCAAATTCTCAGAACAGGTGCGCAAAAAGTATGCCCACACCGAGTCCCTGTTCCGAATAGAAGTGCGATTATGCAGTGTCTCTGTAATTGTGCTTCGGGTATTTGAAACACTGACTTTTAAGATTTTAAAATTGTGATAATATGTAGCTAGAACATTTTGGTAAGAAACAAAATGAACAGATGATGAGCCATGATTTAGTGAGCCCGTTACGCTCGACCCTTAGAAATGGAAAAGATAGGACTAAAAAGTGGAGGCTTTAAAAGGAAAACCCAAATGCTATTGGAATGAATCTTTGCAGATTTCGTGGATTTTACGCGCGCTCTTTCCTCGTAAAGACTCGACACACATATGTAGATACAATGCTCCGTCTACTTGTCCTCGGCGGAAGGGGTTTCTCGTTTGAGGAGCACTTGTTTATAGTTCGAATCCGTTTGAAATATGTTTGCAACACTGTTTTTCAACATGTATGAGAACAAACGTTCTACTGGGGCAGAGGACGCAATCGACGTATTATATTAAAAAAAGACGCTTTTACTGTAGGATATCGAACCAAACCTCAGCCGCCGTGGCTCAGTTGGTTAGTGCGTTGGACCGCGAGTCGCAGGCACCAACCTCAGGTTCAAAACTGCCTGTAATAACACCTAAAAAAATAACGGGAAAACTCGTTTTCTCTTTCGGTGGCTGTCCTCTCAGCTGGAAATGGCAAACCTCTGAGAGTAAAAATTGCTTATGAAAAAGCTCCCAACCTGCCGTTCGGAACCGGCATAAAACTGTAGGTCCCTTCAACCCGCGTACAAATTCACACGCACAACACGGGTGGTTGCGGGAAGCTAGGACTTAGTCTCGCGTAAGCGGGCTGTCGTGCCAGTCAATTATTAAATTATTATTACAACACACATTTCAAACGGATGGGGAAGGGGAGGGGACCTAGAAGTAGTCAAATGTTTCACTTGCCCGTGGTGGGAATCAAACCTAGCGTATCTGGTGTGCGAAACCAGTGCGCTACCCGCTGGACTATCGAGGCCAAGTCTATGCAAATTTTCAATCCGCTAAGCTAAGATACGTTTGCCTAACTAGCTGACCCATTATCCACGCATTGACCTTGATCTAGTTCCGACTTTATTGTTCAACAGATGTATAGGGTGCTTTTTTTAGAGGTTTGTTTTTCGAATAGAGATAAAACTGGCATTTTGTGGTCAAATCTGGCAACTCTAATGTCATTTATGTTCAGTTTGGTTTGCCATTTCATCATGAACAGGTTGACAAAAGAACAACGCTTGCAAATCGTGCAAATTTATTTCGAAAATAATGGTTCAGTTCGCGAAGTTTACCGCAAGCTCCGTCCATTTTATGGTCGACATAATCGTCCATCAGAGCAATTAATTCGGTTAACCATGGGTCGTTTTCGCACTACGTTCACTCTATGTGATAATACGCATCCGCAGAGACGTCGAACAGTGCGCACCGAAGAAACAATTGCCGCTGTAGAGCAAAATGTTGAAGAGGACCCAGTCAGAAGAGGAGTCAGTTACCGTTAGTGGAGACCGGTATAGAGCTATGATAACCGACTATTTTGTTCCCGAATTGGATGGCATGAATGTGGATGAGTTGTGGTTCCAACAAGATGGCGCTACATGCCACACAGCGCACGTCACAATCGATTTATTGAAGGAAACATTCGATGAGCGCATAATTTCGCGGAATGGACCTGTCAATTGGCCACCAAGATCGTGTGATTTGACACCATTTGATTATTTTCTTTGGGGATATGTGAAGTCGCTCGTCTACGCCAACAAACCAGAAACGTTAGGGGACTTGGAAGCCAACATTCGTGGCGTTATTGCCGACATACGGCCCCAAATGCTTTATTCGAGCCAGCCGCGGTGGCCACATGCCCGAAATCATATTTAAGCATTAATGGCATAAAATTATCCTTCCAATAAAGCCAAATTGATGGACATTAAAACGATTTTCTTGTGTTTTATTTCAATTCGAAGTTCTATACCTCTAAAAAAAACACCCGATAAGTTAAGTACCTGGAAGCAGAGTAGCCCGCAGCTTCAGCAGCCGTACGGCAGGCTGATACTACAGCATCCTTTTCATCGTCGGGGAACAGTGCTGGCACCTGGCCAACGGTTAAGATGTTATTGATTAGCTCCAGAAAGCCTTCTTCCACTATCTGCAAGTATGGTTTCAATTGATTTACACCGCCGCATCTCATCGCGCATCTGCCGTGTCTTTACCTGTGCAGCGGTGAATAGGAAAACACTCTTCTTCCTCCTCACGCCCGCCATGTTGTAGAGTTTCTTGAGATCGTCCCGGAATGAGGATTCATTGTAGCCACGTGAAATTGTAATCTCGTAAACTTCGCACTCTGCGTGAGTGCAAATATTCAAAATAATTCAAGTAAAAATTAACTATTCCTTAAAAAAAACAGCCAAATTATGGCGAACCTGCAGTGAATGCGGCCAGACGCGTGACGCTCTTCTTGCCACTGCCGCCCACACCAATCAGCAGCACATGACCGCGATTCATGCGCAATGTGCGGTGAACGCGCGTCAAGTGCGACAAGCAGTCCTCGAACAGCACCAAACTCAGTTTGCCTCTGCGCTCGCCATACTCGTCCAATATCTGCAAGTGGAGGACGTGGGTCAAGAATGCTGCCAGCACTGCCGATGCGCGTCACCCACCTCTGAGAACAGCGCGTGAATGGCATCAAAGTCTAGCAAATCCTCGTACATACGCGGCTCCGATTCGTTAAGCGTGTTGCGGAAGTCGCCGTACAGCAGTGGATCGCGTAGGACGTGGTCCTTCAGTGTTATGGTGACCATTGGATTATCCGGATTCAAGAGATTGTACTGCTCCTCTGCTTCTTTTTCTGTTGAAAACATTATCACAAAGGGGAACGAGTTGAGTTGCGTTACGTTGCTCGATTTTAAACTTTTTAAATTAGCCGAAAGTGTGGCAAGTTTCAGGCCCCCCTCCTAATTATGTTTAATTTATGTATGCAAATTAGCCACCTGTCTGCTCCCCATACCCACGAGTACAATGCATTTGTGTAAGTTTAGAATTATAAATTAAAGGTTTTGCCAAAAAAAAAATCGTATATGAAGTCATTAGCTGGAAGAGCTGCGATAAGAGAGCCTCACATCCGGAACGCCCGCTCCGCCACAGTTGCGACTTGAACACTTCAGAATTTTCATGCCTCACCATTCTCCGCCCACCTCGCCAACATTTTGGCGTCAGCCGAGTTAACTTACGTTGCGCCAGCTCTTCGGGATCGATGAAGCCGTACTCTACCTCGAAATCGGGCGGGAACGTCTCGTTAATCTCGCGCTCCAAGTGCTTCGTCATCAAGTTGATATCCTGCATAACGGTAAATGACGTTAACATCAGACACAAGTGCCGAATGGTGTTTACATGAATGGAAAATGTGTTTGTGTGAGTGAGTGGCTGGCTCCGCCGTATTCGGTGGATGGCTGTTGGGCGTGAGTGTACGTGTGTGTGCGCTGCTTAGAGTGTGTGCGTAATTGATTGTAATCTGCGGAGGTGCACTGCAGTCGTAGGTAGGTAGCACAGCACCTTTAATGGCGAACGCTTATATTTGAGTTTAGCCGACGCGTCACTGCAGCCAGTCAAAGTGATACCAATCAATCTGCGTTGTCGTTCGCGCAATTTTAGCATCCGGGCGTGCGTGAGCGCGCGTCCGGGTGTGTTTGTGTTTGTAATTTGTGTGAGTGTATGAGTGTGCGCTTTGTGCAGACGCTTGTGTGCGTCTTTATTTGTTTAAGCATTCACATTCAAATCGAATCCAAAGTTTTAAATTGCAGTCAATTTGGCAGCGACACATCAATCAGACGCGCCAAAGAATTACTGACGTCAGCTGTAATGTGCGGCAACGTGTAGCGTACAGTGGCATGTCAAAGTTTTGCATCAATATGGATGAAGGTTTTTGTAAATATTTGAAGAGATTTTTGCAGTTGACCTTACCAAATCTATGTATCTATATACATATGACCGACTGATTTATTATAGTCCAGCTCAAACCCCTAAAGCTACAAACATGAAACTTGAACTGTAGGTACATTTAAAAAAATGAACCTCCGCCAAGACGGGATATTTTGAAATTCGGGGTCTAAAGGGGCAAAACATGGGTTAAGGTGTTGTATGAAGGAACTCTGAATTAAAAATAGTTCGATACGTATTATTCAGTTTTCCGAAAATCTAAATATAACGGAAGTCAATCATAGTCTAAGGTTCGTATACGGGAAGACTATGCAAGGAAACATGAACTGATGGGCTTATTGACTTTAAAATTGATGAAATAAAAAAAATTAAAAACATATTTTTAATTTTTGTGAACATCAAAATGAAAAGGGGTAAACAAAGGCTTAAAAGTTTGGATAGAGAGTCAAGATTTTTTGGCCCTTTTGATTCGAAACTTGATGATAGTACTTTATATGTGAAATAATTCGATACGTGTTTTTAATTTTTTCGAAAATCAAAATCTGACTGCATTAACGATGGCATAAAAGTTTGTATGAGGAAACTGTGAAAAAATTGATTTAATGGGCCTATTGTAAGTACACTTAGAGAGAAATAGTTCGAAACGTGTTTTCCCTTTTTTAATTAACATATAACGGGGTCAGCAATGGAAAATGATGAAATAATGGTCCAATTTATTTCAAACTCAGTAAACGTGTTCCAAATGTGGAAAAATTTGACAGGTACGCTTATCCTTTTAACTCTTTTTTTTTGTTCCGATAAACTGTTTTTTCTGCTTAAATACCTTAAAATGAAGACGAGCACAGTCAACAAAACCATAGTAAAGTTATTATCCTGTTAAATTAACTCATTATGTCAAATATTCAAGCCAGTTTCCTAGAAAGTCTAATACGTAATATCCGGTTTTGATGAGGAAGTTTATTTCATTGAAAATATATGTGCGCATATTTTAAGAAGATAAATTTCAGTATTGCTAAAATTTGTATAGTATTACAGAACAATGTGTGACCAAATTGGTTTAAGTAATTAAGATAACTATTCATATTTTGTACTCTTCTTCATTGCCGTTATTAAAGAAAAAATTATATCGTTCATTCGTTGATTTGGAATACAAACGTAATTTTTTGTATCTTCACGACGCGTCGGGTGGTGCACTCGACATTAACCCATTAGCGCCCGAACGGACGTTGTTTTAAGATTTTTTGGGCGACTTGATTTGGTATACAATCGAACGTCAAAACCTTCGGCCGAAATATTTTTCAATGTAAAATTATCTGAACTTTCGAACTTGCAATAAAAATATAGTCTAAACGCGTTTAAGTTTACCATCCATGGACGCAGAAATTTTACACGTTAGCATTTTCTTACAATTTCAACAAAATATTGAATATTTTATTTTCGTAGAAATCATGTTCCTTGTCAAATAAATGAATACAGTCGTGTCTGGATATAGCGAACTAATTATTGCAAGGCCTGTTCACAGTATTGAGGTTGTTCACTAAATCAAGGTTAACATTTTTGTTCAAAAACTCGTTTTATTTGCTCAAAATACACTTTCTGTTTCTTGCTTGAAATTGCTTTCAAAATTTTGTTCAATATTTAGAGGCTCCATGTCAAATTTGGGTGTTCACTATATCGAGGTGTTCACTATATAGGGTGTTCACTATACCCGGATACGACTGTATAACCCTTTTAGTTTAAATTTATATAACATTTTCTTTGCAGACAATTTTACAACGAAAAACATCTGTCCGAATTTTTTGGCGTTAGATTTTGTACCGAAAAAATCCCTTAAAAGTCTTCAAAATCATTTCTTCATGCACTAATGGATTAAGAAAAAAATTGATTTGCCATGAAGAGTACACTCGACATAAACAATTAAAGCGTGAATTTCTAACATATGTACATATAATCAACTTGCTTTTTGTACTAACAAATAACTTGCTTTTTGTACTAACAAATAAGTAGCAAATGAAGAGAACTACTCACAAAAAAAATGTCAAAATTTGATTGCAAGTGTACATTAACTTTTCGTACGCACTTTATTATGGCTCGCGCCAACCTGTTCGTGACAGTGCTTGTAAGTGTGTAACGGAAGTGTAAGTTTATAGAAGGTGAAATACGTGAGACGTCGACTGACTAACCTGTGTTGAAATTAATCGATCGCAAATGATTCGCGTGAATTCATTACGCCAGACGCGTATTACGTCGCGTGCGTCCTTGAAAAAGACGGCCCGTATTAGCAGCATGCCAGCGAATATCCTGGAGAGATCTTTCAGATTGAAGATGTAATGGAACTTGGACGGTGTCGGCGGCAGATCCACAATGACAATCTGCAAAGCGTCAAAGTACAAACATCGGCATTGACAGCATTAAAATTATTAAAATTATCATTAAAATTGTGTATTATGCAAAATTACTCCCATAAAACGTACTCGAAGAAAAAGAATTCGTTTTGACTGCCGCTCTACATAAATTCAAGTGCTGCATAAAAATCAAGGCAGATTTATGAAGTGCCAGTTCGGTGGGTCAGCGAACCGAATGCAGTGCGCCAGCAATGCGGTAAATTAAATTTGTCTTAAAGCATGAAATTGCATACAAATCAAAATTATCTCGTTTTCCAATATGCATTCAAATGTTCGCCCTGCGGTGCCCACATGGCTCCCCTCCACGCAGCTTGCCACCGCTTCCGGCGCAGTTCGAGCGCACACACACATTCGCCACAGCGCACATTTAATGCTATCATCATTACAATTTTTGACGTCGGCATTGCTGCGAGTCACCGGCAAGGCAGAGCAGCGCAGCGGCAGCGGAGCGGCCGTGGTGCAGGGGAGCCAGTAAGAAACACTATAAGTAACGACGCTGTTATTCAAATAATTCACTTTACGCCATTGCGCCGTGCGTTCGAGGTGCGAGACAGCGGCGTGCGAAGTGAGCCATGAGAACACGCAGACTGGTGTGCAGGTGCGAGTAAATCATTTCTGGCTGCAGCGCCGCCTCGCGTAGCAGCAGCCAGATGCCGAGCCGAACGAAATGAACACAAACCAAGCCAAACAGAAAGCCAAGTAGCAAGCGGCATGCTGCGCTACTTGGGCTTCGGTCAGCCCCGGCCCCAAAGCCCCACAACCTGCACCACCACAACGGCCGACTGCGCTGTTGCTGCGATTTATATACACAAAAGGGTTGTGAGAGTACAACGAGCGCCGCACCTAGAAGGAATACTCAGGTAATTAAGAATTCGATCAACTTTTGAATTTACGTAATTACACTGTTTAACAAATAAATACAAATTTGTGATCGCCGACATTTGACTGGAATTTTCAAGCTAATCACATCGAACCTAATTACATCAAAGCTAATTACATCAATCGGAAAGTGAAATACAAAATTGGTAAAATATAAAGGGTTTTGACATATGGCAGCATTCTCATAATAAATGTTGTAAATAAATTTTTTTATTTAAGAAATGCTCTATCCACGTAAAAAATTATGTTTACGATAACAACAACAACATTGGAGTCGTCATACTAGATAAATACAAAATTGAGAAAAATTGAAGAAAAAAGAACAGCTTACAACATTATGCAATGTTTTCCCATTTAACGTTGTTGATTTCGAATTTTATCGTTTGAGGAAAATTAATCGAATTACAGTAATTTACAGTGATTTTTATATATACATATTCATAGTTTGAGCTATTTGAAAAGGGAAATAAAACTGGTTTTGTTGCACATCAAATGTTGCCAACTTCTAAGCCATGTCGTTCTGCAATACTTTTTTTACTTGAAAGGGACCTGCTGAAAATCATGATCGGTTTATTTATTTAAGGATCTCTGTTTAATTGGTCCCTACGTCAAAAAAGAATAAACAAGAGCTGCAAGGTTGAATAAGAGGAGAAAAGGACTTTCAAAGAGAAGAAAGATTTAGGTGGGGGAATTGTTCTCTGGCAACCCGGGGAATCTATCTATCTAACTATTTACAGTTAATTTAGCTTTGTTGGTTTTGTCAGCAGGAGATATGAGTCCAACACATTGTGGTTTCATGATGGGACTCTTTGCCTTTCGAGTGCCCTTTTTGGAGTAGCTACGAATATCTGCTTCAAGCCTATCTTCAGCTATTTGGTATATAAAACACTGTAGCAATCCGAAAAAAGGAAACATTTTATAAAGTCTAATAATTTTCAAGGTAACGTGAAATGTCTAGGTTTTTTTTTTAGAAGCTCCATTTGCAAAAAAAAATTTCAACACTTGTCTACATAACACTTTCAAATGAGATTCTCGGCCTGGTCAATATTTTCGGATTTATCTATGTTTGTTCTTATTTATTTCTTCTTCAGTAAATTTCTCAATTCACTCATTCAGCGATTTTAAACTTTAATGATATAAATCAACAGAGTTAGAAATATTATAAAACTGAGTTAAGTAAACTTGTGTTTTCTTGGGATATAAAATTACATACAATCTCAAAAATCGGTGTAATCTTATGCCTGGACATCTTTTGTGTACAAATACTACTCGTAGGTATATGATTTCAGAAATCAACAAATTCAATTCATTATTAATAAGAATTTAGCGCAATGCTATTGAAGAAATTTTAGTAATTATTTCTGCTTTGGTCCCGTGTTGGAATTGAATCTTTTGTCGATTTTCCTCCAAAGAATTTATGTATCTGTGCACTGCCCTGCTTGGCGTTGTATTTCCTCAATCCTAGCACTGTGACTGCAGCGCAGCAGCAGCGGCCGTGAGAACGGGTGCGCGCGGCAGTGCGACGGTGCGGCAATCGCACACCGACCGACAAATGCATTTTTATCTGCAACGCAATGAAATGCGATAATATTTTAGTGTCAACAATTGTTAAAAGTACCATAAACTAATGCAATTCCAAAGCATCCAATTGGTGTGATACGCGCCGTGGTTGTTATTGCTGCTGCTGCTGCGAAAGAGAGAAGTGCAGTCAACTATAAATTCCGTAGTGCCGATGGCAACCATCGCCGCGACGAAGGCTTCGTAGCCACCCATTCATGAGGAGGAACCGCCGCAGCAGAGAGGAGAAATGTCGAGCGAAGGGAGCTGAGGTGACAGGAGACAACCAGGAGTGAAAGAAAATGCAAAAGTTCCTAATGCTGCGCGACCGGAAGTGCATAATCGAGTCTCCACATACAAACAGCTGTACGCGCACAGACACATACATACATACATACGCAACATGCATGCGACGCATTGTCACCGAACGGCGTAAAAGGAAAAAAATCGCCGAGCACACACATACACATTCGTACATTTACAGACAGAGGACAAATGCACACACACACTTATTTGTTGTGGAGGAGAAAGGGCAAACGTGGGAACTGCAATGAGGGCGAGACAGCTGCAGCAGCTTCAGCGACATCGTTCAATTGGTACTTAAGGACACGGGTCGAAGAGCGGCACTGGACCGCACATTTATTACCCGCTACATGAACTACGACACGCTGTCTGCCCGATTGGTTGTGCACACAACCGAGTAAGCGTCAGGGCCGACAGTAGGACCATTTTTATTATATGAATTTGCACTCGTGCACCGCGTCGCGCCAAACGACGAATGCCAGCCGTCTGGTTATCACTTTGCGTACGCCCCTCGCCGCTCCGCATCCCACTGGCCCTTATTCATTGAATAATTTCGATTGTGCATAAACCATTTGGCAACAGCAAATAGAGAGCAGCGATGGGCGCTTATGAAAAATTGTCCTTATTTGCATATGTAAATCGATTACCATAAATTCTCAAGTGTAATGTGGCAGCTTACCCGCACAGTGCGCAGTGCACACGACAAAGAAATCATCAAACAAAAAAGCGCAAACAAACATTAAAGACAAATATGTACTACATACAAACAAATGTGTTGGGGTGAGATTTCGGAGCGTACCTTGAACAGTCGCAGCGTAATGTCGACCACAATGTCGGCCAACACGAAGAGTTTCTCATTGAAGCCGCCCGTCTGCAGATGTCCCTTGAATATGGAGACGTAGATTTGGTGTAGGGACTCGTCATTGGGAAAGACAATGTTGTACACGGAGAACATGGATATAAAACGCGGATCAACTTCGTTGCGTCCGCCGCCCGCACAGCCCATCGCAGCGTAGAACGTCAGATCCTTGAATTTCTTCCAGTTGAGGTCCTTGTCGCGATCATACATGCCGCCGCGTTCGAAGAACAATTTTAACAGCGCTATGGGCTGTTGGGTTCCGTAGCTGCATTGACATTGAAATTTTTGTAATCATTTTGCTATGCAGGCGGTTTTTATAATTGAGCAACATTAAGGGGATTCCGTTGAACAAAGGTGGGCATTATAAAATAGTAAGTTAGTAGTAGCCTAGACACTGATGCCCACTTATGTCCTGTTACGGAATTCCCATCTCTTATGTATATGTAAGTCTTCTGCAAACATTAGCTTTGCTACGAATGTGCAAAGTGCTTGGGAAATCTGTCCACTAGACAGTTTGGTTTTGCGGAGCGTCTCATTGAATTGGAGTCCGGCCCCAGCAACGACACAGGATGTGTTCTACTTCATGCTATATGAAGTATCCCTATGGTTGACATGTGCTTGCTAACCCTACAGCGCCCGCTCAAGAAACTTCTGACAACTCGGATACCAGTTCTATTGAGCATCCACATGGGATTATGTGATATTTCTTTGTCTATTTGTTATAATTGTTTCGACAATTCTATTAGATCAAGATTTGCCCGTAAGTGAATTTAAGGAACCCACAGTTTTACGAAAGAATGCTAACGATTTTTTATAGGACATTATTCTTATCCCTTAATCAGCACATATGAAAAACTCCTATAAAAGCGGGAACATTGGCTCTAGACAGGCATAGACAATTTGAGAAAGAATATTCTCAGTAATGCATACGTGCACTGGAATATTGTGTTAAGTTCGTGTGTAAGTACTACAACTGTGCCGTGAAATCATTCATCTTTAGGAGTAACGAAAACTAATCTCAATCATGCTACAGTACGATTAACTAACTTGAAAAGTCGGGGCCCTTGGTTTCGTCTTTCGACACATAACAACTCGTCTGTGTGATAATAAAGTTCGTCATGAAAACAATCAAATCTATCTTACTCGGAGACAGTTTTTACGAGCATTTCTGAGCGGCTCCAGAGGCCGAGTAGCTACTAATAGTAAATTTTACTTTCATGTTGATTTAGTCAAAACTCCAACCATGACTGTGATGGACATGGTGTCAGCCCCGCTGCTTCAACTCTAACCAAATGCTTACGGAATGTGCATCCAAAGATGGTAGACGAAAGAGTGTAAAGTTCAGTCTCCTGGCAATAATCAGACTTCAGATTTACTTTTTCCCTAAACTATTTTCAAGCATGTTTTCATAGCCACACTGCAATATTGTTGGCATACATATTTCTAATAAAGCCAATGTGCTCTCTCTGAAATTTATATTCAAAGTAAGTGCAGCTGGCAGCTTGCGACCAGAGTATTTAATAATATATTCTGCAATGCGCTTTAGCAGCCGAAATGGGAAAGCGTTCGTTGAAAATTTGGCCAAAAATGTAATTTCGTTTGATCTTACTCGTCAACTTGTGGCATGTTCATGTCATCGATGAAGCAGGCAATTTTCTTGCCTATCGGTGGGCCGTACGTGTCCTTTGTGCGCTTCTCTACGGCCGCCTCGAGCGTGCGCTGCACATCCAGCGACGAGGTTCTCGATGAGAAATTAATATTCAGTATGATCTGCAAAAATCGAGCACAAAAACGCCATCGAGGGCAAATACCATCAGCACTAATACCGGCCGCACCGAAGGACACTAGTGTGCGAAATGATGCGTGTGCGCGCGTGTTAGTTTGTGTGTGTGTGTGTGCGGTAGCAAAACGAGTGACAGCGGCAACGCATTTAATAAAGTGCACAACGCAAACAAAGTGAAGCACTTGTGCAATGCTCCTACACACTCACTCACACGCACACGTGCACACACGTGTCGGTGCGCCTCTGCCATAATTGAGAACTCACATTCGAATCCGGATTTAGATTACGTAAATACTGTGAAATCATGGCGGTCTTTGATGTGCCGGCCTCGCCAACCAGCAGTACCGGCCGCTTGATCTAAACAACGGACGCAATCAATGGCGATGGATGATGTGTGATGCACAGCCGCCGACGGGCGACAGGCGACGAGCAGCGCACATGGAAATAAGCAAATAATATTAAAATCTGTTGCCGCGGTACGGATATCGCAACAGCGCGCTGCCTGATCAGCCTCGGTCGGTCGTTCGACCGGTGCATTGTTGGGCGGCATGCAACACTTGTTGGGCGTCACACCGACCGGCCGACCAGTGCAGCGCAACCACAGCCCATCGCACTCACATCACTCATTAGCGCCAGAATATTGTCGGTGCGGGTGCTGTCGACAGTCGGCACCAGAATTTCGCTGAAGTTCATTGACGGATCGTGCACGTACTCGCGCACCACCCACTCCCAAGCTATCCAGCACCCCTGCTGTCGGCTGTAGTAGTACTCGTAGAGGGTTTCCTTCGAGTTGGGCAGCTGGCCGCCTGTCGCCGGCTTCTCGTGCGAGTCCGTTACCATGGGGAAGCCAGAGACGCGTTTCACGAACTCATCAAAAACGGGCTTGTCATGCTCGATGAGGCACGCACCCAGCGAGGCATAAACGCACTGTTGGCAAGAGACAGAGACGAAGGCAAAAACAGATACCAAAAAATATTATCACTAAAATGGCATTTTAATTAACTTGTGAGGTGAGTGTCTGTGTGTATGCGTGTCTGCCCATGCGTTCTGCTATGCTTTGCAATTTGGATAATGAATACAGCTTACAGCTAAAGCAAAAAAGTAATAACTGCACAGGCCTATCGACGTCATGGGACGCGGCACTGAGTGCTGTTGCGCTGGAATCAGCGAGCGATGATATTACAGGTGCAGCTGTCCCACTCGAACCAGTGGTGGCACGACCTCAATTCAAATTTGATTCAACTTGATCCACATTGCATGCCGAATATGTTTAATGCTTTATGGAATGATTGAACATGTTGAGTTCGAAGGTAAACATTTTAGAAAAAATAAGCAAGCGAAAAAGGTCAAAGGAAAAATTGGCTTTCTTCAAAGTGAGTTTCTAAAAATATTAATCAGGTTTTCTTCCTTCCTTTTTTGATAAATTGCCAATTCATACACACATAAATAATAAAAGGAAATAAGGAAGTAATAATAATAAAGGAAAGGAAAATAAAGCAAATAATGTAATAAGGAAAATGTAACGTTAAGACTATCAGCATTAACAAAAAAAACTAAAACAACGATCGCAATTAAGGCTTGTAAGGTTCGTTGTTAAGTTTAAGAGTTTAACTTGATGAAATTTAAATCTGAAAAATGTAAGCATTTTATTTGCAATCTTGTTTTACATCGCTTATCACTCATCACTTTCATCATAACTATTCAAGTGGGCCGCATAGCACTCAAGTGTTGTGTACCGAACATGCCCCTTCACCTCACCTGTATGAATCCGCACTCGATGGAATCGTTGTCGTAGACAATGGCCTGCGGCGCGTCCGTCTTGTCTGACGTGGTGGCGTATATTGGCAGCAGAGCGTCGTAGGAGTTACAAAACTGCACCACCATATTCAGTTCGGTCTGCATGATGACCATTTTGAGGGGATTGCCCTGCGTGGAGCCGTCTACGCCCTCCAGTATGAAGCCGATGGATTGTATTATGAGCTTCTCGAAAAAGTCCTATAAACAACGCAACGCAACAAAGTGGGGTTGAGCTGAGTGCTAATGGAAAGCTACGCAAACAACTAACATCCAATATTTCATGTTCACCGGCGGGACGCGTTAATACCCAGCGCTGCCAGTACGGAGCGTAGCGCAGATTTTTCGGATCCACATACACCATGCCGGCACGCGATACGGTGGCGGGCGAGGCATACCACAGATTGCCCACCTGAAGAGTGCAAAAGGTGGTGGTGAACAATTTGAAATCAGTTGGGGGAGGGGGCAGAGTGCATGGCGTGCAGGTTGCGGCTCGTTTTTTATTCCGGTCGTGCTTTTTTGTTTAAGACAACAAAGCTGCCGGGGCCAAGTCATCACAAAGCGATTTGTCTTGACATCAAATAAGCCGCCACCGGTGAGCGCATGCTGCAGATTTGTGTCCTTGTACGGGCAGGTGACGCTGCGGCATCTGACACGTCGTTTTCACGCGAAACGCCCCAAAAGCAAGCAGCCATTGGACCGTCGCGTTGACTGTCAGCCAGTGCCCGCCATGGCTCGTGTCCCAGTTGCGACACACTCACCTCGAACAGCAGCGCACAGTAGTTTTCCAATCTGATGCGTTCGCCGTTCGCTAATGTCAACAGCTTATTATCGTCCATAACGGAGTTCATGTTCTCGATCCACAGCGCATCCACGTCGCCGTCGAAGCAGACGTAGCGGCGCTCCTGTTGGGGAACGAATGCATTAGGCCGATTGTATTAGTTCGCAGCCGCAAATGTGCGGGCGGCAGAGCGGTCGGTTGGCACTCGCAACGCTGCCACACTGCAAGGTCAGCGGGAGTGGCGGGCGCGCTGGCTGGCAGCTGAACGGGTGAAGGATGGATGCATTGCGGCGCATTGACTGCATTGACTGACAACGCAATCACACTCGCCGCGTACCAGCGTGGATATTGTTTTGCGGTGTGGCAGGAGGCACAGCTGCTGCGCTGTGCTGGGATTTATTAGCGCAGCTGGCAAGTGTGACTTCCGCTCGGATGGTTGCTCGGGCTGTTGCAGCGATGTGTGGCCGTTGAGTGTGGTGTCGTCTTCTGCGCCACACTGACGCCAAACCCATGCGGCGCCACATCAGTGCTGCTGACATTGAAAGCAGCGCTTTGCTGGCTGACTGACAGTTGGCAGGGCACGGGGTGCTATGTGAAATGACATTTGTGCCGTGTACCAGCAGGAACTAAGCGCGTTTGCAAACGTTTGGCCCCCCGTGAGTCGAATGGTGTCGAGTTACATTCTCTCTTATTTTGTTTCCTTTCAAATCATTCTTGGAATTTTCGTCGATAGATGCAGCAGTTGGCATTGACACGAAATCTGCATTGGTTTGACTTATCTACAGTTGAGTTATCGACAATGCCGCTTAAAGAAAATGCGCTGAGGTCGTCAGAGATATCAGACTAGAAATTGAGAGAATATGCGGAATTTTTGCTCTGCAAAAGAAATTGCAATTTTCGAGAAACTAGGTATGCACAGCGAAGTGCAGCTTGGCTGCTGATAGTCGGATGGACTATTTCTTAGATTTGTTAGTTTGTCATCTTAGCCAATGGTCACCGTGTTGCAGTTGTTAGCGCGGAAGACCGCAGGTTCGAGGGTTATGGGCTCAAGTTAGCACATCAAACCGGCGCACAATAGAGATAGGTTTTCTTATAATATAGGTTTTCTTTCTTACTCTCAGCAGACGATAGGAAACCTCTAAAATTAAAAGAACACCTTCTGTGTAAGTCCCTTGCATTCACGTTAGAAGTTATTCGGTGATAGTCTGCCACACTTCGTTGCCGAATATCGAAACGATGTGGCCGATTCTAAACCAGAAAAAGACTTTGAAGCTTCTCACGGTTTAATTTTATAGCCGATCTGCATCCTGACGTGAGCTGTCACGGACTATTGTGCTAAACGCTCGATTTATTTCAACGAGACCAGTACATAAATTGCAATATTCTGAAAGAATTCATTCTGTAGACTGAATAAATAAATAAATAAATAAATAAATAAATAAATAAACAAATAAATAAATAAATTATTCTGAAGTAGCAGAATGGTCATCATTAATATAGATGAAAAATACCCAGCACAAAGGCTAATGCTCCACTGACTGGACTAGCTAGATGAACCCCCCAATCGCTCACTGAGTGATCTTTCTAGACCAGCAAGCCGGACGCTTACCTAACCTGACCCAGGCTAGGTTAAGTTAAAGAAGGGATGTGTGCACTTGCACTTCCGACTGTGAATCTCTGTTAGTTAGTATCCATTGTCAAGCCCATTGTGTACTATTTAACAGTAATGTAAATGAATTATTATTTTATTTTATTTTCTTTTTTTTAGGTTAGGTTAGGGTGGTTGCCTCTGTGTCTGTGCGGACTAACTATTTAATTATTTAGTTTAATAATTTTCTAAAGCGGCTTCTATAAACACTTTGTAGATATTTTTACTCTAGCTATTTCAAAGAAACAATTAAAGCAAAGGAATTTTTTGTTTTTTAGTTGGGGTTTTCAATCTGTTAAACCCTAATTAGCCATGGTTGAGCTGTGCAGCTGAAAAGAGATAAAGTTGAGTAGGTGGCAATTGTAAAATTGTCACTTAACATTCGTAGTGGCGCGCAAATTGCTGCCAGCAGCTTTGCGCCGCCAACACGCGCACCGCCACCGCAAACGCTCTCCGCACATTTGCGATGAAAAGCGAAAATTGCTCTGGTCACACAATGAATATGCGTGTGTGTTAGTGTATATGCATGTGTGTGTGTGTGTGCATATGTATGTGTTAGGGTGTGCATACGTCGCGCTCCGTTGGCCTATTCATCTCGCGGAATATATTCGAAAATAATCCATCAATCCAATCGCGTGTGTCCATATCGAGGTAGCCGTATAATTCGATCACCGAGCAGGCCTATAATGCAAATTTTTAAATTAAAATTAACAACAACAGCAGCAACAACAAAATCCAACCAGATGCGAGTTGGATATGTGTTCATTTTGCAATAACAACAGCAGCAGCAACAACAACAGTCATGGCACCAACAGCACCAACAAAAAAGTGCCAAGCAATTGAGGTATTTTGATGAAATTCATGAAAAATTCGACGAGCACCGCAACCAAATTATTTAAACAAAAAACTGAAATATGTGTAAAATGAAAGAGCAGAAAGAGACAGGGGAGAGAGAAGGAACTCGCTCGAATGCAAATTAACAAAAATACCAAGCGGGCAGCGCAAAAAAGTGGGTAGAAATTTAAATGAATTTAAATGAAATGCGGTAAGTTGTGGTAGGGTGCGGACAATAAATACACACACATGTACCTACATTTGTACGCATGTACATATGTACGCATACATATGCATGTGCGAGTGTGTGCGGATGGCCGAATGGCAGGTGAAATGGTAAAAAGCAGTAAAACGTATGTTGAACTTAATTTTGCGCATACATTCGCCGGGCTTAATTTACTGACAGCTCGCATTTAGTCGAGTTCGGACTCGTTGCGGCAAAGGGTGATTTTGAATTAACTTGACCGGCAGTTTGAACGGGAGGGAGCGAAAAATGTCTTACCAGATTATGAATTTTTTGAAAATATGTGTTTTTATGGATCACTCACTCGAATAAAATGCCGATGAAAGCAGAAGTATTAACCAATCCCTGTTGTTTGTCTATGGCGTCATTAGTGGCTCTGTTAACGGTCCTTTGTTTTTAGGTGAAATTGTCTTTAATATTCCTGTTCCGGTACTGCGTCACTACGTTTTGTTTGTAGTATGTGTGTCACAGTGTCAATGAACCATCAATTTTTTCCCTTTGAGAACGGAATAAAAATAGCAAGGTAGAATTCTCCCTGTATATGGACATTTCAGAGATGGATTTTGGTGTGGGAGCAGGGATGGGCTCATAGAAATTTAATCTTTGAAGTGCTCTCTCTAGTGAATTTTTTAGTTTTCCCTTTTTGTCTTTTCGAAACATTTCCAATTAAATTCTAGAAATCTGCTAGTAACACTGTTAAGGGGGAAAGCCACTGTGACGGGTCAAAAATTAGTGATTTTAAACATTTTTTTTGACCGAGTAAATATAGGAATTTTTGGATCGGGTTTTTTTTATTTTATTAAGCACACATCTAATAATATTTCCACAAATTTTTATTAAAAAATATTAAATAGTTTAAACAATAGAGATGATCCCGTAGCGCTTGAAAAAAAATTCCCCCTCCATGGCGGCATCGATTTCTCAAAAACCCGTACTCAGAAAAAAATAAATAAAATTTTATTGTAATCTGTATGAATGTAGCTATCTTTGTACGTAGCCGTTTTTTTTTATTTTGATTTTTCACAAAATGGCGACCGATTGAAAATATTTCCATGTTTTCGACCTTGTTTTTTTGGTTTTGAGACAGTTTAAAAAATAGTAAAAAACAAAATTTTCCAAATCGGCTACGCTTAACCTTAACCACTACTAAGACGAACAAAAAAAAAAAAAATTAGAAATCGGTTCATAATTGTTCGAGTTATTGATGCCGCCAGTTCAAAAAAAGTCGTTTCGAGAAAAACGCGTTTAAAATTTTGAGTCCATTTCTCTCGTAATGAAACCATGTATCTTTTAAAATGTTCATAGCTATATTAAACTATCGAGTCCTGGACCATATGACTTGAAATTTTGTACACATATTTGTGAATATATAAGCTTTGATTTAAAACAAAAAAAAAAAATTTTTTTTTTTTACCCGTCACAGTGGCTTTCCCCCTTAAACTTTTTGTCAGTTGGTTCAATAAGCAATTAATTCATGAAAACAATGCATACTTAAACATTTTAAACATTATACATAAATGCTTGAAATATCTCGAGTCGCATCAGCTGATTTTCAAATCGAATTGAGAATTTTTAACCGTTTTTACGCAATTTCGAAGCGACTTGAAAATTTAAGAACTCATATGAAATGTGCATTGACTCGATACGCTTAAAATGTTCGAGGCGATTTGAAATCGTATTTATACCAGGGATCGAAAATAACTGTTATTTTACAATTTTCAAATCAAAAAGGCATAACGAAAAAAATGCCGGAGGACTTTTTCAAATATACCATTATGATCGTAAGGGCCTCAGCTTCACGAATATTAAACGACTTTTAAATTTTTTACTTTTACTATAAAAGTTAAAATTAACTGTTATTTTTTGCCTTTTATCATTTCAGCCAAAAATAACTGTTACTTTTGACTTTTATTTTATCGGTCAAAAATAACAGTTATTTTGTGACATCAATTGATCAGGCAATGTAAATTTTTTCGAAGGCCGTTTGACCGATTAAAAAACTTCTGATACCATTTGTTTCGTTTCAGCAGACCGCACATTCTGAATTATAAGACTTGTGCGATGAAAAAAATTGTATCAAAAGTTTTTTAGTCGGCCAAACGGCCTTCGAAAAAATTCAAATTGCCTGATATAATTGACCGAAAAAATAAAAGTCACAAAATAATTGTTCTTTTTGACCGATAAAATAAAAGTCCAAAGTAACAGTTATTTTTGTCTAAAATGATAAAAATCACAAAATAACTTTTATTTTTGCCGGGAAAAATAAAAGTTAAAAGATAACAGTTAAAATCTGACATTTTTGATAAAAACCATAACCGGTACGGTCCCTGGTTTATACGACTATTAACTCATAGCGACTTGAACTGTCGTACAAACGCGATAATGGAATCAAAATAAAATACATTTTTACAAAAATTGTAGTATCAGTATCAAAATATTTTTTAAATGTAATTTTTTTATTATAATTGTGAATAAGAATCAATTTCAAAAAGTCAATGTAACTTCTTCATTCGACGTTATTGCAATATTACATTTTTTTGCAATAAATAATCAAACTGCGATTTTATATGGAAATGTTATTGATAACAAGAATGCCATATTGATAGCAATGCACTTTCACATTGTGTGCAACAAAGAATTATTTTGTATGCATATAGCTAGTTTTTTCTGCTAATTCATATAAACGAAATACTGAAACATGGAAATACCATAGCAAGGAGTACAGAAATAGAAATTACGTTCACATCATGCCCATGGTGACTTTTGAATGATTGACAATTTCAATTAGACAATTTACAAAATCCACTACCGAAATAACCGGAAATACCTTACGGTGTGTGTTTCCGGTTTGTCATTTGCCCAAAGTCAGCTGCAGGATCGAGTTAGCCAGGATGCCAGCTGCCACCAGCAACTAACAGCAAATACATACAGCGGCAATGGACAAATGTTTAAGAAGCTGTTTTTGTAACACCCAAGTAAAATCAACACCAACAACAACAACAAAGCCACAAGCGTTGGTTTTGATGGTGGTGTGTCGGTGGCACCGATGCCAGCGAGAATTGCAACAAAAGCTTTGCACTTTTTTCGTCGACTGTTGTTGCCGCTTGTTGGCGACTGCTGCCGTGGACTCACCTTGGGGTTAAGTGTGGTGCACTTGGTGGGCAGGCCCATGTGGCACTGTGCCTTAATTAGTGTATTTATGACGACAGTCTTGCCGCCACCTGTTGGCCCAACAATCATGGTCGAGTGTCGGGTCATCATGGTCTCGTACATTTGCACCACTTTGTCCTCCTGCGGGGTGGCACGTTGCGCCCGGCATCGAGGCGATTACACCAGCGGCAACAACGCAGTGCAGTGCAGTGCAGTGTCCAGTTCAGCGACCAGTCAAGTCATGCCATTTTTGTTGAATATTTCATATATTATTTGCGGATGAAGAGGGGGAGAGAGAAAACAGAATTTTAAAGTGTATGAGAAATTTGCAGTTTTTATGCGTTGTGTCGTTTAGTTAGTTTATTTTTCTTTGCTGAAAGCTGCAAATGCTTTTATTTCCTGCATAGCGCTCATTGTGTCCAGGACGGACGCAATTTGCGATGTGTCAAAGTGTCAGCTGTCGACGGTGATGCACAAAGAGAAAATTCCTTCTCATCAACAACGCATTTAGGGCATTCGGTTTTTTCTTACTGTTCGCATTTGAAATATGTGTGGCGGCGGAACTGATGGGAAATGTACAAAGCGTTTAGCCAGCTCAACGTAAATGGACGTGATGACGAGCTTCTCTCCAGAAGCTTCTCACATTTTTCTACTATTGAAAATATATACTTAAAAGTGCTAAGGACTCATCAGGATGTGCATTGCTAGAGTTGACCACAAGTTCGCTAGAGGAAATACTAAAAAGGTGTGGCGAGTAGTGATATACAAAAGTATTAATCTTACACACATTTTGATTTTAAAAAGGTCTCTGAATTCTTTGAAATGTGAACTCCTTTTTGCAACAATCAACTATTGAAGAAAAAGGAATTAGTACCTACAATAATGATTAGAATAATTTTGTAAGAAATCCTAAACATTTTTAGACTTGGCAACTCTGATGGAATAATTAAATGTTTAATGACAGATTAAGAGGATTACACCTCGTTTTTATTTAAAAACAAATTAAAAAAAAATGTTCTCATTAAAAAGTATGTTTTATAAGTATCAATAAATGGAAATGATTTTCGTTGAAGGATTTTTACGACTTAAGATGTGACCTGAATTAAAAACAGTGTTAGAAATTGCTTTAGAAGACTTTTGATAGTAAATATAATAATAAAGAACTTTTCACCATTACTTACCAGATTTAAACCTTAAATAAGCTGATAAAAATAAAATGATTTGTTATTCTAGTATTATCGTACCTGATCCGCTAGCAAAATATAGCCATCATTGGCCAGTATATAGCGGACAGCCGCGTTGAAGTCCGGGTAACCAATACGTGGGCAGTCAATTCCCGGAAATAAGTCCTGTTATCAAAATTGAAAGAAGAAGATAGAAGTTAGACTGCAGGGAATTAAGACCAAACTATATATTATATACAGATATAGATTATATATGAATGGAAACGATCATAAAACTATTTTAAACATGATGGCTATTCTAAAATATGGAATTATGCGGCTGGCACTGCTTGTTAGAAAAGTGCAGTCAAGAGTAATATTTTTTTATTTTGATGTTGTTTTAACGGGAACCCAAAACCACAGCCTTTCGTCCAAAGCATTCCTTATCGATTTACACAGTAGACACATAATACGATGCATAAGAGATACATTTTGATATTCCCAACAACAACGAGCTGTTTAAAAACATGGACGTAACACAGCGAATTAACATCCAGCTCTGGCTTGGCCATGTCTGCCGTATGGACGATGAAGCTCCGGCGAAAAAGGTGTTCGATGCGTAGTTTGAGGTCAACGACAAAGGGGGAAGCCGTGTCTCCAGTGGAAGGTCCAACTTGAGGAGGCCCTAACATTTCTTGGTGTGACCAGCTGGGCCCGGTAACTGGTTGTTATGGCCAGTTAAGTAAGAAGTGTCTTACAAGCAGGACTTCAAATTGGCTTAAGAATATAATGTGGACTGATGTCGCCTTGAACTTATTCTCAATTATATCTGAGGCTGTTCTAAGCTCTGGCAAATTCTTTAATGAGATTGTCAACCATTTAAATATATGTGCTGCTATGTTGGGTACAAAGGTATTGGTATATTTCAAGCAGCAGAACAGATGAGCTCGCCCAGTGGCGCACTAAGCAAAACATCGACCAGAATCGAGCTAATTTCGATACACCCCGTTGTTGTTGTAGAAATAACAAAAGATAGAATAAGCCATGCAGCGTGTTAGAGTTGATCAACAATATAGATCACAAATCTTTTCCCAACTTATCTGAGATGCATTTTTTATTTTTTAATGAGCCCCAACGCGCAAGAAATATCGCTATCAATGCGTTGTAACCGTTATAAGAGTTCCCTACGAGTCATTGTCAGATAAAACAAGAAAATGTTGGCCTCGTAGGTAGTAACTTTTGCAGCTGCTTTTCTACTCGATCAAAACAGAGACTTTACTGCGCCTCCTCTGCAAATGTTCCGCACTCGCTGTCAGACACAGAACCCACTGGGGTTGTTACTTTTCGATGTTTTGTTGCAATGAGCTGAAACATGTTTATAGTTTGCTATATAAGATTCATAAACATCTGCAACTCGTTCCGCTAGCAGGGAAAACTAGGGCCCAGCATAGTTAATAAAGCGTGGCATCACAATGTGTTCCCTTCTGGGTCAGCCTCCTAATATATCATAATCAATAATCATAATAATTATATCAATGGTTTATGCATTCAAAAGTTATATTTTCATGTTTTCCTCTCAATGTTCTTACGTTTCACTTTAGTTCACTTCAGCCACCTTAAAAACACAACTAACGACGAAACTAACAAAACTAACAAAACGAAATTAAATTCTAGCTTTTTAAATTCAAAAGTGGTGCAAGAAAAAGTAAATACAAAGCAATATCAATAACAAAATACATTAGAAACTTCAAAGGCACAAAGAGCCGTAGGTAGATTTGTCGAGCTGTTGCGGCGAATTTGCCTTCGAGGAGTTTATGCAGACGTGAAAGACAAAGTTAACATCGTTTTACAAATGCCCCAATACACATGCAATTAAATACTCGACGCATATACGCAAACATGGCAACATTAGCAATAAGCAGCAACAACAACGGCATATCCTTAGAAATTTCAATGCGTACAATAGCGTTCACATTATTTTAGGAGAAATTGAACCGGTGCTGTGCTGAGTTGCTCACTACTGCCTCACTAATGGCACAACCTTGCCTTCAACCATCTACATATACAGGGTGACCAGATGTTTGTAAGTGTGTACAATTTTTTAAGCATATAACAAGGCGTCAAACCTCTCTGGAAGTCTGTGAGATCGGCGAGTATCCTAAAAAATCATTACTTTTATCAAACCTAAACTAAACTCCGACTGTCATCGCTAAGGACCCAACAGGATCTATGCGTGGCCTTGCTGGCAGCCAGTATAACCCAACCTACTAGCATATTCGTTCCTCCCTCAGTACGGCCATCGTCATGATGAGCTTTCATGTATAGCTGAATATTGTGAGAAACTACCAACCAGGCAAACATATATTTATGTATGCTGTTCATTCCGGTCACCCTGTCTTCTGTGTGTACAGGCCTATAAAGATTATGAATGATAAACATTTTAAAGTGGACCACTTAAGAGAGAGAACAATAAAACGCTCGGGCCTAGCTTAAAACTTATTGTCTCGACTAACGTTTGTTTACATATCTTTGGCATGTAAAGCGCCATCACCCACATTATCTACATGACTTTATTACCTATTCGCAATTATGCCAACGCCAACGAGCGCCGCACCGCTCAACAGTCGCTGCTCACCTTAATAAGGCCCAAAAATAACGGCACATCTTCAAAGACGAACTTTGGAAAGTTCATGTCACGCAGCACACGCATTAGTACAACAGCCTCGGGCAGATCCTCCGATTGTCGTTTCATCACGCCCGCCATACGCAACACCGAATTCAGCGAGCGCAGGCCCCAGTCGTAGTGGCACTGCTTGGAAAGCTGCTCCTCTGCCAGCTTGTACAGCACAGTCATCTTCTTTGCGAGAACCTTTAAAAAATAATTACCGTTATTATTATGAAAATTTGGATACTGGAAACTGCAGTCGCGTGCGCCGGATACGGCAGTGCTCAGTGGGTGCGGGTGCGAGTGGGTGTGCACTTGCGGCGCAAGTGCTGCGCTGCGGTTTCGGCTCAGCAAAACTTACCAAACTTAATAATCTTATTATTGTTATGATGACATTCGAGTGCAGGCATATGGAGACCATAAGGAAATTGCCAACTAGCGAGAACGGCAGCGCAACCGCTAACGGCAACCATAAACGAAGAGGTTAATGGAGCACATTTGCCGTTACTCTCCCCGACCGCACCGCAGCGCTGTGCGCAGGATGTGTTATGTAAATTGTTGTGGGGCTGGTGAGAGAGAGAAGGGGAGTTGATGCGTACTTACTTTGGCCGTAAGGAATCCATCGGAGAAAAGTGAAATTAAGCAAATCAATTCCAAATCCGGTTTAATGCAGGTCACCGGACGGAAGAGCGCCTTCACCGATTCGGGCAGTTCGGTGCGGCCGGCGTAGCCGGGATTCATGGTTACGAAGACGCCCACTTTGTGGTCGAGCTGGATGTCGTTGCCTTCGAACTGAATGGCAGAGAAATGAAATCGCATTAATCTTGCTCCACATTAACATTCGGATGCGAGCAAACGTTTGCAAGGGTTGCGACACAATTGAAAAATCTTGTGCGTCTATGCGCGGGCGTGTTGAAGTAATGAGAAAGGGCGTTGCAAAGAGGAGTTGGGACAGAAATGGATGAAACTGTTAATTGTTTCTCTATTAAATGCGCCTCGGCCGTTTCCATTAATAACAAGTCGGGTTGGCTGTTGAAGCAATCTGAGCGAAGGCGACAATGATTTGTTCTCATAACAACCTCGAAAATATGTTTGCCTATTAAATAGGATGGCAGGAAGGGAATTTATGGTCATTAATTTCGCTATAAATTGATAAGCAAACCATAGACCGCAATGTGGTTTAAAAACAATATTTACGACTTTTGCATTGCGTTGAGAAACGAATGTCTTGTGGGCAATGTTTCACTCATCAGTTGAGTGCCGCAGCAGCTGGTACTGGTGCTCCTTAAATTTATATTATATATTATGATGATACTTTTTTGATAACAACCCTTTATACATCCGAGAACATTGTGTTGATTTAAGGTGAAGTGATAGTTTAAGGAGGGAAACGAATATGTTGGAAATCGAGAAATGGACCTTAATGTATTAAGGTGGGTTCAAGGACACTGAAGTGACATCTTTGACATACCGAACTTGTTGAGTTGATGTTGTCTATTTGAATTAGCTTTGTATTGATATTATTGCGTCTTTCATAAATATTCCTCCTATTCCTAAAATTCAAACCACCATCAACCACTTACAATGAATCGTTTCAATTTCCGTATGAGACCATTGCGTATTGTCTGTAGCTGAGTAGAAATCACACTAAGCACGGAGATGTCGATGCGATTGAATTCGTCGAAGCAGCCCCAGGCGCCGCATTGCGACAGCCCGGACAGAATGGTGCCGACGGCACGAAAGTCCATGCCCTCGCCACAGTTGGTGACGACACAGAGCAGTGCCATGGCTTTGGCCAAGTCCTTTACGGTTTCGGTTTTTCCTGTGCCCGCCGGGCCGGCCGGAGCACCGCCAAGGTTCATTAGCAGCGCCTGTGTAATGGTCAGGTAGATGCGATCCGTGAGCGGCGTGATGACCAGGCGCCCGTTCAGGCCCATGTATTCGTAGCCGTACTCGAACTGGCCAGAGCACTGAATCACGTACAGGTTGTCGTACAGTTTGAGCCAGTAGAAGCGCAGCTGGCTCTCCCAGCTGAATTCGCTGGCGTCCAGCACGTTGTCGCGCACGAAGCCCTCGATGATGTCGCGCGCGTGCACGTCGACAGTGGTGATGGCCTTGAACTTGAGGCGATCGTTGCGTGTCAGATTTGAGCGCACCTTTATCACCAGCTCCTCGATCTGGTAGTTTTGCTTCTCGAGAAAGTCCTTCATGGCGCGCATGTTGTTGTGGTTCTGCGCCTGGTCGAAGGCCTCCTCCACCTCGGCGGTCCACCAGACCAGGCCGGCGGCCAGGCCCACCATGCCTTGGTAGTTCAGCATCCAGTTGGGCCTAGGAGAGAGCGGACGAGGCAGGCGTGAAATTATATTAAAATGAAGCGGCGAATGAAGAGGAGAGCGGAGTAAATGAACTGCAATTGAAATAAACGGTCGTAAACGCGAAGCGGCAGCGCGCGGCCAATATGTGGCCAAGTGGCCGAATTCAATAAATGCGAGGCGGAATTTGTTGCAAGTGTGGCAGTGGCAGTGACAGTGACAGTGGTTGGGGCTGGCGGTCGTTGACTGGATATTGTGTTCTTGCAACATAATCGCTGGTAATAAAATGTAAATCGCACAAAACGACAAAATTATTCATTGCCGGCAATAAAATGTTGCGGCGCATTGTGGTCGTAACGGTCGCGAGGCGGCGGCAGCAACATGCTCAATTGGACAGTGTTTAAAAATATTTTTATACAGCACGCCCACAGCCCACACCCCGCCACAGTGCAACTCAAATAACCCATCAGCGCCAAACAGCGCCGAGCGGCCTCTCCGCGCTCACCGAGTTATTTCCAGATCAGTGCCAAAGTCGAAGACGGCACGCTTGGTGATGTAACGGTTCGAGCGTCGCATTTCGTCCAGCACGTCGCACATCCAGTTCTCAACGCGTCCCTTGGCGCGCACTGAAACGAAACGAGCAAAGCCATCAGCCAGCGCAAATGCGACGACGGCAGCGGCAGCGGCCAATGCCATCAGCCACAATATTACAAAATCATAAATAATAACAGCAACAACAACAATAACAGCAGGAACACCAACGATGCCAACAATGGCAACAATAATAAAGCAAAAGTGTAATAAGCGCAGCAGCAGTGCCGATAATCATCTTCAGCAATCGCCCCGAATCGAAAGCAATCGACGCAAGGACGACAAAGGACGTGGCACGTTGCGCTACTGGCACACGATTTGCATGGCGCTGAGCCTGGCGGCATTCGCATTCGTTTTCGGCCGCACCGTGGCCGAAATTAATTAAAAGAAATAAAAATATATGTAGGAAACTTTTTCGGAGATTTCATAAAAAGTTCAATTTTGATTTCGCAGTGCGGCGTTGCGGCAGTGGAAGCAAATAAGATGAAGTAGACGACTGCTTAGCCAATCGAACCGAATCGTTGGAAACGTAATAAAAGTGGAACACAAACTTGACACACGTCCTTGTGCGGACACAAGGTTGCTACACAAGTTGTTGTTGCTGCTGTTTTTCCTTCTAAATATTTCCCCTTATTATTGTTGCGGCATTTGCAGACGAGTGGCAGAGTAATTAAGCGGAACTGGCAGCGTTACTCACCGCTGTAGCGAAACTCCATGACCTCGCCCTCGCTGGAAATCATGGCCGTCACGATGGGCTGCTCGTTATTGTCCTTGGAGAAGCGAAGCGATTTTATGTTGTCGTACATCTGCAATAAACGAATGTATGAAAATTTAAGTAATCTCAGGCAATTTGGGACGCACAACAAAAACAGCCGAACATGTCACAACTTTGATCGTTTGCACGGCTTTTATGCAAAGTTGCAAAGCTGTGCTAAACGTGAAAATAATTGAGAAAAACTGTAGATGCCAAAGGCATAAGGGGGAAAGGACATGTGGCGACGATGACGTAACGACACATGTCGCACATAAATAGCAGCATTAACTTTTATCGAGCGCGGCGCTGGTGGAAATGCGAAAATGGCAATTCAATGCCAGCCTCCGCATGGAGCAGCCAGGACGAAACATGGCGCGAGTGGAACCAATGCTGCCAATATTTTTGAATTAACCAAATAAACTACCAAAACAAAACAAAACTAAAATTAAATTAAAAACTAATAATTTTAAAACATATCCAAACGAGACCTTGGCAGAAATTCTTGAAATTCCTTAACAGAAATATGTACTATATGTTAGTATTACACCGTGCGAAAGTCCTTAACATATAAGATTATAAGGATTTTTCTCTTTCATTTGATACCCATATTGTTATTCAAGCTCAATTTTTAAAATAATTTCTTGAAATAAACATGTCCTTGAAATTTCAAAGTCCTTTAAAAAAATCCTGACGTCAGAGAGAAAAACTAAAAAAAGCAGTTTTACTACATTTGGCCCCTAGTTCCGCGAGTATATAGACTTTTTGGTGTGTTTTGAAATTTTTTGATTTTTGTCGCACGGTGTAATCTAGCAGCAATCAAGGCAAGGCAATGGGTTGATAAATTAAACCGACAGTTTTGCCTACTTCAAAATAAATGGTAATCTGATGTTGTAAAATCAGAGCTTAGCTTATATGGTGGATGTCTCAACAATTCCCAACCAAATCATTTTCTACCAGTCACTAAACATGTATGCGACCTTGCATTGTTGTGGCGAAATACAACTTCCTTTGCGATTTGAAAGTTCTGGCCATTTCCCTTTGATTGCTTTATTTCAGTTTCATTAGTTGTTCAGATCAAATATCTGAATTGATCTTTTGGTTCCTTAGAAGCATCTCAAAATGCAAAAACCTTTGTAATTCCACTAAATTCACAGAATGATCTTTTTTAATGTAATTTAGGTTTCGATGTGGTTTGTATTGATTCGTCACGATTGCACTATGATCTCTTTCATTCACTTTTCGTCACTAGTGATGGTTCGTTTCAGAAAAGGGTTTGAAAACTAAACGAAATAAACTCGTGCGGAACCGAAATATCGAGCTTCTTTACGGGTCCCAGATGTATTAACCCATTCGGGATGACGATTTTTTTCGAACACGGTCTCCAGGAGCGAAATGTTTTTTTTCTTTGTATTGTTCATGTAAGAAAGGCTTCAGATAATTTTTAGATTTTTTGGTACACAGTAAAACCAATGCCAAATTTTGTTTTCCTGTACTTTAGAGATTTAATTAGTTCCAGAAAAATCTTATTTCGACGACTAGTTTACACACACACACACACAGTGTGCAGGCTGTCTTATAGCCTCGGAAATCCATTGCACACACACCGTGTGCAATCGGTCTCGAATGGGTTAAGGGATTTTATAATTTTGTGTGTGATACATTAAATTTCTCTGCGATTCGACAATTATGGCCTTGATTTGGAAGGCAAAAACTTCGATATATCGTTTGGTCATCTTGGAGTGAAACATCTCCGAATCGGATTTGTGTACACCAATTCTAACCAGTTCTGTTAAGTTATTTAAAGGCCATAAACTTTACATATAACTTCATGTGTAGAAGAGCTAAATATGTATATCGAAAATGATTGTTTCCGTACTTTATTTTAAAACTACACTAAAAATCTGAAACCAAATTTAAAATTAGTTTGCTTCTAGAATAATCTAAAAGTGACAGCTATCAAATGTCAAAATGGTAACATTACAGAAGTCCTTCAAAAGAAATCTTAACCCATTTTTTCAATTTCATTCTTGCCAACCCAATGGTTGGTCCTGATTAAAAACAAATTTATGAGATTAAATGGTTGAAAGACGTAAGGACAGATAGATATGGCTAAATCGTATCACTCATACATATAAACAGTTTTCCATACCGACCACGCCCAAAATAAAGGACATTACAAGCTATATTGCAAAGTGATTTCAACCTAGATGCAACAAATTAAAACCAGAACTTACTTTAAATTATAAACTATAAACTATTAACTTATGAGCCGATTTACCTTAATGATGTGATTTTGTACAGCGGCCGGATCACTGCTGCCCAATATCGACAGCAACTCGTCCGTGGATATAAAGTAGAAACGCGGAAATATGCGCCGCTTGGACTCCAGATACTCGTTCAACGATTTTTGACAGTTCTCAAGTCCGAAGCCGAGTCCCTGGATTTCGGGCAACCGTCCCGGAACAGTGCACAATGGCACCACCAGCGGATTCTTGGCACAGTCGACCATGAGCTGCAAATAATAAAGCGACAGCAGCCACACATCAATAAGCGGCGCAAATTCAGCGGGGAAAATGAAATGAAATCAAAGCAAAGCAGAGCAAATAAATCAACTAAATGTGCACTGATTGTGGCAACTGCTGCAAATGGCAAATGGGGCAGGCGAAATGAAATACCAAACGCGGCCGCAAGGTTAAATCTCAAGATTATTATTGTCCTTGTTGCTTTTGTTTTTGTTGTTGTGTTTGTTCGGAGCAAGTGCCGCCCCGACCGCGTCAGTGGTCGTCGTTTCCTAATACGCCGACAAGAACGCGTCCCCTCTGCATTTTCGCATTTACTTTGGCTTTGTACGTTTGTCTGTCTGTTTGTTTGTTTGTTTGCTTGTTTGTGGCAAAGCCAACTGCGCGTAATGCTGGCGTTGTTGTTGGTGTTATTACTGCTCGAATTTGCCACGGTCAGATGTCAACACACAAATGCGCCGCCGCCAGATCACACACACACACACACACACAAAGGGAAGTTAATACGCTTGACTACGTTCTCCATTGTGCGCTGATGATGTTTTGCATGCGTATTAAATTTACCGTTAAGTAGCGAGACGCCATATTGGCGACACAACGGCAAACTACTGTTAACTTATAGCCGTACAACGACAACGTAACTGGGAAATGCTTTGCACACACACAAACACACAGACACAGAGGCGAGCGAACTCACCCGACGGTATGCCTTGTCGATGTCATCGAATTTCTTCGCCTCTTCGGGCAACTGTGCGCGTATATCGCCCCCGATGAAGATGCCTTCCAGGTAGAGCCACTTGCGCTGCACCACCAGCCACTCGTCGATGATTTCGCCGATCAGCGACAGCGCGCGCTCCCACTTATTGACAGTCTCCAGGAACGGACCAATAAACCTGAACAGAGGCAAACGAAACGATGAGCCGGTGCACGCACCAATCGACAGTCGAACTCAAAGCCGCCGCAGGACGGACAACCACCGTTGGAAACGTGCAAACAGTGGTTTTTTTCCACCATTTTGTGCGCCGTTCGACTGCCGCATTCACTTACTGTGAGGCGCCCATGGACTGCAAGTTCATGGCGTTGTCCTCCAGCACGACGACAATCTCCTCCACCGAGCCGAGCGTAAAGCCGCGATCCTCGGTGCCCTTGTAGTGTTTGTGCGTCTTGAAGGCCATCGTAGCCCACGTCTCCTCGACCGCCCGAACGCCGCGCTCGATGGCCAATTCCTTGATCGCATTGTTCAGAATTTGCTCGGCAATATCCTGAAAGAGAGAAATCGATGCGTGACCAGGGAATGGCGCTGCGGAGGCGGCCAGGACAACCATAACTCACCTGGTATTCGTGCAGCTTCATGGCAAACATGTTTTCGAGCGTGAATCGCGCAGGCGCCATGTCGAAGAACTGACCGGTCTTCTCCATCAGCTGCAGCCAATGGCGCTCACGTAGCGCTTCGTTCTTCAAACTGACCATAAGCGGAACGGTGTTCTTGAATTGCTTCATTTGCAGTTCTAGCATTTGGCCTGCGGGCAGCATGCGCACCTGCGGGAGAAGAAGTGAAGATTACGATTTGCGTTTTAAAAGATTTCGAATTTCGAAAGAATAATCCCAGCTACACACGTCACACTTGGTTTCGAATGCGATTGCAAGTCAAAACCCTCGTTTGGTAGACATGTTGATGATCGAATTTCGGGTTTGATGAACGGTGCGAGTGCAAGCAAAACTCTTTGATTTTACTCAAATCTTTCATCAGACCTGAAATTCGGATCGGGTTTTTGCGGCAATCTATCCATGTATTTGTTATACTCTAGTCCCTTGGACTTTAAAAATAAATATAGACTAGTGTCCGACCGAAACATCTGTTTTGGGCCGAAACGGAATTTCGGTTTTTTTATATTCGGCCGAAACCAAAACCGAAACATTCTAATATAGTTGAAATAAAAATCACCATATCAAGCATTTTTTTTCAACAAACGAATTTTACATTAAGTAAATAAAGATCAAACAAACAAACTTAACATAAATAAATAAATACTCATTAATAAAAACAATTTATTCGTTTTTTAAAAACATAAACATGAAAAAATCACCCTTTCGTATCTTACTCGCTAATACTCAAAATTAAATAATTTAATATTAAGTATATGCTAAAAAAAGAAGTTTATTTACATGGGTGGCATCTAAATTCTACTCCTTTCACTATATATCTGCTACACAATAAAATGTAAAAAAATATTCCATAAAGTTTCAGTTTTGGCCGTTCGGCCATTTTTTGGCCGAAACTGAAACCGAATATTCGGTCGGACACTAATATAGACTAATAATCAAGGAAAGGATTTTGAGGACCTAAAAACCTATAAAAAAGGCAAAATAAAATAGCAGAAAAGGCACGGAAAGGCACTAAAAAATGCCAAAAAGGCAGAAAAATGCACTAAAAACTGCCTAAAAAGGCAAAATAGGGCATTAAAAACTGTTAAAAAGGCAAAAACAGGCATTTAAAAATAAGAAAAAAAATAGGTACAATATTTATGCCTCTTTTTTTTAAGAAAAGGCCGATCAAGGTTTTCAAAGATAGTTTAAAAATTAAAACTAAGATATTTTAATTGAAATGTAGGCACATATTTTAAATTCATATTTTAAATTCTCATATAAAAGCATAAAAGCCGTACTTGTATTGCAAAAAAAAAATAATAGAAAGGATTTCAGCACCTCTCTCAGCACCACCAAACTCTGCTATCAGCGCGGAAATTTTTGCGCTAACCGAACTTTTTGATTTTGGCATGTTTTTTTCTTTCAATTTGCACTGCACAACAAAAAATAACGGCTTAGGAATGATCAAATCAATTTAAAAACATCGATAAGTTAACGAAAGTGCAATGTTGTCACTTAATTTTTTTTAGTTTCAAGGTATTTTTGCGAAACAAAAGGTGGAAAATATTAAAAATGAAAGAAAAATAAAAAGGCGCTCGACAAATCTTGAAAAAGGCATTTTGTGGCATTTATAGGTAACATAGGCACTAAAAAAGGCATTTATGGGCGAAAAACGCAAACTGCCTTTTTAAGCCAAAAAAGGCAAAATAAATGTGGTATATTTCTAATCAGGAGGACCTAATTCGTGCTCATTTGCAATCAGAAACGCTCTATCTAGCAGCAAACAAAAAAGGAAATTTCCACAAACTCCTTTCCCTGCTAATAATGAATGAATAAAAATAAAGTTGCCGGCATGTTTTTCAATTATAAAATTGGAACAGACTTTTTCGAGCATCGCTACATTTGTCTGCGACTTTGCTAAAAACTCTTCCTAACACAGTAAGCATTGGCCGTTCATCTCAGCCGGTCAGCAATTTGTTTCGATGCTGAAGCCAACATTGACGTGGCCGGCGGGCGGCTTGGGGCGACGCGTTTGAATTATGACAGCGCACGATATGATTGTCCGCAGCGTCGCGCACCAATGTCGCTTTATTTATGCGTTGCACTGCACATGTGATTGTGTGCGTATTGGTGGGCAATATGCAAAATTTCTGCCGGCCAGCAGTCGCCATAAATTACGTTGTGTGCATAGGGGGGCGGCACCAATAGACCGCCGCTACATGGCGGTCATGTTTTCAAATGTTAATTTAGGTGCACAGAGGAGCGGTGGGTGCGAGCGAAAAATGCACCCATCGCTCGCACACATAAATACGCCGCCGCATGTACAATGCCAGCACGTCGGGCTGTGTAAACGTTGTGTGCGCGCGAATGCGTTCTGGCGTGGTGCTGCTGATAATGATGACGGCGACGGTTGGCGCGCGCTGCCGGCTCGCAATGCGCGCAGCGACACACAAAACAAACCGCAGCTTGTCACACGCTCCAAATGCGGTGGTGGTCGCGCGGCCGCGTCGGTCAACTGTCACACTGGTCGCTGGTGTGCGTGGCCGCTGGCGCTCGTTGTCATTTGATTATTTTAATTTTGATCAAATTGATTTACATTTTAGTTGCGGTTGATTTCTGCAAATGCAGCAGCTGCATTGTTGTTGGTCGTCTGACGCGGTGTAGCACAATGCATCGCATTTGCAACGATAGCCGGCGAAATGCTGATTATTTATTGGCATGTAGTGGCCCAAATTAGCCCGTTGAACAGCAAGTGCTGCACTCGGCGATTCGCTGGCGCAGGCCACATTTAATAAGCTGTGCGCGTCAGTCAGTCGTTTGGCCGGTGGGCGTTCGATTTTTAAAGCCTCGCATTTACATATTTACAAAATGGCGACTAAGGAAAATTACTGCAAATCCATTTGAAATTTGGTATTTAATTAGATTTAGTATGCGGGAGTGGGTAATTCGGAATTAAAATTAAATGCATTTTTAATTGCCCGTCGCACAGCGTGAGGCGAAACATTTCAAATGGCCGCTTAGGCGCTTTACATAAATTACAGATTACTCATACGCCCCGAGCATTACACATTATTATTGCCAACATTATGCAGGCGTGCGGAATGAGATGGTTCGGGAAACGTTTTGACGCCAAAAGCAACATTGGCACGCAATAAATACAGCACTAAAGGCAATAAACCGCCCATTTTGTTTTGGATTTTTGCATATTTGTTGAAAATTAAATTAAGATATTCAAACTTTTTCTTTCACTTTTTACACAAGTCTACTTTCGAATGGTCCCATATTGGTTTTTAAAAATTTTTTGACAAACATTTGCGTGTAATAGAATTTTTATGACTTTAAAATTTGTTTGCCTTACAATTAGGAGCATTTCTGCTGTTCAAGGTACACAGCAAGTTTGTGAAACTTTTTGCAAACGCCGCAAAACTTGTAGGGCAAGTAAATAAATCAATTTGTCATAATCAGTTCAAAGTGGAAATTGTCTCAGTACTATGCAGAGGCCAAAAAAAGGGTGGCGAAATATTCCAGCTACACTAGCAGAGCGCCGACTGTTGTAAGTCTGCATCAACGGCGGCCGAACTGGCCGAAGTAGCAGCGCTCTCCGTCCGCTCACGGTAGTCGGACTACGCTGCATTCTGGCCGGAGCCAAGCAAACTTTTCGCACATCGACATCGGCGTCGGCATCAAGTTGAATGCAGTCAAGCAAACTAATTACGCAACTTTCAAGCATTTTGTTAGGTGTGGTGCGACACTCACCGCCTTTGGCAGCTTGCGAAACTCCTTCAAGTAGCTTTCGACGCCGTCCGTTAGGATTTGCGGATCCAAATCAACCCATAACGTCTTGGACCACACTTCACGGCCGGCCTTTTGTGATTTGAACAGTTTGTAGATCTAGAGACGAGCAAAAGTGCAGAAAATATAGCGTTAGAAAAGCAAAATCGAATGAGAAATGAGAATTTCGGGCGCGCCCCGCCGGCAGCAGCTCTTCCACTTCCACTTCAGCTGTGCGCACAAAACAAATTAATTAAAAAATTAAATTGTTTGCTAGTTGTGGGAGGGGGACGGGGCCGGCGGCGCTGAACACACTCACTATTAGCATGCCTTCGTACTCGTTCTTGATTCTTTGGAACTCATTGTAATCGACCATCGGCATATCGAAAAGTTTCTCCGCATTGGCTGGACGGCAGCACGTCAGGCAGCATCAGCAGGACCCATGGACATTCACGTTTGCAGCGGTAGTGGCAGCAGCGGAGACAAAAACGGAGAAAACAGGGAAAAACTTTGTTAACTTAATAATAAAGCGCGCAGTAAACGCCGCCAATCGGCAGTGGCAGCGGCCACCAAATATGCAAATTGATGAAAGCAAACAAATACAAAAAAATTATACAACAATTTAAGAAACATTTACAAACGCAAAGCGATTTTCGCATTGAACCAAACACGACCAATCGACTTACACAACTCGAGACGTCGCTCCTCGTATTGATTCAATTTGACGCCATAAACGTCCATCAGCTTGCTGCCCCTATCCAGATCTGGCCCCACCGATCCAGGTCCGTTCTCGTCAAAGTCCTTGATGAATTCTTCCAGCTAGTGAGAAATAAAAAAGTGCATAAGAATAAACGAGCGTGTCAGTTAGGTGGCTAAGTGGGCATTGCAGTCGTGCAGTGTGAGAACGCGCGGTGGCAAATCCAACAAATCAAAATTCCAAATGAGCTGCAAAGCAAACACCTCAAATTATTTGCTTTAGTGCAGCGTTCATTTTGGCTTTGAAAAAGAGGCGAGCAGCGGCGCAGGCAAAATTATTTTCCAAGAGTAACAACACGTGGCTGAGACATTAAAAGGAAACTTCGAGTATGAGAGATTTGGACATATTTGCAAATGATTGAACGATGTTCAAAGTGATAAGTTGGCAGCTCAGCCACCACGGTTTTGCTCAGCTGGCGTTGTTAGGGAGCAACGAGTCAGGTACTTAGGGACGCTGGGTTACAATAGATCACCTTTGGTCTCAGTGCAGTTTCGTCGTGGTACAATTGCTTTGCACTTGGCAGCTTTCATAGGCTTTGCTCAGGAAAGATGGTTAACCTACAGTTAACCATTGAAAGAAATCAAATTGGAACCATTGGGGGAGGTTCTCATAGAACACAGTTATATTGATAAACATACGTAAAGACTTGACCGATTCTCAAATGCCAAGTTGGAGGCACTGACTGTCTAATACCTTCACAGAATCTTTTCTGTCCTAACTATCAGACGTAAACCACACCGGAGTGAAACCATATTTCTGATGTTCTAGGGAAAAACTATTTTTAGATGTATCGTCTCAATAATCCTAAAATAATCGAATCTTTACTCTATCAACTCACATGAGCCCCGACTTGTGTGCGCCTGTGGATGGCAGCAAATGTCAAGCAGTCGCTGGCAACGTTTGGCGTGCCTATGAAGTGCGCATAAGAAACGACAGCACAATAGCTAAACGCAGCTTCGTATGAGAGTGCAGACAGAGCAGAGATTGCCAGTTGCGCCCCATTGCCGGCGCAGTAGTGTGCAAATTTGAATTTGAAACAATGGCAGCTGCAAGTTTTATGTGAGCGGCAGCAGCGGCAACACCAACGGATTGTCGCTTTTAATTCGTACAATAAACACTTCAACTTGATTCGTTTTCTTGGCAAACACACACGCACACATACTTACAACAGCTCCCGTTGAGAGCAATTGAAGGAGTGCGCAGGATGTGTTGGCATCGATGCGTGTAACGAATGCGGTGAAACGGATGCGACTGACAAAACGCACGTAGGAAGCGTACGAGACACTACAAAGGTAGTTGAATGGACCGACCGTTTGTGCAAGAGCGAAATCGGCATCGCCGGCAGCCATTGTGAAGTGCTTACTGCAACATAATTGACAATAATGGTGGCAGCAAAGCTTGCGCGGAAATAGTCACGCGGACAGGGTGCCGGCTGCGCGGACGGCCAGACCGGCGGCCGCCGACTGGCAGCGGGGGAAAATCCAATTAAATTCGCATTGAAAAAGAAAATAGTAACGGAACAAAGCGAGAGTTGCATGAAATCAAATAATGAAAATCCAAGAGCGCGGCAACTAGGAACTACGCCAAGTGGAATGGCTGCTGCTGGGATGGCAGTGCAGACAGCTTGGCAACTTAGTTAATAAAAGCGCTAGAAATCAGCGCCGACAGCGGCAATAGAGGCAGCAGCAGCATTCCATCGCAGCGCATACACCAACAATAATACGCACACGCAGACATCACTCGCAGCTATGTGTTTTTGTTGTTGCATTTACCTCATCCCAAAATGTGGAAATTTCAATGGATGTCATATCGGCGAACTTCTGCTTAATTGGCTGCACTTTATCGGAGCGATAGAGTGCGGAGCGGAAGAGCCGGTTCCAGCGTTTCTGCAGATGATGCGCCAGCAGCATGTCGTCGAAGTTGAACTGTTGCCACACACGCACAGCCGGAAGAGTGCACAGACGCCACGTCAGCGCAGCGATGAAGTCATACGAAGCGTCGTTAAAGCGATTAATGAGAAGGAGGGGAGCCGTGGTAATTTGCATTTTATCATTGCGGCAGCGTTTTGACGGATGCGCATTCCCAGTTGTGAGCATGAAAAGAGGAGAAATAACACATAAACAATAAATAATGGAAGGCAAAAATGAAAATTAACTACTTAAATATCTTGAATGTAATATATGCGTTACATTTAATTTCCAACTCAACCGACTCTAAATCGGATTGTATTTACTCGTATTAAGGACACCTTTCCTGGCATACAACGAGCTAGCAAGTTCGTATAGGAGCTTCAAAGTACAGAGGCTGAGGAACAAAAGCTCTAGCTGAATGTTGGCTAATGCGATTTATAGCTGGAGTTCTATATTTAAGACACAAAGGCGCACACGCGTAGAGGATGACCCCTAATTGGTCGAGGCATTGCGTTGGTTCAGGTAGGATATATTGGTTAGGAGACAAGGTTTAGAGTGAAGTGATTATGGACTCTTGTCTTGAACCCATCAAGATCATAGGTGCTGGGAAAAATATCTGCGGGAGACCATTTCCCAACGAGGCGCCAGTGTTCGAACGGGTTGCCCGGGGAATACCCGGAATGATGGCATCAGGCTGCTCATCACCTTCGAACAATTATCGAAAAAGTATCGGTAGAATAAGACCAAACATGCCACGTTTCGACAATGTCCGAAGGAGTCAATAGAACTGGATACCCTACTGGCCGCTATAAGCTTAATCGCAAGCTTCAAATCGGTTTTTGAAGCCCCCGCGCACAGGTGCGAGTTAAAGCCATTTTTGGTTGGATATAGATGATGTAAATTATGCGGAGATCAGACAAAATAAAATAATTGTTGCACCGCTTAAGAAAGCCGAGGCACTTGGCTGCGTCTTTCGACACGCCAAAAATATAATCATTCCATCGAAGATCGTTCTTGACATGCTTGATCGGACATGTCCAGAACATCAAAAGCTGCCGATTCCGCAATATTCACACCACCCATATCCAGGGATGTGTTAGGATGTGGGGAGACTCGTTTGTGGGACAAGAGGCAACTTTGGGTCTTGCAAGGCTTAAAATCGACCCTGTTCACTTGACCCCATTTGGAGATTGTTTGTGGGTCACTGTTAAGGGTGTCATTCATACAACGCCGCTCTCTCTCAATCTCCACAGAGCTGGGGCGCATTTTTAAAAAGTATGAATGACAAATGGTGCTGTCATCCGTAAACGAGTAGATGGGATTCTTCGTCGACGACAAAAGGTCGTTGATAAAGAAAAGAAAATGGTTCGAGACCAATTAAAAAACAGCCTCCAGTACCGATTAGCAAGTCCTCTGCATTGTGTAAGAAAAGTGCAATCATTCATTTTGAATTCGATCCAGCTGCTTAGTTTTTTGGGAGATGAACAGATTAATTGTGTACTTGCATTCCACAAATACTTGAACGTTGATTTGTGTTTCTAACTTTTTACTAGCGTTCGTGGGGGAAAACTATAAATCTTTAATTGCGAAATAGTTAATTGTAAAAACAATCAGCATGTGTAAAATTTTGAAAACCGATTATTTTTGCAACTCGCCACCGCTACTTTTTGTAGAGTTGCCGCAGGAGTTGTACGGTGTTGTACAAAGTCGCCAGTATGGAGCAGCAACTCCTTAACCCATTGCTGCCTAATGGGTAAAATTTTACCCATGAAAATTGATTTTTTTTTTAAATCACAAAAAAGTCAATGTTTGAGATCTCTCAAAACCATTTATAGGGATAATTAGGGTAAAGATGGCACTACCTTAATCTAGTGAAGGTCACCCTAAAATTTCGCCATCTAGCTAGAGTTACCAGACTCCAAAAATCGTGAATTTTCCGGAGGTGGAAAATGTGGCGATACGTAGTGGCCCTAGAACTTCACAAAAATCTGCCTCCTAACTCACCTGTAAAAAATACAACTTTTGTTCACGTGTTTAGCTGATCACTTCACAAAGTATGGAAAAAAGCTACCATTGCTGCGTAATGGGTACAAAATACCTAATGAATATCTCAGTAACGTGCAGAGATATAAAGCTGAAATTATGTTACTGATCATTTTGGGTCACTTCTAGATCGTGTATGAAATGTTATCAAAATCGTATGGGCGGAACTGATACCCGGCAGCAATGGGTTAACTGGTTATGGCAAATCAAAGTCGGCTTCATATTTTTTGTACTATATTTTGCCCAATAAACTCCTTCTTCTGTACAGGACTATGAGCCCAAGTTTTGATCCCAGGTCGTAATTTTATAAGGTGGATTTTCCTGAAACTTGTGTTTTTTAATATTTCCTATCATAAATAAAAATCTATACCGAAACTACTGACTGCTGATTAAAGTGCTAATGACTGAGACTTTCTCGTTACAAAAGACAACAACTAACTAATTTACGCATCACGCAATGTTCCGACAAAAGCATAAATTCGAATGCATTCCAAACCCAGTTCATTTGTTCATTTATTCATTCATTTAATCAGTCGTAAGTCGGTGCATTCATTAATTTATAAAAAAAAAGCCATTTAAGGCCAGCGCATCGAATATTACTCCGACAATGCACAGTGAGTTGGCATCAATAAGTGAATGAGTGCCGAAACTAAAAATGGACTTTGGTCGAAACGGCGAGATACGCCAGCGATTTTATGCAATTTACTCGCAGCAGCCCACCTCTGCCTGCCGCACACCAATTACGGCTACTTTACGCGAGCAGTGAGGGGCAGTGATTGCGAAATTCCGCAAAATATTTGTCTGCCAACAGTGCGGTCGGTGCTGGTGTTGGTGGCGGCTCCCATCGTCGAAATGTGAGGGCCAGTGCAGTGCTGGAGAGGGACGCGAGTCTTTACATAAATGGGACCTGGTTGCTATGTGTGTGTGTGTGGGCGTTTGTGAATGCACTGTAAATACAGCAAAGGACTCTAAAAGGATTTTCGCAAAAATCCTCATTTGAATATACAAATGCGAGAGCTGCATTAATATTTGGCTGGCGCTAGTTGGACGACTGGCTGGCTGGTTGGTTGGCTAGTCAGTTGCCTACGAGCGGCGAGTGACTGGCCACTGGCCACTGCTGGTCTCGTCCGTTCAGCATGTGGCTACTACGAAATACCACACGCACACATACAAACCCAAACACACACACACACACACACACATAACTAGCAACTGGAACTAAACTATGCAAATTCATATTGGATAGCAGCGCTGCAGCGGACGAAATGGTATGGCACATTCATTTTCATTTCGCTTAAATTCTCAACTGCTGCCATCGAAGCTGGGCACTCGCTTTACACAGCAATTCGCTGGCATCTGCTGTGGCTTTTAGCGCGACAAAATATGAACATTCCTGAGCGCAGTTCGCCGGAACGCGTACGGGGGACGTTTAGCTTTTCGGCGGCCATCAGCTGAAGATGCTTTCAAACACAGTCGCTGGCTGATGGCTGTTGTCAATACGTAGGGATTGCGCAGCATGCTGGCCACCAAAGCGGACAGAAACACTTTGGCTAAGCGTTTGGGTTAATTTCTTCAGAAATTCAATTTCGAATCGCTAGCAAAAAAAAGGCATGAACCAACAAAACACAACGAAAATAACACAAAGAAATAATAAAATATTTTTAAAACTTTGTAAATTTACGTATTAAATCGGGCATTTTTTGGACCTGTTTTGTGAAAAATCATTTGAAAAATCGCACCTTGATGTTGTGCTCGGATAGCACTGTGTAGGTTTCCTGCATCTCGTGAATCTTCAGCTCAACGGTTAGCGTGCTGGATTGTATGGTGGCAATTGTCTGCATTACCAGCTTAAAGTCGGCCAACTCCCTGGTGGTCTTGTCCAAGTTGCAACGGTGATCCTGCAATACGCCAATAAGTCAATTGAGTGAATTTTGTTTGTCAGAACTTTAATACAGAGTTCAATGAGAGACACGTGAGATTTTTTCACGAGTATGAATATAAGATATAAATAATAATAACTGCAATAACTACATTTTAAAACTAAATTAAAGGCTTTATGAAAAACAACACATCTAAAAACAAAACTTAAAAAAAAAACAATTTCTCTGCTATGCAATCTGCATTTTGCGTAGAAGATGAGCAAAGTTCGGAGCATATTTTTTATGGATTTGCTTTCATTTGACAAATACGCATATATATTTGATTCACTCTTGTTACAATAAGGTGACATTTAAACTTTTATCTTATGCGGTTGCCACTGACGAGCGTTGCCGCCAAAACGTGTACAACTTGCAAAAAATTCTAAATAATTCTAAATCGCTCTATTGCTTGACTGTAGGATGTGCTGCAACAAAGTACCTTGAAATATTTAATATTTAAGCAGTGGGTTGTCTGCATTTTATTAAAAATCTCCTTTGCAAATTGGCCATAAAGTACAGCAAAGCAGCAACTAGACCGATATAACTTACAGCTGAGCTCTTAGTAATTCGCTACCCTACGATTACTGAAAACTCTGGTCTCTTGCTCTTGTAGTGGCTTGTTGACGTTTCAAGCTGTGTTTTGGCTGGCTGGTCAACTTACTCTGATTTCGTTGCGTAGCACCATCATGTTATAGCTGGTCTTTTGCGCCAATATGTCGCCGAGCGTGTCGCGCCATTGTGCCGCATGCTGGCAGATGGAGTCCATCAACGGCTTCAAATTTATGCGCACACACTGCACATTACGAAACGGGGTCGTGTGCTGAATTTCCTCGATGATGTTGGAGAAGAATGTAAATTTCTCGTCGACCACGACCAGCGGATGGCCACGATTGACGAACTTCTCACAAATGTTCACTTTGTCGTACGCCCAAAGGTACACATATTTCTTGTATCTGAAAGCAGCAGCGTACAGCCGATATTAAATATGGCGGCGAACAGGATGTCAAAGTGAGGTCATATCGTGAGGTGGGAATTTGAAACAGTGCAGCAGTGGTAAGAATACAAAATAAAAACATTCGAAAATGAAAATGCGAAAAATAGCTAATACATGATAAGCATGCGGTTAAGTATAGCAGACAAGTGCCAAAGGGATCTGGCGATAATGGGCGGCTTTCGGCAATGGCCTTCGCTAGAATCGCTGGAATACGCATTATTTGCATTGTATGTGTGAGTACCGCGCTCTGGTTTTATAGAAGCTTCATTCTAATACTAGCAACAAACACTTAATAAAAATAAAATAACGCTGCTTAGTTACAGTTACAGCAAACACAAATGTAGTTGTAGCTCACACACACATACGATTCAAGATTACAGAGCGCCGCCAGTGGCATCGGCGTGTTCACAATACCAACAAATGCAATACAAGATTTTTTCAAGCGAACAAAAACAAAGCGCATAGCAAAACTGTGTGCGCTCTTAAACGCCAATAAAAGCGCCCACACATGAAACAATTTTGTTGACTGGTAACAGGAAAAACATACAATTTCAATAGCTATTTTATGGAGAAATGCGTCGCACCGTGTTGCGAGTCCATAGTAGCGAGGGCCAAAAATAGAAGGAATAGTCGTACGACTATAAAATTTTGTACATATGATTTTGTTATAAAGAGAAGTTAATACGCCAAAAATTACTTCAATCGCCCCACGGACACGCCCACCTCCCATACAAACCAAATACTAAGTTGACGGTATCTCGGAAACTATGAAATATATGAGCCGTTCAGTGCACAGAGTGATTAACTCCACTTTTTGAAAAATCTTAAATTTAAGTGTCAAAGCACTTGGTATAGTCATAACTTTTTATATTTATTAAAACTTTCCTGAATAGTAAAGATTAACACCATTAAACGACAAAATATATATATTTGAATTTAAATTATAAAGGGAATTAAAAAAAAAACAAATTTATTTCATCGCATTTCTCAACTTTTTGTTTTATGGAGTTAATCGATTTGTGCACTGAGCGGCTCATATATTGATTAAATTTAGTACATCAACTCATATTATCAATATAAACAAATACGCTTGTCATAAAAAAAGGAAATATTGAAAAAACTACAAATATCTGTGCATACTTATAAGTAAGTAATTTGAAACCCAAATAAAAAATTATAACACCTCTTCTTAAACTCAGTAGAGCATATATTTCCATTAAAAATGACAGTTTGTTAATTTGTACTGCTAGGATAATCGGTTTTCGATCATGAATTATTGGAAATTAAACCCTCTACATCTATTTTTGACAAAATTTAAAAACTCCTTTCTTCAACTTCCTCAGATATTATATATTGCAGTATATCAGAGTTTCGGTTTTCATGTTTAACTTTAATTTTCCTATTAACTGCTATAATTGGTGCTGAAGACATTAACAAGTTTTGCTTCTTTTCGAAAGTTGCCTTGATTTGATGGCAAGCCACCCAGTATTACCGAAGCCTTCCTTCGAATCTACCTGTTTTTTGTAATCTTTCTAAATTAAGTGGTATTTGCATATTATTGCAAACAACAATTTATAGCTCAAGCGAAGCGCAGCAGTGGTCGCTATGTTTTCCTGCCAACCATGCTGCAAAAAGGACCCAATTTTTGACTGCATACGGCACTGAAAATGCTAAATTTCTTAAAAACGTGCAAGTTTGTGCAGCTAAAGTCCATGGTTTCTATTAATACATACTTTCAGCTATATCAAACTGTAGAATCTCGAAGTAGTAAGACGTAGTTTTTTTTTAAAGTCTATCTAAAGTTTGATGACACTGCACTTTTATTCCTACGAATTGACGTTTTTTTAAGTAACGGTACAAGGAATATGGAAAGCATAACATAAGGTTCCATGGGACATTTTTCAATAAGAGGCCTCGAACTTACATTCAACAAATTGCAATAATTTCTACCCAAGTCACCAACCTTCACAAAGTGCAAGTTTGGTGGCCTGCCCTCGGTATATAAATTGATATTTTTAAAATTCGTTTGCACATTTTGGTAAATTGAGGTATTTACTTCAGTACTACAAACTTAGTTTTCTACATTTACGACACACATTTTTTTATTTTTGTTTCTACTCGCGACACTGTGCGTCGGTGTCTGCACCTAACGTTCGCAAAATCAGCTTATTTGTACGCACCTTTGGACACAAGTATTCGTATCTTCGACCAATTTGTTTGCGAGCTCCTGCACCTTCACCACCAGCGAGCTGACATCGCGCGACTGCAAGCACAAACCAAATCAGTATTTAACCCTTTCAGTCACAATGTCCAATATATTGGACTACAGCCCATACAATTCATACAGAACGGGTTTATTTTCATGTCGGAAAGGGTTAAGACAACACAATACGCAGTCCCGCAGTCAACAATGTTCTCTACTGCTTGACCACTAAAGCTGAAGCGGGGTTTTGAAATGCCAAACAAATGTGATTAGAAATGCTAACTGTGACTAGTTAATCTATTTTCAATATATTCCATTTCAATAGACTCAAAGAATTCAAACGAGTTTCCAGCGACAGCAGGATAGACTAACAAAAATCGGAAGCATCAGCCAAGACTACACTCCTGAACAAGGGAGTCGAAATCGTGGGTCTTATACGACAGTTAGTTCACGTTTCATCCATGTCGCCTCGTCTCTTATGATCGCTTGTGATCCCATTTGCTAGCTGTGACCTCGATGGCTTCACGAGTAGGTGGCGGTAAAATGTTTGCTAAAAGGCTTCTCTGCCTCCACACACCTATTCTGGCACACAACTTGGTTGCCTCCCATCCCATTCCAACTGCTTACTACCCACCTGAACGACGTCTTCGTAAAATGTAAACAAATAATTATTGCCATTCTCGTCGTATGCGTGCGGCGCCAGCAGGCAGGTACCATCCATCCAACGTGTGTACATTTTTATGCTGTCGCGAATAGATAAAAGCCACAAAGTCTACAATCGAATTGCACTTGAATCGAAGTGACGTCAACGCACCGTTCCAGGAAATCTTTGGCCGCTTGCACCATGACATTCTGAATCTCGGACGTGGTGGGCTCCAGCACAATCTCGGACATCAGCAGAACGGCATTCACCTCAAACATGGGCTCGTTGCTCATCATTCTATCGATGTAGCATTTGAGGTTGCGATACGTGTTGCTGTGTGAAGCGAAACGAGACGAGAATTAGGTACACATTCATTCAGCCATCTGCTGTCGGCCGTCTGCCGCCGGGGCAGCTCTGAACATACTCTAAAATGCATTTGTACGTCTCCTGCTCCCAGTACACGTAGTACTCGCGCATTTTCTCCGACCGCCCGGTGAACGTGCCCAGCACGAGGCTCTCCAGCTTCACCAGCACCGGCCCAATCGAGTCGTACAGCTTTTTCATGTGAGCGCACTTTATGTTGCGCGAGTACTCCAGGCGCTCAAAGTAGCCCTGATAGTGATACGTGTCCGCGCCGCACTCGATCTGGCGCCTGCTGGCCAACGTCTCCTCTTCCGGCATGCGTATGATTTCCACTGGTCTTTGCTCATCGTGGTCTATGTTGTAGGAGCTGGGCTCGAGGGGATAGTCGAGCGCGTCCGAGTGGCTGTGGGGTGTGAACTGCACATCGGTGGGCTTGCTATGCGGATCCATACCCGTCCTGTCGTCGATGTCGAAGAGATTGAACTGCTTTATGTTTTCGATGCGATGTTTTATGTCCAGACGTATGAAATTGATTTGCGACACAATGGAAGTGAGTTTGCGCAGCAGCGTGTTGACCGAGTCGCAAAATTTGAGAATATTGAACGATTGCCAAGTGAAGCGTCCCACACCCGCCTGTATGACCACCTCGGTTTCGTACAAATGATCACGCAAGAAGTTTACCTGAAACGAACGAGCGAGTAATAAGTTAACATGATATGAGTGGCATATGTTCAGACAAAAATAATTTTTGCACAATTCAAATTTTTAAATTGTTTTTTTTTATTATTAGTATTTTTCCCACTTTTCTTTAATTAAGAAATTTAACTACCGTGCTTTGGGGATATTGGGGACTGACGGGGATTTAGGGGACAAAACTTTGTTTCCGACTTTGAATTGTTGTGTAGACCGTACCTTACGAGCTACATTCAAACCTAAGGTCTCTTTGGAAAGCCTATTCATTTGGCAACCCTACTGCGTCATGGAGAAGTGACAATATAGCTGTCATTTCGTTGTATACGCAGTTTTGTTGAATGTTGATTTTGCGTGTTTTTTTTTGCTCTAAACATTTGCTCACCAAGGTTAGATGAAATATTGTTTGCTACTTTTTCTCGTGTTTTTCTAAAAGTTTAGAGCCTCATCAACAAAATAAAAAAAAAAAATTCGTGATTTATAATTTTTTTCGTGAGATATCTTGAGAAAAGTGAAAAAAGTCACTTTTTCGCAAATTCCGGGGTAATAAGGGACATCGTTTTTATATGTTTTAAATTGTGTTTATATGCGAACAAGTGTATAATCCACAGACTGCAACGCAAGTGGGTCGTCCATCAGCTATTTCACCTCAATTGGAAAAGGTTATTTGCAATCGTTTGATGGTATGTGCCGATTGGGGTTATCCTTTGCGTTTATGTAAATTGCAAACGATCATAGCTGATTTTTTGAAGCAAAATAACATCATAATACCAAGATTCACACATATCGTTGGACGCGATTGAAATGTGTGAGCTTCACGACATTCATTTCATTTTTCTTCCCTCAAACTCGACTCATTTGCTTCAGCCATTGGACGTTGCAGTTTTTTCATCTCTCAAATGTAATTGGCGTGAAATTCTGACCGATTGGAAACAAAAAGAAGGACAGAATGAGGTCACTGTACCAAAGCACAAGTTTCCAACATTGTTGAAAAGATTGATAGACCGTGTTGGTGATACTCTTCAAAACAATGCTGTAAGTGGCTTCCGAAAGTGTGGAATCATTCCATTGAACCCACAACCAGTGTTGGCAAGGCTTCCACCTATGCAGATGAATGAAGAAGATTTACAAAATGCACAAAATGCCGTCGATAGTAGCTTCACTAGCTTTTTAAATGCACTACGACCAGTTCAATCGAATACTCGAAATAAAAAAAAAAGTCTCAAAGTGGCACCCGGAAAAAGTGTTTCTTGTGATAATCTTCGTGTTGTGGTCGATTCAGAAAACGTTCCATCAACTTCAGCATCGACTTCTATGGCGCCTTCAACTTTTAAACCCAAAAAAATTCAACAACGACGTGAGTCAACGCGTCAAATTCCACTACGAAGTTGCCGAAAGACCAATGCCGCTTTATTGGAATCTTTAAGTGATATAGAATCATCTGATTAACCCTATTTATCACTTTTTTCTCTTTCTTTCTCTTTTATCTTCTAATTTAATAAAAAAAATAATCATATTTTACAAAAAAAATGAGTTTTTCATTGATATTTCAACAACTGTCCCTAATATCCCCATTCGATTTTTCACGGAATTGAGTATATTCAATGCCCTGCAGGAAAATCTGTTATTTGAAAACCCATTTTTGTGTCAGATTTTGAAAATGGAATGTTTAATTAAGATTTTGCTTCAATTTGCATGCATTTTGGAGCATCCGAAGTATGGTTTTCATTCGTTTGAAGTTGAAACCTTGTCCCCAATATCCCCAAAGCACGGTATGTACTAATTATTATAATATAGTACAACTTTTGAATCTGGAGCTTTAAAAAAAGACTATGTTTTTGTGTCGTAGATTTTAAGATGAAATAAATAAATTTGTAAATTGGTAGTAATCAAGTACGGGATTACTGCGGCAATCGTGAGGGCAATCTGTCAAGCATGTTGAAACGGTCAGCTGATTGAAACGGTCTACTCTCAGTATGCATGAGACATGGTTTAGGGCACTCATAATAGGCAATAATGCCTCATAATAAAATTACGGGTTTTCCGTACACGCCTTCTGAACGTAATGCAGCCTAACACTCATCTATGTAAAATTACAATTACATTCAAAGTGGGGAGGGTAATGGGGTTTCGACAATACATTTTGATTATTGCTTCGAAGAATCCCAAAAGTTGACAACCTCACAACAACCTCGTTTGTATGGGGAAGCCCTCTGGTGGTAAATTTCTGAACCTTAATTAATTTCGAATTTTTTGTCCTCAAGAAATAAATAAATAAATAAATCATTCAAATGGGTTCAGTAGTTTGGGAGATACGATGTTTTCTCGCTTACTTTACTACATTTACAAGTGGGTAGCCAATTCTATTGAAAATGACCAGTTTCGTATGACAGCCCTCTTAAGACTTGGAGATAGCGGGTAGGTATGTTTAGAAGAAACATTCGAAAGAGAAAATAAATGAGTGTCGGTCTTACATTTGACACATCTGGGGCCAACTTGGGAGCATTAGGAGCTTTTTTTATAAAAACGATGATTTTGTATGGGAACACCATTAAGGGTTAAAGATAAGGTATAAATATGTTTGAAAGAAATGTTCAGTAGGAAGAACTAGTTGCGGTCAGTCATAGATTTTAACTCTCTAAGAGCAACTTCTGAGCAGCTGTGGAGCAGTTTGTCGAGTTTCCCAGCTTTTTTGTGAACTTTGACCTCAATGCGACGCCATTTAACCCCACTCTAGCCCCAAAATTTTTTGGTTCATGTACTTTTTTAACCAACCTACATAAAATGAGAGGTTCCTAATCACCGAAATTGAAAAATGGTGCACTAAATCATGTCGAGAAGGCATGCGGAAAACCATTAAACAAGATATTGCCATTAAAATTTGTGTTGTGAATAGATTTTCGTTACCACTTTGTTAGAAAATGTAGGACATTTTAAAGATGAATCAATGTTGCAAGTGCAAGAAAACAGCCAAGGAGATCCACGAGTTTGTCATAGAGCTGCCCCGTTCTGAACGATCCTCGACATATTTAACCAACCAATACCAATACCGATCAAAATAATATTTGTAAGTTGTGCAACCTAAATACACTTGAAACTCTACAACATTTTCTCCTAGAGTGTCCGAGTTTCCTTGCAATTAGAAGGCGATACGTACAGAGCTACCTTGCCCAAACAAATGACCACTTAAATGCATTGGCAAATTGCCATGACCCGTACCCGATCAAAATGTTGTACTATTATATTGTAAACAGCCTTAGATTAAGAGCAACCTTGTTAAATGAATAACATTACACAAACATCTATATTATGCCAAACCATATTGTTGTAAATACGACTACCATATTGTTGTACCATATATTCACTTTGTTGTATATATACCTTCTAAAGTACTTCATATCATGTAACTTATTTCATATCTTATTGTTCCGACATCTTTTTGCACTATACCTGCTTAATAGTTCTTTAAGTGAAACCCCTGCTACAAACGATACGTTTAAAGCAGTAAATGAAATAATAATAATAATATTTAACCAACGAAAACGTTGCGAAAGTGAAAGTAATTGTAGTCGACAAACACCATTCCAGCTCTAGAGAGCTATCTCGCGATCCTAATATCACACATGTGCCGGTTCGTTTGATTCTGGGAGATGCGGCCCCGCAAGTCTTGTTTTAAAGAACACAAATTTTCTTAAAAAACATTACCGCAAGTTGATATCAGTAGACATACTGAAACAGTCCAATTCTAATACGACAGTCATAAAACTTATCATAACAAGTAACAAAAAGATTATTGGACAAAAAGTAGTTCAATGTCCTTCGCATATTTTCATTATTGAAGGCAGGCTTGACATTGTTGTATTCTACCCAATTTTTTACAGCTTAGTTTATTTAAGAGTGTTTTGGCTATAATGAAGTAGTGCCACAAGTACTAAACATCCCTTGACAGAAAGAAAATATATAAAAAACAAGAATTTAAAACTTTTGATTCACTCAATTGGGGACATAAAATGAGATTCAAACAAACAGTCCATACCAGCTAATTCTATGTCCGACGTATACATAAATACACACAAATAATTGACTTGCAAGCCTCAAGTCAATACTAAAAGCCAGTAGTTTCCAGTTGTATTCGAAGTCAGACGGCAGTGGCGTTGCGAACTGCTCACTTGCCGATTATTGAAAGTTAATAAATTTTAAAGCATGCTCACACCCAACAATGTGCCTCGTTGTTTTCGCCAGCACAGCATTTCCCAAAAGACGCCACATTTCATTCAGGTGGAAAATCGACGGCGTAACATATTTTCTTATTATATTTCGTGCAGCCAGCGCACAGCCGTCCCGTTTCCGACTCATTGCGGCGCACAGACGCACCGCACACGTACACGTGCGCAATAATATGAAACAGTGGCAGTGGTAGCAAGGAGAAACAATAAATCGAAAACAGAAGAAATGCCGAAATATTGCGCCGCCCTACCGCAATTCGTTCAGGTGTGCTGCGCAGATTACGCGGCGCGCTGCCACTGTGCCACCGGAGACCAGCCATTAAGTAAAATAATATTCGCATATGGTGGCGCGCAGAAAACACCGGAATACGGCAGGACAATGAGGCAACAATGGCTGCCTGGAAGCGATGCCAGCGCGGACAGGGGGCCGAAACGACTGCGGAGCGGCCCATCGCGCACAGAAACGGCAAATTCGAATTCCACTTCATGCCTCCACTCACTCAGGCAGAAATTGCGAAATACTTCCGGTTCATTTATTATGGCGCACGCAAGTGGCAACAACATCCAGGCTATGCTGCTGGTTATTTCTTTATTCGAGTGTAGGTATGTACATGTGCAAGAGTGCGTGTGTGTGAGTGCGATTATGTTTGGTTTCTAATGGTTTTATCACGCATTGCGCACTTACCTCGGAAAGTGAAAGCCCGTCCATGATTGTGTTGTATTTGTTGATGACCGCGGTAACCGCCTCGTAGTCGCAAAAGAATATTTCTTTCTTCATGATGGCGGTGCGCAGAACGGTGGGCAGCATGTAGCCGTAATGCTCGAATTGCTGCCCCTCGAACATGATATCGAAAATGTCTGCAAATTACAGTTTCCCTCATTATTGAATTATTACAAAAATTGCAAACAAATGAAAATTGCACAGAAATCGCATCAACACGGCCATTTCGCGTTCGCGTCTAGACGCATAAGCAAGCAATTACGGGCACCTCGGAGGCATTTTCCCAGCGGGGCGTATGCGTAACATTGTGTCTGTGAGGCGGCGCAAAAATCGCCTTGCCGCTACGTCGAGGGCAACTTACCGCGCGAGAGATTCACCAAGAACTTCATCTCGTACTCAATTAAGACGCGGTCGCCAATTAATTCGCGCCACGTCGGCAAACCGTCCTGCGACTCGGCGCGCACAAGCACTGCAAACAAGCCAAAGAAATGCGTTAAAATACATTTGCATTTTTTGAAAAGATTCGCCATCGGCGGGTGGACGCGAACGCGCTAATTTTTGGTCAATATGAATGCGTCCAATGCGCGACGTGGACGCGGCTTTAAAGCGCCACTCAACGAGTCGACGCAAATTACACGCAAATCCACTTCTAAGTAATTTTCCCTTTCTATTTACACGGCCACTGCTGCATTTACTTGGCCAAATAACTTTTGTGAAGAAGCCGCGAACGCCAGCGGCGTCAACACCAAATTCGAGCAGTGCTGTTGTTGGCCCTTAATGGCACTTTTCGTTAGATGTTATTTACTGCACCAGCGATCAGGCTCACATTTTCGCAGTGTTTAATATATTTTATGGAAACTGCTAAGCCTTGGGCCCGTTTGCCCTCCCCGCACGCAAAATGCCGCAGCAGCGCGCAAACATAAATGTTCATCATAAAAAAGTACAAAAAAACCTTAAAAAAAACTCGCCAAATCAACGTAAAAAGAGTATGAACCCAAATTGAATTCATTTTTAAGGGACGGAGAGGCGGGATGACATAGCAAAAATGGCAAAATGGATGAGTGAAATGCTCTCGAACTGAAGGATAATTCAAATATAATTCTCATTACAATCCGCGCAATGGCTGTCCGCTATTTATGGCGTGAGTGATTGGATATATTAAGGTTATATATATATATATATACATATAAAAGGAAAGCCATAAAAGAAAACAAATAGACGATGCGGCTAATAAACGCAATTGAAGCTCACTGAATGTCCGTTTGCGCTGTATGCGTTCTTTCTTTCGTTGCGTCCCTTTAGATTTGGCATTTTTGTTATTTGATTTTAATGCAGAATTGATTGAAATTATGCAGCAGTGAATAAAACGAAGAGTGACATAAGTCTCCATTTAATGTGGCCAGAGGAAAGCAGCAAAATTTTTCATTTTTTGCAAAAGAAACAGAAATAAGCAAAAAACTCCTAAATTAGGTTTAAATGCTAATGGAATTGGCATCAGAGCTTTCTTTGGGCCTAAAACTGCGCTTTCAACAACAATCTGCGTTGTGTTTAAGAAACACATTAAGCACATTGATCAAAATCCGGCAGTTCAGAGGCTTTTCTTCATACGATTTTTGTGTTCGACTCTAACAGATTTTCTAAAGATTTTTGTCGGTCTTTGTAGAGTCGGCATTCGAAACTACGACCTTCGCATTTGTGGAACCAACCAAACTTAAAAATCGTTCGCATACGTACAGTCGCACTGCTTGACGCAGAATTTGTCGCGTTCGGCGAGAGTTTTTTTGGTCTTTGCCCAGCGTAAATACGCCTTGGCGCGGCGTATGTGGACGCCTTCTTGCGAAGGCCGATTGACCAGCCATTGCACCAGCGTTGCGAACACGGTGAATTTGGTGATTTTCCTGCAGAAGCCACCCTCACTCGGGCCGCTCTCCTTCTTAACTTCAGCCTCGACCTCTTTGGCATCTTCCAGCAATCCGCGCGACTGCAAGTGATAAAAGGCAGAAGAATCGGCATTAGGAAGCTCGTTAATTGCAATTTTACTTTGCGAGTGTGGCTCACCTTTCGAATTTTAAGATTCTCCATGGATTCCGCCATGTATTCCACTGAAAGGCAAATAAATTTAAATGTAATGCAAGTTTAAATTTTCTTTTCTAAAGATTTCACAAGAAATGAAAAACCGCCTAAGAAGCAAAAGTTTTCATAAAAAGCATCTCCAAGATGGATGATGAAATGTCGGCGAACAAAGCGGTAAAATCCAGTAGAGGAAGACTTATCAACTCTTAAAGAGTTTGTAAATTGAGGAAAGCTGGAAGGGTGGCGTCTATTTTGTCAGCCTAAGCCTCAATTTAGCCTTTCTGACCATTGCAGAGTCGTTCAGGAGAAGGTCTACAACTACACGTGTGCTGGGTACCGGAATACAGAAATGATTCAGGGAACTGCAGGGCAAACGGTAATACTATAGGAAACTATAGAGCAAATCAGTTAGTAAGCTGCTTGCCGGTGCTAATTCCATACGCAGCATAAACTGCCAAGATGACAAGATGCTTTATACAGGCAATATTAATAATATTACATAACATAAATCTACTTGGAAGAGGTAATCATGCCACAAGACTTGACCTACTTTTTAATCATTGAGAAGAGACCAAAAGCTGAGAGATCAGAAGGATATAAAATAGGATGTTGTCGAGCACGTCTTTCCGTAATGATGCGCCATCTAAATGACTACTGGTTGGCTAAGATAGGGAAATGGAGCCCACCCTCGTCCAACTTGACATTTAAAAGGGCCTCATATGGCTAAACGTGGCCCTTTCGGTTTCTCAGTTCAGTTTCTTTCGGAATAAAACAGTTTTCCTTGTCTATTGATACACTAACACTAAGGTTTACCCATCATCGAGTATACATACATACATGCATATAAAAATTGCCCTTATTGATATCGATTGACTTGCTATAAGCATATACGACGCATATGGATCTGAACCGATCATAGGTGTCAGCACAGCTCATTTCAGACAATGCACAGTGATTTGTTCCATAGACAAAATTCCAAAAATTTATAGTCTCAGAATTTGACGATTTTGATGTCATTTGAAAGGAAAAACCCCAATTAAGAAAACCCCAAAAATTCGGTGCTAAAAATTAATTAGTGTGTGTGTGTGCAAAAGCGGCTCAAAGTCGCAACTTTATAAAAAAACAAAATTTAAACACTTATTTTCTGTTTTTAGTCTATTGAGTTAAATAAAACGTAAAAATCTATGGTTAGCAAGAACTTACTAAAACTTTCAACAAAAATTAAGCATTGATGTGGTCATTTTCGCTTTTAATGTTTTCTGAAAATTTGCAAAGCTAAGACTTTTACTTCACTTTTAATTAAAAATAAATTTATAAATTAAAAATCTGAAAAATGGCAAAACTTAGAGGAAAATATCTAAAAAGTACGTGAAAGTATGTTCCTGGATTTTTTTTATTTTAAGAAGCATTCTTTCTTGGTCGTATAATGTAATTACATCCTCCGATATCTTCCGATCTCAGAAAATAATGTAATTTGAAAAGTGGGCTAAACACCTATTTTTCGACAACATTTATTTTATTCATCCCTAAAAGTATGCAATCAGCATGAAAAATTTAAAAGAATGCACAAATGCAAAACATACGTCTATTATTATCATTTTTATTGCAAAACTAAAGGGTCCTAAGACAATTTCTGTTGCTATAGCTATAGCTCTCCAAAAATGATGAAATTTGAAAAATTAAGTCTCAGGCATTGTCAAACTACAAAAGTTTAAAGAAAACAAAATATAGATTTCAATTCAGCAGACCATGATTAACTAGTATACCAAATTTTATGAAGAACGGACCACTCCGTTTAATTTTGTCCCTCGGTTGTATGGAGTCGAATCACTGTGCATTGTGTCAAACAGGAATTCACAAATCGAGCCAATCATAAATGGTCCAACATGGCGGGACAGCGCTGTTCCAAGCTTATTTTTCCTGCCTATTTGGAAGGCAAATAAAAATATTTGCTGGACCTAAGCAGAAAGGAGCTTAAGTTCATGACGAGCGCATAAAGCGAAGCATGAAGCGCGACTGGGAATCACAGAAAACGAACTAAGCAGATTCTGCATGGAAGATAAAGAAGCATCCATGCACATCATAACCGAATGTGTCTTGCCCTTCTACACGCAAGAAAGCGTATATTGGGAAGGGAACTAGCCTTAAGTACAATGGGCTATAAAGTGCCTGAGTGCTTGAGGTAATGACCTGCCTTAGGTTATTTCCACAGCTCCCCCTCAGACGAAAGAGTTATCGGGAATCTAGGAGTTCCTGGACAGCATTGGGGGAAATGAACTCCTCCAATAAGGAACAAGGATACGACACAATAGTTCTTTTTGGACGCAGCGTCTTTTGCAGTTGGTGCTCGACTCCCGTATCTATTCTATTCTATGTACCCGCTGGTTTGACGTCCAACACCTTAGCAAGGTCGACTATCCTTGCAAAACTACAATTAGTTCACTTTTACTGTTCACAGGAATCTAAGAGTAGTAGCTAGATGCATAAAGTAACAACTCACATGTCTCCTCCTTGCAAATATGTATGGACAGTATGTTCCGGCGCATTATTGCGTTCACCTGGTACGTGGCTCGACCGGTGAACTGGTTGAACATCTCCTTTTCGTAGTTGTACATTTTGTTGACCAGCTCGAAGTATTGCTTGAAGGCGCTGCGCTTAACGTAGCTGTTCTTGAGGCTGGGCTCGTTCTCCATCTGCGGGGTGCGCGAGGAGCGTGGCGAATGACGGTGAATGGCGGAGCGAAATGGTCAGAACAATGCGCGGCGGCCAATGGCGGCAGCAGCACCAACAATGCGAAAACGAGAACTTTTAATTCCTTTGCTCTTTGGCAACGAAACGGATATTAAAAAATGCACACTATTGGCAACGGCAACAAAACAATTACAACAACAACTATACTACTACAACAATAACAACACTATGACTGCGTGCGGCAATAATAAGAAAATACTGGCACAGCAACAGTAGCAACAACAACACAAGAAAAAACAGCAATAATAACAACAACAACAACAACAATCGTAACAATTTGCAAAGCACAAAAGCACAGCAAATACAAATTGTCGGCAATAAATAACTGAAGCATTAAAGTGTATAAAATAAATGCAACAAAAGGCGGCAGTGCCGGGCACAGGGGATACAAATGCAGACAGCAGCACCAGCAGCAAATTGCAACAACACACACACACACACACCCAGCAGCAGCCAGGCCAGTTGTGTTTACAATAAAAAAAGGAAGCAAGCGGCAAATGCAAAGAATTTAAAATAACAACAGCTGAAATTGAAATTTCAATTAAATACAAAAATTTGTTGCTGGCAAATTGGCGCAATGTCGGCAACAATGAAATATGCGCAACGAAAAAATACAGTGCGAGCAAAAATTTAAAAACGCCTTCGAGTAGGGAGAAGCAGACAATTACGCGCCGATTAGGAGGCGGACGATCGCGGAAAAACGCAAATATGAACGAAAGCGCATTCCGAATCAGAGTTTCATGGTCTACATATACCATATAAATTATAGTTGACTGTGTGCACCTTTTTGAATGCCAGCACCGACACCTTCAGTTTGTTGGTCAAAAGTCGAGCCCACTGTATGCCGCCGATGCTTTGCGGTTGATGCTTGCCGAGCGGTGGATTTTTGCGGTTTTTCTAAGAGTTGAAGATTGCGTCAATTAGAGATTGAAAATATATGGTGAGCAAAGTTGAAGCTACTTTTATTATGGTGAATACAAAATGTTGTTCTTTGTGAAGATATTTAACGACACAAGGATTTCTGGGAGAATGTTTAGGGTACATTTTTTAACCGTAGATCGAGCTTTGTATGAAAAATGATACATTTGGTTTTTTGTTTTATTATTACTTTTTTCAGGATATAATTAATTTAACCATTCTTTGTGACTTTGTTGTGTTGGGATTATGCTGGTTTAAAACCATCCTTCACACTTTTTTAAGAAAGAGGTCTTAACAAAATTGAAAAGTTTATAATTCTCTCCTTTGTATACATAGGATAGGATTCCTTAATTTTTTTGAAGCGCGATCTACGGTTAAAACGTTATTGAAGCTGAAACCATCGTAATAGTTCTCAATTCTTTGATCTCCTGCTTTGTATTTGAGCCGTTTTGCATTCGTTCTTGAAGAGATTGTGCCGCGTCTTCCCAGATGTTTTAAATGTAACCATGTTGAAGAAATTTGAAATTGTCTCCTGCATTTCATTATTTTTGTTAGTGATTCATTTGTGGAAAATTTGACTTTTTTAACAAAACAATTCAAATCCATTACATGTAAATTATCTCGCTTGGGTTTAGTTCATTTGCGTGATTTGTTAGATGTGAATGTACCTTACTTGTTTGGAAGAAAACGACAATAAAAGTATTCAAAAAGGACAAAATTGCTTGAATTCCGAAGGAAAACTTGTGTGACGATATATGGAAAGACATCTTGGAATGAGGGCGAAGAATTAAAGCCATTAGTTGAGGATATAAGAGACGAGAAGAGCGATGATGTACATATATGTGTGAGTATACAATGATAATGTACATATATGACATGAAATAAATCATGAATTAACCCCTTTAGATGTCGTCACATGCTCTTGTGACCGTAAGAATGCTTATAAATTAAGCCCGTCCATTCTTTCTCCATAAAGAGAAAATCACTATCTTTATCTGATCGTATCGCACAACTATCCCTTGAACATCTTCTTCTCGACGAATTTTCTGCTCGTCCCTCCTTTTTATCGGTTTTACGGCGATCTGAATTCCCAGCACAGTATCGACAATTCTACCTTTCACGCGTCTGGGACAAATTAGTTTAGATAATGGAATCTCGAATTGTATGACCATCAACCTAAGCATCTAAAACCTTACACATATGTATAATTTGAGCCTCGAACCTATTTGAGTTTGATTTCCACACTTCGATTCTAAGTAATTAGGGAAAAAAGCGCAGTGGACTCAGGCAGGTACCTCTGCGATACACACTTGAGGTACCGCTAAGCGGGACATTGTATGTGGGACATTGTATAACTCACCGCATAATCAAATTGGACAGAGTTGATTTCCGTTTGAAAGAAGCGCAAAATATTCTCATGTTTAGTGGATATGAACTCAGCTAGATTTGGGCGCGTGTCGATATCATTGATGGTCTTAATCAGCTGCAGGCCCAAATCGGACGAGCGCAGCGAATTGATGCTCTTCTCGATGACCGCCTTTGCTTCGGTTTCAACATGTTCCAATCGGAAGTTGAATGTCTTCAGCGTGTGCTCCCAGTTCTCCCAGTTGCCCGGTCGAAATATGTCAAAGTCCACTCCGGTCAACATGTCGTCCAGCAGACGGTAGACCTTCTTCATCAGCTCGTCCACAATGGAGGGATCGGTGATGAGCGATTTCAGCTCGTGCCCAAATAGATTTTCATACTGTATGAAAATACGTCCAATGTACGCGATGTCGTCGCTGATGCGGCAAATGTGATCGACCTCGCTAAAGAGCGTCGGGCGATCGAATTCCCAGCGCGAGCCGACGCCAGAGTTTTCGATATATGCGCGACTGACCATGTACGCCTTCTTCCAGCAACGCAGCAAGTTCGCACAGTTGGTGGCCGTCTCGTAGGTGTACTTTGAGGAATGCCTGAGCAAAACAGCGGGAATCGCAAAGATGAAACACATTGGCAACAAACTCAAAGGTCCCACAAATCAGCGAGATTTTCGAACAAAACCACAATAAGCATGAAAAAACTGCAACAATGTCAATTGAGGATAAATTGAACATGCTGCAAACCGCATTTCCAGGGACGCGTCTGCAATGAGTTTGCATGTGACGGCTGCGCCGGAATAGCATTGCCAGCGCGCGTCCCACCCACTCGACGGGCGAGTGTGCTCGTGGAAAGAGCTCGAATGCACTTGCGGAAATGTCCTTAAGCAGCGCCAGACGTTTTTCCAGTAAATTGACTTGGAAATTGCGATCGACATTCAAGTCAAGTGCAGCGCGCATTGCAATCCAAGTTCAGAGTGAGGAACGAATTGAACTTGCAACTTGCACTCGCGCCCATTGTTGTTGTTATGAGTATGCTACGCTATGACTAAGCGACAAAGGGAATTTCCAAAAGATATAAAAAGAAAAATTCACTTACTGGAAAATGCGTTCGAAGCACATAATGCTCTTTGCCTTCTCAATGAAGACATTCGAAATTTGACACAGCAGCACTTGCATTTTGTCATCGCGGCAATAGTAGCCGGACATGGTCCAGATGTGGCGCAGACCCACCATCACATTTGGTATGAGCAGCGTGGTCATTTTGAAGCTATCGTACGAACGGATTTTCTGTGAAATAAATTCGACCATCGCAGGTGTTAGTGCACACTTTTCTGTTCAGCAAAATGTAAACGAAATTCTCGAATTCGTATTTCGACAGTAAAAGCCCTCATCTCAGTTAAAGCATTGCTATTAGTTGCAGTATGACACATTTACCTCTAAATATTCCGTAATTGTTGATATGTAATCCGAATTCTCTTTGGACATTCTATATTGCTCCTGTACCACCGACAAAACTTCGTCCCACGTAACAATCACCTCGGACCTGACGCGCCTCAGAATGCCTGTCGGTGATTCAAAGCATAGTAAGTCCACAATTTATTGTCTCTCTTATCGCTTTTCTATTGGCAGCCTTACTTAGAACCGCCATCACAAATTCCGATTTCAACTGTTCCGTTACGGTGTAAAGTTCGATTTCTCTGTGATGCCAGAGGCGATACTCAGCCATCGGCGTAAATTCATCCAGTTGCTATCAATTTCCGAAAATTCATTTACTGTTAATCAAACAAAATTAAGGCACATTTATTCACCTTGTCCCTGAGTGTTTTAATTGTTTTCTGCATGTAAAAGATCCAGCCCCTGACAACGTCTTCTAGTATTGCGCGTGAGTAGGTGGGCAGCAGGTATATCTTCTTCGGATCGATGGGTATCTTGACTTTGGACTCCTCGTACTCCACATCCTCTTGTCCGGGTGCCGTGTAGCCCGTCGGCATATCGAAGGCACACACCATGTGACTCGTGGTCCAGTTAATTTCCGCCTCGAATTCACTCATCTCGTCGAGCAAGTTTTTCTGGTTCGGCGGTATTTTCTCCACTGCCTTCTCCTCGTCGAGTCGGCTGCGTTCCACCGCCTCATTAGTCGCTCTCAGCAAGTTCTCCCAGCGCTCCTCTATCGTCAGCTTCTCCTTGGGCTCCTCATCTGATAATTGAATGTTGCTGATTGAAATGAGGCCATGCGGACCCGGCCGCCGAACCCGCGTCAGTGCGCGTTGACACCGTCAACGGCAACCGAGTTCCGGCCCATAATCAGATTCCCCCAGTAAACACACACACACACACACATCTCACACTTACCCAACTCTTCCGATGACGATTCAACTATAATCCTTGACGGTTGCGCTGCCAGTTCCTCCTCCTCTTCATCGTCTTCATTGCCTTCTTTGGCCTGCTTGGCCTTTTGAATGGTTGCGCGTTGTTCGGCCAGTTTCTCTTGTTTTCTGTATTGTAGTTGTTTTAATTTTATAAAAGAGCCCAATAATAATTATTGTTAAAACCGGAAACACAGGCAAGAAAAGGGTTTACCGGCCGCAAAAAAAAAACAAACAACTGAACAATGAACGCTTAACAGGAAACAAAAACCGCGTCAACGAACGAATAAACAAACACAAATTAAAGGCGGCAAAATGTTCCAAATACAAACAAAAAATGAAAAACCTACAAAAAAAGTCGAAATTAGCACAGAAATAATGAAAAGCTATAGATAAGCGAAAGGCGCAAAAAACCAAAACGAGCTCGGGTAGAGGGGCAGGGGGCGGTGAAGTCATGAAATGCACAACCGAAACCGTTTCGCATATATAGAAAATGCAAATTGCTGTGTAATTGTGCGTGTGGTAGCTTGAAACGAGTTTCTAAAGTTTTTTTTTGAGATCAGAGGTATCTCAATTCTTTTCGTGCCATTGTCTAATTGTCTAATTCCTTGAGCCCAGAAGTACCAGCAACGCTACTCTTGAGTGGTACCAGAAGATTAAGATTGTATCTGATCCAAGAAGATCGACCATCTAACTCTGCAATCAACCAACTTTGAACCTTGAACCAGAACTGTTGTTAACCCTTTCGCTACAGATTTTTACTGGGGAAAGTTAAAATTTTAAATTTTACGTTTTAGGCTTCTATGTAATTATATTAGCAATATTCCATAAGAAATTTTTTAATTTTTATACTCGGACCCTGTGTTTTAGAGTGTTTTTCTATGAGAGTAACCACATCGCTGTGGCTGTAATAATTACTTAAACATGAAACTTTTTACGCATAACGAAAATTTGAATATTTCTTCATTTACTTCAGCCAAAATTTAAAAAAAAGTATCTAAATTGAAAGAAAACGTCAAATTAAAAAGTTCTCTACGTGTATACTTCTCTTCCTTAAACTTAAATATTCAGTTTATTAATTTCGTATTTTTCCTAAAACTTCAAGCTATTCTAAAGACCAACAAAAAAATTTATTCTTGCAACCATAGAGGATGCAGACGTCCACAAAGTAGCATGTTGCCATATGTACCTTCAAACAGATTTCTGGAGCACAATGTTTATAACATGAAACTGTCTCAGAAATTGTCTAAACTTGTACGCATTACCTATAACTTTGTTTCTTTGTGAGAAATATGCAAATTGCCAGACGGACAGTAAATATGCCCTACAAATTGTCTACATACCAACAGTAAATGGATATGGGGCGAATGCGATTAAAAATAAAAAACAGAAAAAATATTCTTATCTGATGGGTTGTAATTTATGTGGAAAAAGGGTAAAGTACCGACAGCATCAAAAACCAGCAACAACACCAATCACCAGCTCAAGTCCAAGAGCGGCGACAGTAGCAGTGGCCGCGGCAGCCAATGCCAGTGCCAACGCTACCGCTACCGCCACCGCGCCAACACGATGGCAGGCAGCGATAAAAATCACTACAAAGGCGGCAAACAAAAACATTCGCCTCCTACAGCATTCAGGAATGCAACCAATAAAAAACAAACAGAACACAGAACAGTGAATGGCGAATAGCAAAAACGCCGGCAACGCCTTCGCTTCGCTGGCGTAAAGTTAAATACTTTTTTTGTTTGAGCGCTTTCAAACGGAATTCCGATGGCTTGGATAGTTCGAGCAGGCCGGGCCCGGTCTCTTTGGCTTCGCGCGAGGCCCCGCCGGCGTCGCCGCCGCAAATGCGCTCCTCGTTCTTGTGTTTGCCTTCGACTACTTTCGGCTCCCGAAATTGAAATTCAATCGCTCTCCTGTAGACCTAAAAAATGAGCAGAACGTAATGGCTGTAATAATGGGATGCTGCGGCACTTTGGGGGGGAAAGGCTTGGGGTTGTTGTTGCTGTTGTCAGGTCGGGCGCGAATGGTTAGCACCGCAGCAGCAGTCGCAGCGTAACAATATTTTAATTTCTAATTGATTTGCTTCGATAATTTCCGACACAGCGCAGCGACTTTTGGAAATTTTAATTTATTTCGAAAGCGACAGAGGGCAAAGCGCCGCAGGCATAGGTTAGCGAACCGCGCCGTCTGCCCAAAGAGCAGATTGCAACCGCAAGTTGCTGGCCCTGACGTTGGCGCTGACGCTTGCGACGAGGATGACGACGCAGCTTTGTAAGCCAAGCCAGCGCGAACTGGTGCGCCATTAACGCGTTCACAGCATGCGTAGCACACACACACACACACATACATATACACATACACATATAACACAGATGAAAGGGCAAAAGGGCACGGCGCAATGGCCTGCGGCATTGGCGGTGCCAAAAATGTGCTGTGCGCCGGAGTGGAAAAGTGGACCGCAAAGCGAAAGGACGGGATTTTGATAGATGGCTGCGTTACTATGGAATTAATTACAATTCGCCACTCCATTACATTTCGACATAATCGAAAATCTTGAAGCGGCACACAGGCCGCTTAGAAACAGCGGCGGGTCATGGTGCCGCTCGCTTTATCTGCCCGTAACTGCTCTGGCTGCGGCTGTGATTAATTGAAAACTTGAGCGCACTGCGTTGGCAAGCATTGAGTGGCAAGTGACGAGCGATGAGAGCGCAGCATCGAACAAAAATTAAAATCGCACCGATTTATTTATTTAGGCAGTGCGCTCTCTGGCACTGCTTTGCGCCACATTTTCAAAACGAGTTTTGATCTCTTTTGCTGCTACTCGTAATAATAAATCCGCTGCGGTCGTATGCGGCTGATTGATTTCCTTTTCGAACCATGGAAGAGGAATCGCCAATTGTTATACGAAATTAATAAGAATGCCGCTGATTTTCCAGCTGACTGCCGCGTAGACAGACGAGCGAGCGGCATTTGCTCGTTGCGGTGCGCGTAATCGAATTTCTCACCTCATTAATGTCCGATTTCAGCGAGTCGACAAGGGTTCCTTTGATGGTGCCCATCACAAAATGGCGCGGCATTTCGGCGAAGCACTCGCTGCGTTCGTGGTAAACGCCTGTGCGGTAAGAAATAACACATATGTATGTATTGAAATTGTGGCACGACTCATAAGAGCGGCTGCCCTCCATCAACACTGGTCAACAGTTACAGATTTTGTGATGAATGTCTATAAAAATACATAACGACACCGGTTTTCTTGCATACAAGTAAACAGGATTAAAAAAAAACAACAACAACAAAGCAAGTTTTTTTTCTTAAAATGTATGTACATATTTACCCAAAATAGTTCCGATTTAATACAGCGATTTTTACAGTTTAAAAGCATGTCGAACTATTGTTTTATATCGTTGGGTGGAATGTCCTTTGAGATGTCCTTTGACAAGTATTTCAGGTGGTGGTTTATCAGCAAATGTATTTTTTCGAAGCGTTGAAGGTCGCACAATGCCAAATGATACCAATACGGTTGATGGGTGTTGATTAAAATGCAATTTGTTGCTGCCAACAAATGTCGAACGATGATAATTTGTTGCATTATCGTACAACAAAGGAGATAGAATTAGGCATTAACGGTTTGGCCACTATTGGAGGATAATGGCGTTGAAATCGCAAAACCAAATCAACATTGTCTTTTGGACTTAACTACTACATTTACATTTTTTATTTTCATGGAAAATAGCCAGTTTTGTATGGCAGCTCCTTTAAGGGTTGGAGGTGAAGGGTACTCAACTGAATGAAGGATGCTCAATTATCGTCGAGTAGAAACTATTTACCAATATTTGAGCATGGTCGAGTAAGTACTCCGAAATTCTTGGGCAAGCTTCAATATGTGCTCAAATTTTAATTCATACGAACCACTGTCACTTCAACCGTCATAACTCCACTTCTATTCGTCCAAATGTCATGAAAGTACACCAGCGAGGGATCTAAATTTCCGACTCGTGTAGTTGCAAATATATTCATGGCCTCACTAGAAGTAACTATTATTAAAAGTTCCACTGATGTTGGAATGCGCCACGAAAATTTTCTCTTTTAACCCGTTCACGCACAAGTGAGAGAATGGTTCAATAATGAAAGATCTGTACTAAGTTAGGATGAGTGGCTGTCATCGAAATGGGTACACTTCACTGTGATGCCGGTGAAGAAGAGAGCGTTTCCTTTTCAAATGAACCAGTTAGAACGGTTGACGAAGCTGAGTATTTTGTATGTCGCTTAAATAGTGCATTGGATTATTTCAAAAAGATCATACAATTTGTCTCATTAAAGTCTGGTTTTGAAGATATTTTTTAATAAGAAAAAAGTTGGCGAAAGCCAAACAGACTATTTTTATATATGTATGTATTTGGTAGCAGTGATAACCAATCTGCTACTCGCGAGTAACGCAATGGTCGTTACTGCCCTCAACTGAAGTGCTAAGTTCTTTCACTGGAAGTTTGTCACACCCGAAAGAAGGCGTGGCGAATACGAAAAGTGTATATACACGACTTTTGTTTGTTATAAAAAACACTTTCTTCAATATGATTCAACGTGCATTCATCTATTTTCCTGTCAATACAACGGTGCCCTTTTCAGTCACACAGAAAAGGGCATCAATGCGGGTTTGTAGTTGTTTGTTGCATTGCTGTTTATACTCGTATAACAAAATTATGTTAACCAGTGTAATAGAAGGTGACCGCCACTTCTGTGCGTGGTTGCGCAACCATTGATTTAGGCATAGAAGCTATAAATATTAATGCATAGCACATAGCAATTTCGCGCGAACAAGTTAGTTGATAATACTTACGAATGCCGTACGGATGCTTGCGTATTATGTAGACATACTTGATTTTCGGATCGAAATATGCCGGATTCATCTGACCAAAATGGCAGTGCAGTATGGGCGTCTTAACGAAAATTTGTATGATTTTCTGCAGAAATTAACAAAATGCAATTACAATTACAATTAGTAAGCCATTATTATTGACAAATTGTATTTCTCTATGTGTCAACACTTTGATCAAATAAGTGTTAAAAATTTGAGCGCTTATCGATCGTGATCGTTAAAATTTGTATGATGTCATAATAACTTTCAAGCTTACCTGCACTTCTATATAGACTGGTTCTGGTGGTGGTTTCTCCTTCTTCTTCTTCCCCTTCCCCTTTCCCTTACCCTTCTTGCCTTTCTTGGAACCTGTTCGTAAAATAAATTATTTAATAGACAAATTTCGAGCCAGGAATGTGCGAGCGAAGTGGTGCAGAAAATTAAATATTTCATGATGGCTTTTGTGTTGTACTTTCGCACTTTGGAAAGTTTGCAGTGTGCAAATGTCCATCACGGTGAGCGGCCCATTTCAATGAAAATCAAAAATGCGTTGATTTGAAAATGAGAAAAATTCGAGCTGGATACAACTTTTCACTGTACGAAATTATATATGCAGCTGATTTTAGCAGAAAAAGGTTGGGCGAGGTTGGATTTGCAGTACAGAAATGTTAGGTTAGGTTAGTAAAGGCTTGCAGGCTAAATATTAAAAAATTATAATTATAAATTAATACAAGAATTAGATGAAGAATGCCATTCAAAGAGGTCATAGTCTACTGTGAGGACGCATAGGCGGGCCATTGTAAAACGTGTATTTGCTTGGTTCTGCAGCAGGAAATAGTTTCACTTTTATATGTTCCTCGAAGTCAGAGATTTTCTTGCAAGCTGATGAATTTTCAAAGCGGATATTTCTCTTGGACCTAAAAGCAGCGCAATAAGTTGATGAGCGGCAGTGAATACTAAAAAGAAACGTCAAGAGTGTTTGAACGAAACGAAAGTCGACTCAATCAGATTGCATAATCTTGAAGGATGACGCCGAGGCTGCCATCGCTGAGCACTGAATTCTTCATTGTGCACCGCAGAGACATTCAGGCAGACTGTAGGCCGCATATCTTTGCGTTTTTGCTGGTGTTTGAGTTTGAGTTTGAAAGTTTTCGTTGAATGAGTGATTTTGCGATTAGAAGGTGTGGCTGAACGGCGCGCAGAGCGCTGCGGCGGCAATAATTACTTCCATTCTCTTTATGCACATCGAAATTTGCGTATTTATATGCAATGAGTTGCAGTTCCGGCGCAAAGGATAGACTAGTTTCGCCGGTACGTCCAGAAGCGCGTACAGCAACAACAACAGCAGCAGAAAAAAAACTTGCAACGCTGCAAGAAAACTCAATTTGACTGGTGCGCCAAGTCGAAAGCGTGGCAGTTGTGGAGTGTGAACAATGCGGCTTTTAAATATTTATTGCGCTACCGCCCGCACCGAAACCGACAAATTGAAAAGGGGGGGGGGGGGGGGGGGGTGCCACGAGCGGCAGCAAGAAGCAACCGGGCGGTGTTGCGGCAGCTGCAATTAGCATGGCATCAGCTATGAGCTGACGACTGCCGCGACGCGTGGTTTGAGTGGGTACAGTGCAAACCTTACGATGAGTGGGCAGGCTGGGAAAAGTGCAAGGAGGGCATAATTTAGCGAATCGAACAAACAAGACGAACGAATCAGCGAAAAGTGCACAAACGAGAAAACTACGCAATAAGATGAAACGCAAAATTTTTCGCGCCGTAATAAAAACAAAAATCAAATGCAACGCGAAAAAACACATCCTTAACAAATGAATTATGTGCGCATTGCAGCGCAGTAAATGCAAAACTTTTCTCATAATTACCAACTTCATCCTCGTCATCGCTGGCTGCACGTTTGTTGGTGGCCAGTTTGCATATTCGCAGTCGAATTGCAGCGCGAAAAGGGAGGAATGTAAATTTTGTTTCACTTTTGTGTGTTTGTCAATGAATGCAACCGTTAGTGTACGCGTAATTGCAAGTGTTGTGTTGTTGCTTTAGTCGAATTCGGCACATACCTGTGCGCGCCGAACTGGCCGCGCTGGTATCGCCTCCTTCGCGCGGACTTTCGGCATCGGTGGTGCCGCCGTCAGTGGTTGCGGCAGCTGTGCTGGCATAGTCGGTGTCTGTGGCCGCACCATCGGCTCCACCCGTTGCTCGAGCCTTGGCCTTGCCCTTACCCTTGCCCTTGCCTTTACCTTTCAACAAAACAAAACAATATTATAAATTGGATTGGATTGGACTAGACACAAGTATGATATTTACCTCCTTTAGCTGGCTTTTCTTCTTCACCTACAAACAAAAAAGACATTTACGTTTACGTTATTATCGCCCGACCGCTACCAAAACTCGCTATTGGTCGAACACTGGACACATTTATGATATTTACCTTCTTTGCCTGACGTATCCCCTTCACCTATAAGCAAAAAAGGAAGCGATGACACATAGTTTGTATCACACATTTATGATATTTACCTTCTTTGCCTGGCTTTGCTCCTGAACCAATAAGCAAAAGAGAAATGATTTGCGGGTACATTAAGTGGTATATAAATTATTTGACCAGATGTTGTGCTTACCTTTGCCGCCTTTGCCACCTTTTCCGCCTTTTCCGCCTTTACCGCCCTTGCCTCCTTTGCCTTTCTTGGGCTTCTTTTCAGGTGGCGGCGGTGGAGGTGGCGGCGGAACTGTAAAAATCATATAAAAAATATAATTTGTTTATTTCATTTTTCAAATATCAACTTAAACAAAGTATAGCGTCTACATAAATAATGGCATAATAAATGTTAGGGAATAATGATTATTCAAATCTATTTAAGTTAATGTGTTAATGTAGAAGCAGAAATAAAATAATTCAACTCAAAAAAATATACAAATATAACAGCCCAAGTAAAATAATCGTATTCGGTTTCATATTGAATTAATCTTACGAATAATTGGGAGTACACGGATGTCAAAAATGAAACGTGAAATAAAACTCATAAAAGATTAGTTCCGAAATATTTCAATCAAGCTTCGAATCAACGCCTCAAGGTGGTGGCCGCCATGATTCAAGGTAAGTACATTAAATCTTAAGTTTGATAGTGTAATTTCGAGGCTTGACTTATCCACAGCATTGTATGTGAACCAGTGGCGCACCCAGGGCGATGTTTTGGGGGTTCAAACCCCCCAAACACAAAAATTGCTGGTACAAAATATGGTTTCGAATGGTATTCGATTCAAAAGTTGTACGCAAAGTCCTCCCCCAAAATGAAATTCTGTGTGCGCCACTGATGTAGACGATCAAATTTTGTCCACTTAAAGAGTCACAAATGTGATTGTGCACTAGTCAGTTCCTTGCGCGATTATGATTTGGAGGATCGGTGATTTGGTATTTATTCACATGATCATGGAAGGAGGCATGATAACATGATAGGCATGATAAGGACGTAAGAAAATTTATGGAATGATTAATAAATGATGGGTACCTGGTCACAAAGGCATAGAGGGAAATGAGGCAGCAGATGTTTTCGCTAAAAGTGGTGTTCACCTGCCAGATGAGCAAATCAGCAACATTCTGATGCCACTGCGGGCATTCAACAAAGGTTTGGAAGATAACGTAATGAGAAAAGCGAAGGCGAGGTGGAACAGTTTAACTACCTGCACAACCACTAAAATAATGCTCGAGCAATTCGATGAAAAGCTCACGAGATTCGTTCTCTCGCTACCAAGAAAGGACCGCAGAGCCATCGTAGGCGTACTAACGGGGCACTGCTTGAGAGCGGCTCACGCGCAATGATGGGAATCACTGAGTCGGATGAATGCAGGAACTGCAAAGAAAATGGTGTCAAGGAAACCCTGAAGCACATACTTTGCTCCTTCCCGGCCATCTCAAGACTACGCTTTACTTACTTCGGGGCCCCATTCTTCTCTGGGTTGGGAGAGGTCCCCAAGCACGACATTAAATCGCTGCTGAACTTCGCTAGGAACACCCGCATTCTCACCGATCACTTCTACGACGATCCGCAACACTAAGGTGCTCCAACTGGTACCGCTGAGGACCCAACAGGGTCTATGCGTGGCCAACCAGGTGAGCCGCTAACCTGACCTAACCTAATAAATGATGAAATATGAAAACAGAAACTTTTTTGTCGCCTATCCTCAGAAAATTGTAACGTCTGATGGTAGAACTGGCCAAAGTGTATTAACCCTAAGTGACCAAGTGAAATCAATATTTGACGTACGCTTATTTGACAATTTGAAAATCAACAATCCCTACATTTGCTTGCCTTAACCCGTGTGTGTACCTTCGGTAGTTTAAGTATCATTTCGAATTATGTATATGCTAATGAACTATAAACTGTGTATATTATGTATATATGGAAATATATACTAGGAAATATGAAAATAAGAACGCTTGTTTTATATTGTGTGGGTTGTTTCCATGAGGCCCTCAATCCACGAATGAAAACAAGTTGGACGTAGTTAGATGGTTTCCGTACTACTGTGTGGAGCACTCCAGACCTAAATCTCGTAATCGTCTTATGTATAAATATACCTATGTGTGTCATTACAGCAGCCTTCTGGATAACAAATCACGAAATACGGAGATTCAAAATGACCTTTAGGTCAAAGCAAACCTTCTTCTGGATTTTGTTGGTAAGAATCATGCTGATGGAAAAAGAGAAAACTATGATTCTAAGACACGTAGGAATTGCAGATACCAAGACCGCACCTTTGATCAACTTGATTAGCACTGATCTTGTTCTACAACTCTCCCCTGCAGACATCAAAAAGAACTCTACTCTAGAATTGACCCCGACCGTAATAGGCCGAGAAATGCGGCCACTGGACAAAGCTTACTCCTATACTACCAGTCATGTTGGGCCGATCGTTTTGCTTGCTTTTAAAATCTCATCCATTGCACCCATAGCACAGGTTTCTCCTTCACTATATCAATTTCCACAAAATCAAAGTGCAAATAATTTTCTCAGGTAGCCTATATAACGCTCACTTGTCGGTGTCGACGTGATGCAGCCGCACATTGACGACGCGTAGCAACAGCGGCATCAATGCAAACTGCAGTATCACCGACGAGTCGCTGGGCGCACACAAAGCTACAGATTACCGCAACAGGGCCTCAGCTCAACTCGAAGTAAACGCTCCCCACAGACGGCTGCCTGTGACGCTGATAATGGCGGCGCGATGTCTGCACGCCCGTCGCCGCTTCCCCTCCGCGTCTTGAAGTGATGTCCGCAATATTTGTGCGCCCGCAACTTGCCACAACATCGACCGCCAACACCGAAGAACAAAACGACAAGACAGCGCCGGCTGCAGGCGGTGGTTGATGCGGCGGCAAGGAACGCAACCTAACCGGCTGGCGAACGAATTGTTGCACGTACTAACAGCATTTGTTGATGCTGCACCGCTACAACTTGCAATTTGAGTTGCTGTGGCATGTAGTGCAGCACCTCGCCGCACACACCCTGCTTTGAGCCACACGACCCACTAAACGACCGCGTGACAGTAGCAACAGAAACTACGCAGTCGTTGGCGGGAAATACGGCCCTGTGTGTGTGTGTGTGTGTGTGAACGGGTCAGACCTGTGTAGAAGCTTTGATGCGTTGTTTGAGTTTTGCGGCACGCAAACGCTTTGCGCTCGCAGCCCGAACGTCATCTAATGGAGTCCAGTTGCGTCCCGTGTGGTGGGGACGTTGTTGGCGGCAATGAGTGCGCCACCTTCCAGCCTTCAGCCGGCCGGCTGCCTCCCGTCGCTCTGCTGACCGACACGTCGCATCGATGGACGGGAACGTGTTGCGTGCAGTTTGAGCTGAGCTGGTGCATGATCTGCGCGTGCCGGCGTGTTGCAGTGTCGAAATGTTAATTTTTGATTTATGCAGCCAGGTCAACGTTCAACGTAATCACTACCCTTACACAAAACACACATCGAACAGGCAGCCGCTCGACTGGGCAACAAACGTTGCATACTGTCGGGAGCTGGTTGGCAGTCGGTGACCGAGTAAATTATGTTGTTGCTACTTGATGTCGCATCACACCCTATTCCTATCCTATCAGCTCACCAACCATTCGCACGCAATGTAGAGTGAACCCATTTGCAGCGGACGGCAGTGGAAAGCTCTCCGAAATTTGATTATGTGCCACCATAAACAACAACAATAACAACAAAAACAGATAAACACGCAATCGAAACAGGCCACTCACCCTCCTCCAGCACGGTAATCTCCTTTTCCACCATTTTGTCGTAGAAGGTGCGCCACACCAGCAACACAACATTCTTCAGGTCGTCGTTCTTGGCGAATTTATCGTTGAGGAAACGATTGAAGGACTTCAAGTGCTTCTGCACCATGGTGTTTACATACTGCGGCTCGAAGACGCCCAACAGATTGCAGATGATGCACCTGAACCACAGTAGCCGCAGATCATCGTCGATGGGTGTGGGTGGCAGTGCGACATCCTTAGCGCTGGGCTTCGGCTGTGGGGCTTCCGGCTCCCCTCCTTCAGCCGTTGGCTCCTTCGCGCTTGCAGGAGCCTCCATTCGGCTACTGAGCCGAGGGTGGCGGCTGCGCTACAACGCAAATCGAATTCAAATCCGCTCAGCTGGCAGGCGACACTGAAATGCAAAGACGAGCGCTGACAACATGCAAATCAAAGTGCAATGCTCACATGTTGCAATAATATTGTTGTTACCGCCGTTGTAGTTGTGCTCTGTTGCTGCGGATGCATTGTGTCGCCCGCATCAATGGGACATGTGTTGGCACAACGCCATTGATGCAGTTGTTGCTGTGGCAGGTGCGACTCAAAAAGTTGACACTAGTCGCATTTTGATTGAAGCGACTGATGATGTGCTGTCCCGGGGGGGGGCCACAACAATTGCGTGCAGGCGTGTGGTGTTAAGTTTTGCAAAGTTAAACACAATACAAAACTTTGCTCATGCGAAACCCAATTGGCATTTTCTTCGAAATCGTTTATTGGGCAACGTTGCGGACGAAGGATTTGGCACCGAAATTGGTTATTTTTCGCCAATCGGGGACAAGTCGGAAAAGTCACGTACTGTTTACTGGGTGCCTGATCAATGTGATAACACAGATAATTAATAAATCGATAAACTAGTTATAGATAGGATTGGATCAGCGATGATTCTGGAAATTATGTAGCAATGCATGCTATGAACTGAATTTTATAACGATCCTATAACGATAGCACATCGAGAAGCCTAACAAACTTGCGTTAGCCTCTTATGTTGAATGCCGAGCATTCACATGGGGTCCTGAACTATGGGCATTCTAGCTGAGAAACTTGGACTGCGCTCTCGAAACTCTCCGGTGGATGTGACGATAAGGTTTACAAACAACGTTACCGCTTTCTTGGCGATATTACGTTGAACGATCTGGACGTGAAAGCTAATGACCAGACTGATACACTAGTTAGATTTATCGTAGTTTATGATGGATTTGATCAAAATACACAACTATATAATTTGACCGACACTAATGTAAACGAGTAATCGTTAGCTAAGAAGGATTTTGTATCTCTTACAGTTTCAGCAATATGCCTTATCACACTTCCATACGTTAGGCATTCGAACTCTTTGGTTTCTTTATATCCTGAACTGAGGTTTTTTGGCCTACACACTTTGACCAGAAGTTTGTAATGCTTAGAAGAATGCGTGATGAGGACCACCAGGAAAAATAATTTAGCAATATCCGTCCACCCATCAGCCGATGACTCTTGAACGAGCAAAGATATCGAAATGAAACTTGCTATAGATACTGCGGGTATTACAAATACAAACCTGCAACTAAGTATATGGGCCTGATTAGCCCGATTTTAAGTAGGGATAGCGTTAAAGCATTCTGGAAAAGTTTTAAATTTTGATATCAATCAAAATATGTTATTAGTGTATGGATCTGTCGGCCTCGATAGCTCAGCGGGTAGCGCGCTGGCTTCTCATACCGAGCGCCCCGGGTTCGATTCCTGGCTTGGGCTGGAAAAAACACTCATCTACTTCTGTCGCTATCCACATGAAGGGAATGAGAATTACAAGAATCGCACAAGTGCGCTCTTGGCAGGCAATGGCAAAACCTCCAAGTGTGAAAGAAAAAACTGCCCATCGCCGTTCGGATTCGGCGTTAAACTGTAGGTCCGCTCCCCTCCCTTTCCCCATCCGTTTGAAATGTGTGTTGTATCACATGTTGAAAAAAACAGTGTTGCATACACATTTCAAACGGGTGGAATTTGTGGTATCACAACGGGCCAATAGGCCTAAGTGTGTCTCATACAGAGGCAGCCACCTCAACCTAACCTAACCTAATGGATCTCTACTATAGGATACAGAGATTGGGAGATAAAATTTTGAAGGAAGGATTCATATACATTTGACTTGAGACTACCAAGGACACAGGTGTTGGAGAACATACTATACATATGTTATATCGGAATGAAATTTACTATGAACCATACGATGGATTTGATCAATGCAGGAAGAAACTTGACAACGTGGTCTTTTCACCATTTCAGGCATCTTGGTGGGCTTTCACTTTTCTATCTGTTACATGAACCTGCCGTTAGTTGACCTAACCTAACTCTGGACGGAAAATTTGTATGGCCCGTGTAGATACTGAGTATGAATAAGTCAAAGTGAAAAGGATTTGAAATTTTCTGACTTGTTTCATATGAAATTCGATCTTGAAGGCTATTAAATGCTGTGTGGGTTCCTTTGCAGCACTGAGACGACAGCATTTTTTCTCAACGGCCTTCCAGAATCTTCACACATTCCCGAAAGTCTGAACCTGCATAGTTTGGGCAACACCACGTCCGCCTCGATAAACAACAACAATAACAATTACAACGGCAGCGACATTTCACTGTTGCAGCCGATTCCAGTCGGGCGGTTGCTCGCATCGCTCGCGAGTGATCTGCGCCTCGAAGGAATTTGTGGTCGTGCGCTGGCAGCAGTCGGTGCATGCGAAAGCCGCTCGCTAGCTTTGTTGATTGTGCGCAATACCGCCGCGCAGCTTTAGAATGCACACACGGCGAAGGGCCGCGCCTTCGAACCGCGACGCTTATTCAAACGGAATGCCGAATCGCTGGCAATGCGATGCCTTGTTGGTTTGACTCACCGCCCACAATGTGCCGGAGCGCTGCTTGCCTACAGCTCCTGTGCCTGTTTTGTTGTTTTTCTTGTGTTGTTTGTTGTTATTATTTACGCAAATCCTTGTGTGTATCGCGCACCAACAGCGTTGCGGGTGCGCACGTTTGCCTTTGGCTGTGTTGGCGTCGCCTTGTTCACTGACTCGCCGCAACGAATACCGCAATTTTCAACTGCCGCCCCCGGCTGCTGGTGCCAATTCGCGCTTCTGCGACGATGATGAATCGCGAGTGCGCCTCGTCTACTGCTGCTCGGTCGCTCGTTTGCTCTGCGCGCTGTCACGTTTTCCGCTCTTCCGTGCGGCTGTGTTTGTGGCCGTTTTTGTTATCTTCGAATTTATTTCTATTTATTTTTCGTCTTTTTATTTCTGTTGATTTTTTCCACTTCAATGCCTCTTTGATTCACTGCTTATGAATTTCAATTCCAAGTGTACTCGTCGCCGTACACTGAAAATTATTTTCTGCTCCGCTTGTTGTGGGCGTTGTTTGCCGTTGGCAAGCAACCGGCGCGGTCCTGGCCGCGTCCTGCGATGCGAATTGAGCGGGGCTCGCTGTGTTTGGTTTTGATTATTTTCCCTTCTGTACGTTTAAAGCAGTTATCTCGGCTGGTTTTGTGGTTGTACAAGCAACAACAATAACAATAACAACGAGAACAGCTGCTAATAAATTTGTTGAGTGTGTTGCCAAAGTGATTCGCAATCGCCAAAGCGACGAGGAAATTGGTTTTGAACTTTATTAAATTTGAGATTAGATAAAATGGAATTGGAGAGAGTGCATTGCTAAGACCGAGGAAAGACGATTTTTTGGTTTGCCTGCTATTGAAAGGACTAACGTCTGGTAAGTACACCGAGCTTCTAAGAAGTTTTGAATATTGGCTCACCATCACTTTGCAATTTTTCCCCTCATATCGCAGCCATTTTCCCCCCAATCATCGGCTCAAACACATCGATTGTAGTCGGTAGCGATCTCCCGCGGTTTCATTAAAACTGAGCTGCTCGTAACTCACTATGCACAGCTGATTTTTCCAAATACAGAGCATTCAGCACTTGGATCCATTGATAGTTGAGCTAACCCTTCGAATTTTGGAGCTTGAACTTGTCGTTGTTCTCTACAGGCTGCAATTCAAACAGCTCTGAGGCATTCTTAATGATTTGAAACATTTGGAACTGTTGCACATTGGGCCGCTGAAAATGCGACAAGTTCAGCTCACATCTGATCCTTTGATCCTAAACTTTTTAAAAGCGCTGGATCGTTCTTTATCTTCTACAGCTCAAACAGCGCTTACATATTTCCAAAATATAACAGTACTACATTATTTATAAATTGAAAGTTAAAGTGGCATTTTCCAAAAAATTTTATCAGAAAATATACAAAAAATTTCTTCCCAAAAAAGTATATTTTATTCCCCAAAAATCGTATTTTTCTGTTTCAATTAAAACGCCAACTTTTCAACACTATTTTGTTGTTTGGAAAAAAATATTCATAAAAACAGGGAGAGCTCAAATTCAAGTTGAATGCTGCCATATAGCAACAAAATAGAAATGCTTCGCAACTTTTTCTCGAAACTTATTTCTTGGGCAATGCACAAAAAATATTCCACAGTCGGCTTATATTTACAATATTTTGATAATATCTTTAAAACACTTGTGGTTGTGGGATAGCCGTCAAAAAGATATACCAAGTGATTGCGTAAAAAATTTAGGACTCTTACAAAAGGTTCAAACAAGAACTTGTCCGATGCAGTTCATCAAATTCCATGGTCTGAAAGTAAATAAATTGTATATAAATTTAATTGTATATAGTTTTGTTTATGTGTTCTAGATTTTCACTGCAAGAAAAAGGATTTTGTAAGCTGAACTCATTGATGAGGACCATCTACCATTTTTTTAGAGAATATGCTACAAACACGGCCTGAGCTCAATTTTTTTGGAAATGCAATAGTAAAATGATATCAAAATAACAATAGATAATAATAAAAGTAGATTTTGATAAAGGGTTGGTTGTAGATGCGTTGTAGCGACGGCCAATAAGCGCCGTTTTAGTTCCCCCGTCTGAGTGGTAAATTAATGCAAGAACCCATTGTTAAATTCATTGCTTTTTTTAATTGAAAGTAAAAGTTGACATAGGCTTAGATAAAATTATGAACGATTTCTTTCTAGTTTACGAAAGAGTTATATATTCACGAATATTTTATAAATGCATTTTAAATTTTTTAATGAAAAAAGCTGAGCACTTTTAAATTTTCCGCGAAAACTTACATTCTCGATTTCCACATCAATTAAAATTCCCCACAAATTAGCTACGCTAATTGTATATTTTGTAAGCTTTCGTGTTCACTTGTCGAATAAGATTTATTCACAAAAGCAAATAACCCAAACAAACGCAAATGGTCTGAAAACTGCTTGTTGGCGTTAGTGAGTTTTTAAGCAAAGTGTTGTGTAGCCAACTTAACAAATGGCACCATTTCGTAGTCAGCAATGTTGTTTGGCCACATTGTTGTTGATGAAGCACAGCACAGTAGTTAGAACCGTGCAACAAGCTCACACGTTCCTCTAAGCGGACGTGCAGCACGCACCTTCAGCTAATGCCGCATCACATTAGCAGCGCGAATCTGTAGCAAAAATGCGAAAACTTAAAGCCAACAACAAAACATCAGGTTACACAGATATCGTTGGACGGCGTGTGGGCGGTGCGGCATCGGGCGTTCCTAGCGGTGGCATACATTACAGATGATTTCAATTATTGTTATTCCGTTGTGCACAAATGTTTGTATGTTTTTTATATTTAACATATGTATGTAAGTATGTGTGTGTGTGTGTGTTGCTAGAATTGTAGCAGTGTCGAAAGTGAATGTATTTGGCCGCATCGACAAGCGGCATGCGGCAAGTTCTTTCCGTAGAAGGAAGCCGCGCCGCAACAAAGCGATAACAATCAACATAAAACAACAACAAAAATAGTACATATACAGTGTGTAGACATGTCTGTTGACGTGCATGTGGAGTGATGCAGACGTGTCGACAGTGGGCGTGGCAATGGCAGCCCACAGCGACGCGGCTCGTTTGTCTGCTTAGCAATTCATGAGTTCAGGCCGCCGCTGCCGAGGCGGGAGTGGCTGCGCGCTTTTGTTGCTGTTGCTGATATTTGCTCGTGTCAACCACCTAATTCGCGTGCCAACGTCGAGTTAGAAAAACACCATATCAGCGCATCATTTTTGTATCAAATTTGTGTTTTTATTTTAAATGCAATTCGTTCTTTTCGTACTTATCATAATTTATTCTTCACCGGAAGTCGAAACGACTGCCGTTTGGCTGACACAATTATGCAGCAGCGACGGTCGTTATGGGTGCAAGACTTATCGGGGACCACCAGGAATGTTAATAAACACACACGTGGCAATCGCGCAACCAATTTCGAACATACTTAAATTAACTGATTCGACTTGTAGATACGCAGAACGTGACTTAATTGAATTTCCGCTTGTGTCGCCTTTAATGGGATTTTAGATTATGGTTCGATGATTTGGACGGTAAACTTTACCTTTTTTTTAAAAGACATGACACATATGTATGTATTTTTATTACAAAAATGGATTGGTCATAGGAAAATGGTATTGAAAAATATTTCTTACATCTTCATCTAAGATACGAACCTCCACTAAATACAAATACATTTTTTTTTAATTCTAGACGGGTAATATATAGTTTTATTATTACTTAATGTGTTATGTGCGTAAAAACGTTCAGCGTTCATTCGAGTAGCATTGCGTGTTGTGAGAATCGGGCAAAAACGAAAAAATTACTGAATGCTAAATCACTTTTTTCAGACTTTCATTTTCACTAAAAATGTGAATTTGAAACTAGCGAAAGAACACACCGGAAAAATCCATATGCGCGTAAAACTAGAGACCAAACATAGTAATACTGCGTACTCAGTTTTTCATTTCTACATCCTTTGTCCTTTTAAAAGGACTTCAAAATTTTGAAGGGGATAAGAAATGAAAAAAATATAAAAAATACTTAACCTCGTTAGAATATGGCGATATGCACGCGGATGGTCCGATACCGCCCGATGGTGCCACTATCGTAAGAGAAATTTACCATCGTGTAGTACATCCTCGTAGACGGCTACTGTAAAAATTTCAGCCATATTGGATTCGTAGTTTTGTTTTGACCGCGTGTGGAAACGAACGTGTCCGCGGATTTTTTCTTCCACCATGACAACGCACCAGCTCACACCTCCGCCGTCGTCACGGCCAAATTGGTCGCAGTAGGCTACGAACAGCTGCCCCATCCACCGTATTCTCCAAATTTGGCCCCTTGTTACTTCTTTTTGTTTCCAAACTTGAAAAAGTCACTCGCCGGGCAGAAATTTGAGTCGAATGAGGAGGCCGCCACGGAGGCCTACTTTGCAGACCTCCAGAAAATGTATTTTTCAGATGGGTTAAAGAAGTTGGAGCATCGCTGGGTCAAGTGTATCGAGTTGGAAGGAGACTACGTTGAGAAATCGCCACTTTTCCAAAATATTGGTTTTTCTTTTGTAGGCTAAGTACTTATCGGACCACCCACGTATATCAAATGAAAGAGAAAAGGCTCAAGAATTTAAATAAAATTAATTTTTTATCTATTTCTGAAATGATACGAAAAAAGTCCTTTGAAAATGTTAATCCTTTATATCCTTGAAAATTTATATAGAATTTTTTTGAAAAGTAAGTATGTTAAAACCCAAAATCTCTTTGATTACGTGTCAAAATTTCATTATTCTCGCTTCATTGATTTTGTATATTTTTATGATTTAAAATACTGATACTCAAATAAATTAGAATTTGTGTACTTCATTAGAATTGCAGCTTCCGCCTTTTTTTTAAATAACTTTCGAACCAATAAAGTGAGAGTATGCTAGAGTAGAGTAGAGTGTATATAGAGTATTATATATATTAGAATATACATATCGCCATATTCTAACGAGGTTAATTATTTTTTAAATTTTTTTCTTTTTTATCCCCTTTAAAACTTTGGAGTCCTTTAAAAAGGACAAAGTATATATAAATGAAAAACTGACTACGCAGTATTACCATGTTTGGTCTCTAGTTTCACGCCCATATGGAGTTTTCCCGGTGTGAAAAATGCTATCGCACGGTGTATCTAATGCTAAAGATATATCATGCGAAGGTGCCGTGCCCCCTTATCGAATGCCCGTCACATTTTTCCAACAAAAGGGAACCATTAAGTGAAAAATCCATTCAACTTGAAATACTGATACTAAATAAAAAGGCATATCCCAAAATCAAAAGATGTTGTAGAAATGTAAAGAAGGCTGGATTAAAAATATAGCGGCAGGTGGGTGTGATGGGACTGAGCCAATTCTATTAACTACAGTGGATGTGTCAAGTAGAGGTGTCCCACAGTCTACGTTTTGCTCAATAAAACACGGACTCACATGATGTGATCAGCCTCATTTCTTAGTCCAACAAAACATAAAATCATTTAATACCCATATTGCCTGGAAAATATATACCGTAGCTGATTTCTGTCTATCGATCTGTGGCCTATCTAACATAACCTATGTTTACCTCAATGAAATATAAAATCATTTGAGATCAATATTAATGCATCGATAGTACTGTAGCTTCTTTTTTGTTAGTTTCGTAAGCGCAGAAAAAGGGTGTAGCAGCAGCATTGCATGCTTTTAGGGGGCAAGCTAATTTCACGGGAATTATCGCAGAGACAAGCTACTGATGAAAATGCACATGTTGCACGAACACAAACTATCTATTTTGTCTCCAAAATATGAATTGCATTTGACATCGCGACAGAAATTAAGAGTGAAGGATTTCGACAATCAATATGTATAATCACCAATACCAATACTCTAGCAACCCTGGTAGAAAGGCCTGATTCGACAGATAAGGATAATAGAATCCCCACAAAAAGAATAAATATCTGCTTTGACGGATTGATAATACCAGAGGCTGTGGACTTCCAACAATTTGCACTGCCATAGTTGCGCGCCAGAGAATTAGAAATAAAACCCTGGCTCACTTGTTCTACCCATGGCTGGCATTGGTAAGCCAGACTGCACTCATTTGAATTACTATCCTCAAAAACATCAAAAGCATCTCGTGAGACTAGCCAATTGTTGCGTGGGTCACCTTCGATATAACACAACACTCAAAACAACAACCCAAAGCGAGGATGTGACATAAAATCGGAGAAGTTCTTAGGATATTTAAGAACATTTAAGTCTTCCAACCCAACGATACTTTCAATTTATTTTCTCAATTCAATCAACATCTACGTTGAAGATAAGAAACCACAGGCATCGAGTTGATTTCATATTTGCACTTGTCTTTGTAGTTTTAATCGGAAATTAATGGGAATTCTCAGTGCTGGCTGTGGGCGAACATTTCTATACATTCCTGCTTTTACGTATTTCCAATATTCAAACACACATACATACACATACCCAATCACGTCATTATGCTCATAACAAACAGCCAGCCGCAGCGAAGCACACGCACACATGCACAAGCGCGCATTCCTTCCGGCCACGACAGCTTTCCCTGCTTCGAGTGTATTGCGTTGTGTTTTGTGATTTGCTGCATGCAACATGCGGCATGGCATCGCAATTTCAATGTTATCATTCGAAATGTGGCAGCTTGTCTACTTTGTGATTTCAGTTGCCAGCCACGTGCTGCTGCGCTCCTCCGCCGGCGCTGTCTAGTTCTTTGTGCCGTGCTCCTGCCGCGCGACGCGACGCGCTACTCTGCGGCCGCGCCGTTTGCATTGCTGCAGCGCATGCCGCAGATTGTCTCTGTGCGATGTTCCGCATGTGTGTGTGTCTAGTTCCGCGTTTGCAGCGCCACGCACATTCCAGCTGAAATGAAGCGGAATGCTGCGCGGTTTCTAATTTCGAACGCGTACATTGTATGTGTGTGTCTATGTTTCTATGTGTGTACGTGTGACTGCCTGGGTAGATGGGAGCAAAGTACTGTTGCAGGGAGACGGTTGAGGCGGAGGCTGGCGCCCTGCAGCAGCTGCTCGATACTAATTGATATAAATGTGTCGCGCAGTTTGACGTTCGATGGCAAATTGGCATCAGCCGCGCTGGCATCATTGAAATTCATTGCACAGACACACACAACTGCGCGCTTGCGTCGCTGCACCTCATACCTGAGCGCGCACCTGTGCACGAACGGGTGTGATTCGCTGTTCACACGTGTGCGAGTGTATGTACGAGTATGGGTGGGTATTGGTGTGTATCGGGGTGTATCTGTGTCAGTGTGCTTGGCTTTGTTGTGGTTTCTTGTTTTCATGTGAGTTGGCACAAGACGCTTTGATTGCCGATGAATATGTGCCACAAACGAGAATTTATTAGCAATTTCTATCGATTTACTTGCTGCAGGACTCTTCGCGACGGCGCGCGTTGGGGGAGTGAAAGTGGTGAAAAGTAACTGACAGTAGCTGGCAATGTACACACGTCGAATGAAGATAAAGAACGCAGGAGCCCAGTGACGAAGTCGACGCTAGGAAGCGGGAAAACGGCAAAGCGGCGAATATGGAAATGAAGTAATGCTTTGGCAGGTGGAAGGGGTTAGGAGGGTGTTTGAATGTTGTTAGGGTAGGTAGGATAGCGGAGTGGTTGCTAGAGTAGGAAATTATTGAATCGTTCACGTTGAGGTATTGACGTAGATGAAGTGATTAGATTAACAATTAGGAATTAAAAGCAAAGCATATCAATTATTACAAAAAGGGAAGGAGAAATGTGAAAAATTTACAAATTTAAATATATTAAGGGTATTCAGAATCTGATACAGTGGCACACACAGGTGGGTTTGGAGGTTCAAACCCCGCAAATGCAAAAATTGCTCGTGCAAAATATAGTTTCAAATCGTATTGGGCTTTGAAAAGTTGTAATGTCCAAATAAAATTCTGTGAGCGCCACTGGTCCGGTAAATCATTGGAAATGCATTGGTGCAACATTTATCAGATCATGAGTAACCCACGCTTTATTGCATTCCATTGTGAACGGTGTAAAATTTTCGGCTGATTTTTATATCAAAACGAAAATAAAATTTTCGATGGAAATATCAATGAATCAATAAAGCGGAATTGTGAATTATTTGATTTATTTGTTTGATCGCTTCCTCTTTATTTTTTCGTGCTCATTGCTCTGTAAATATGTGAAATGTCGTGTTTATTGCGAAATACCAACCATTTTCATTTTAACAAAAGTTAAATGCTCGGCACTTAGTGCCGACATATTTTCAATATGTTAGGGTTGCATTTACAATTCCATGTATTTTGTTTTTGTTAATGAACCGAAATATGCACATGCAAGACCATAGGCTCTGGACTCCGAATATTATTATACATAATTTTAAGTTGATATAATTTCATAGAATACCCATTTGCCTGCCTAAAAAAGTAAAGCATACTATTATTTTTTAACCGTCCACACTTTGGAGCTTTTGGTATATTTAATTGAAATCGCATTAAACTGAATGGAATTCTAAAGTTTTCTGTTATGATTTTATTGTTAACACTTTAAACTTGTTAACAAAAATACACAGTAAATGTTTGTAAACAAATTAGATTCATTCGTTTTCTTAATTTTCTTTTTCTAAATAGTACTACTACATTATTTTGACTGCAGTATATTGTATATAGTACTCGTAGTATAGTCAGTTATATCGATTCTCTTGGCAAATTTGTTTGTAAATATTCCAAAAATGCTGGTCTTTTTTTCGCTTTCAATTCGGTGTGCTATTGTGTAAAAGAGAAATAGTATTACCAACACTGTTCGATCAAATTTTGGTTCCCTCAAAATGTGTGAAACATATTACACAACAAATTAGAGAATAATTGATCTCAAAAATTTACGAGACGAACGAGATTTACTTACTTTTTTTGGAGCTCCAATTGTTTGAAGTAAGTTTGAAGTCGAAAAACTCATTAAATAATGGGTCTCCATTCAAAGTTTTAACCCTCTGTTCACCTCGTTAGATTTCAATTTTCAAAAAAATTAAAAACACGTGTCGAATTATTTCTCACTAAGAGTACTCTCACCAAGTTTGAAGTCAAAGGGCTCATTCATTCAAGTTTTATTGACAGTTTCTCCACATATACTTTTAACCCATCGTTGACCACGTCAGTTTTTTATTTTCGAAAAAAAAAAATTAAAAACAGTTATCAAATTATTTCACATTTGAAGTACTTTCACCAAGTCAAAAGGCTTAAAAAGTCATGTTTCTTCATACAAACATTTAAATCTCGGTTCACCTCGTTAAATTTCGATTTTCCAAAAAAAATTAAAAACACGGTTTGAGCTATTTTTGATTTCAACTGTTTTAACCAATTTTCAAGTAAATAGACCCATCAGTTCATATATTTTTCGTAGCCTTCCCGTGTACGAACCTTAACCCATTATTATCCTCGTTAGATTTTGATTTTCAAAGAAATAAAAAATACGTGTCCAATTATATTGAATTTGGAGTACTTTCACCAAGTTTGAAATCAATAGGCCCATTTAATCAAGTTTCTTCATACAACACTTGACCCATGTTTTGCCCCTTAAGACCCCGAATTTAAAAAAATCCCGTCTATAGTTCAAATAAAGTGTGAAACTGGAGATCATTTATAGCAATATGGTATATTACGTTATTCATTATCTGACCCAATGCTCTTTTAAAAGGACTTTCAAATGTTAAGGATATATAGATTTCCAAAAATATATTTCAATATTGGTGCAATGTTGTAGTTATGGATGTCAACTGACAATTTATTAATTTTTTATTTTGAGCTTAGGAATAAAATATTGGAGTAAAATCCTGTCAAAAATGTATCCTTTAACAACTTTGAAGGTTTTTTACGAATTATTTAAAAAAAAAAATTAATATTATCTGTGCGTATTTTACTTTTAAATTTTATGCTTACTTCACTTCATAGAAATAAAGTTCCATTTATAAACAAGATTTAGCAATGGAATATGTATTACTTTTTTTCTACGACAAATGTTTTGTTTTTCTGAGGAATACTTTAACTTTCCACAGTAGTTGGTGTAGTAGCAGGCCGTAGTCACTTTTGATGTATATTACATATTTTTTTAAGAATCTACTAATTATCGAACTTGTTCAAGAAACCGCTAACACTTAATGTTGATGTTCATGACGACAGCAAAATAAATAAACAGCCCACAAAAACAATACTTTGGGGTATTATTTAGTATTATTCGTTTCTCTGCTTAGTATTATTATTTTTTTCAAAATATTGTCAAAAGCCATATCAATCGAAAATAGTTATCTAAATATGTCAGCGAATTCGTCAATCAATCAAACAATCACGCCCACGAATTTAAATGACGAAATCTTGACTAAAACGACATCAAGAAATCGTCAGAATTGAGCTGTGAAGCTGAAGTGTTAAGTGTATCAGTATTAGGTAAAGGCGACTTAGCCGAAAGAATTCGTGCATATCCACATCAGCGCCGGCCTTTCGCTGCGCCTATTGACTTCACTTCAAAGGCGGCCTAAAAGCATTGTTCGTGGTTTACGCACGCAGATCCATTCCCAGGGGGCAAGCACGTTGCATACTGCTTCGGCTGCTAGCTAATGAGTTCTAAGTGCGGCCTCAGACCGGCACGCACACATGCACAAAAACATACGCTTCCAAAAACGCCGACACGCAAGGTCGTCCTAAGTACAGTTTGAGTATCTGTTACTGCATCTACATACATGCGCACATAAACCAGTCGGTGAGGATGTATGTGCTGCGAGTGTGTGTGAACGCAGCGTACCCACAGCTCGGTCCCATTGTATGAGGAGTTGTGTGTTCTTCCCATAAACTGTTGCTTGACTCGGGCGCTGCTACATGTTGATGCTCGAGCAGTTGTTGTTTTTGTCGTTATCGTTGTTTGCTTTGCAAACATTTTGTAATTATGTCTAAGATCAGGCACATTCAAATACGCAGACGTGGGTGTGTGTGTAAGGTTTGTGCGTTTGACAGAAAGCAAATGATATCAAGGATACCATACTTCAATTTAATTAGTTTGCGTTTGTCTGCCATTCAGCAAACACACTCACAACTTGCATACACCGATGTACGTACATGTGTACGAGAATGTGTGTAAAGATGTGCACACTTCAATCTTTCACACACATTGCTCGCATTTGGATGCACAGCCGTCGTGACTAATCTGTGTCGTGTTGTTGAGGCGCCGCCCTGCCGCCTTCCTAATTAACAGCGTGGAAAAACCAACAAGTTCATCAAATCGCATCGCACAGCACTCGGCTTGTCGGATGTTCTTGTAACTTGGAATGATCTTGTGGATTTTTAAGTCAACTGCAACTTCTTGGCGCTGAGGTTTTAACATTTTGTAGAAATTAATTATAATTAATTGTTTGACGTTTTTGTGTTTTCCATTCAACCAGGTTTTGGAGATTTTGGGGTTTGATTGCCTTGCTGCGTTCTTTATTGAAAGCGGATGACGTGTAAGATAGCCGCGTGCGAAAATGTTGTGCAATACCAGGACTAGGATGTGCAGATGATACCCAAAAAAAGACAATTTTTTAACTGTTAAATTAATGTCCTTCTTTGATAATTTTCAATCAATTATATTTTTAAATTTACGAGTTTTGTATATTAATTTTTTATAATGAAGTTTGTATTACTAATCGTTAACGTTGAAGGGCCGGAAGCTCAGGAACGCTGAAAACACTTACACTGCAACTGAATCGCTTCACCTTCCAAACGTAACTAGTAGAGTCCGACCGATACCAAATTTTTTTGGCCGATGCCGATTAATCGGCCGGAAGAGCGAGAATTGACCGATGCCGATTAATCGGCCGGAAGAGCGAGAATTGACCGATGCCGATTCCAATTCCATAGAAAGAATAACACGAATGAATTCAATCAAAAACACAAACAAATTCAGTTTCAACTTCAACTTAAAGTTACGATTCTTTTTGAAAATTTGTACTCTGAAATTGCGTTGGAGCAAGGCGACCTCATGTACAGATGTGGTGGGAAGAAATTAGAAAACAAAATTTGGAAAAAATAAAAGGCCTGTTAAAAAAATGCTTCCAATTAAAAAAGAAGAATAAGATTGCAATATTAAATGGCCTTTTTTCTGATGCCCATATTAATAGACGAAATGCATAGACATTTCGAGAAAATCTGTGTTTTTAAGAATACTTACTTTTTATAAAAACATTTCTAGGAAACATTTATATTAAACAATATCTGAAAATGTGGTACTAAAAGAGCAGAATAGGGGTTCCTATACCGCTTTTCAGTAACGTATTTTCCAATACTGTTTAATATTGTTTATTAATTATTGTTTATTAATTAAGTCTAATCAAATTACAGACTTAGAGAAAAAGGTGTAAATTCAAACAAAATCGAAAAATATACTTAAAGGTACTTATAATTAGATAACAAGGTGCAAAATACGTTTAACGGTAAAGCGAGATCAATATCCAAAGAATTTGTGAGGCTATTAAATTCAGTTAAAACTCTAGTAATAGGCCTTGTTAATGACCATAATTGGTCTTGTTAATGCCAACATAAAAGAGCTCAGACCGCCGAAGAGATCTGGCTGGAATATTAAAACGAATTTTTTCAAGAATAGACGAGCAGTCAATAAGTCCATTAACGATATAATATAAAAATTTCAATGAGAGAAAAGATCTTCTACTAAGTAGAGATTTCAAGTTTAGAAGCTGACAACGTGCGTCATAGGAGGGAATCGGATCTGCAAAATTCAGGGAACGAAGGGCAAAGCGAATAAAACCCTTCTGCACTCGTTCAAGCCGATTTATGCTTAAGGCATAAAATGGCCTCCAAATGACGGCTGCATATTCTAGCCTGGAACGAACAAAGGCGGAATAAAGTAACTTGAAAGTATAAGGGTCAGAGAAGGTAGAACAGTTGCGACGAATAAAGGCTAACATAGAATAGGATTTGGAGATGGTAGAGTCAATATGTTCAGAAAAAGAGAAATTAGAATCAAAGAAGACACCTAGGTCTTTGATAACCCTGACCACTTTAAGCCCAGAGTTTGAGATAGAGTAGGAGGCAGGAAAAGAAATACGTTTTTTAGCGAAAGTTAGTTGGAAACATTTTTTGGTATTAAGAAAGAGACGATTTCTGTCACACCACTCATTTAAGATGTTAAGCTCAGATTGAAGCGCAGAGGAATCCTCAGGGGTTCTAATCTCAGAGTAGATCTTAAGGTCGTCTGCATACAATAGAAATTTGGAGGTTGAAAAGCACGAACAAACATCGTTAAAAAAGAGCACAAATAATAGTGGACCTAAAATACTACCCTGGAGAACACCGGAGGTCGCCATAAAAGGCTGGGAAGAGGTGTTGTCAAATGACACAACACAGAGACGTTCACTAAGATAGGATTTTAACCATTCAAGAAACACAGAATGAAAACCAAGACTAGAAAGCTTAGCAAGTAAAATTTTATGGGAGACTCTATCAAACGCTGTAGAAAAGTCAGTATAAATAGCATCAATTTGTAAGCCCTTCTGAAAAGCCGAGATGCAATCCTCAGAAAAAACCGCAAGGTTGGTTATAGTGGACCGACCGGATACAAAACCATGTTGATTAGGGCTAATTATATTTTTAACCGCAAAACAAACCTTATCTTTAATGATGGTTTCAAAAAGATTAGAAACTGTGGATAACTTTGAAATTGGTCTATAATTGGACACATCATTTTTGTTGCCACTTTTGAAAATTGGAGTAATTGAGGCTTTTTTCCAATCATTGGTAAATACTCCAGATACGAGAGACCTATTAAAGATAATTTTCAAAGGTTCAACAAGGGAAGGACAGTGTTTTAGCAGGACAGAAGAGAGACCATCTATATCAGTTTGCGACGAAAGCTTTATATCGCGAATACCCTTTGCTACATCGTCTGAAGTTAAGACCAAAGAGCCAAAGTCAAGAGATGCCTTAGTATTAATGGACTCACTGACTTCGAACTCGTCATCAGTAACAAAATTAGAACGAAAAAATTCCGCAAAGAGGTTTGCGGCATCCTCCATTGAGACAGCTGATTTCCCTAAAAGGGAAACAGAGGATGGAATATTGGAGCACGTTTTTTTAGATTTTATAAAGCTCCAAAAATTCTTTGGATTGCGTTTAATATTTCGTTCGAAACTCTGTATGTAATTATTATATAGCATTTCTTCCAGGTTTCTAAATTAATTTAGATAATGAAGATATTTGTCATAGAAAACAAGGTTCTTTGTTAACTTAAATTTTTTGTGAAACTTATTTCTCAGATTCTTAAGATGCATTAATTCTTTTGAGTACCATGGGAGCTTACAAGTTCGAGTAGCAAAAATGGGGATATTAGCTAAGCAGATATCGAAGACCAAAGATTTAAATTTGCTATAACATTTGGAGACATCAGCCTTTAAAAAAAGGGCAACCCAGTCAGTATTAAGAAAAAAAGAGTCAAGAGAAGCGAAGTTACACAAATTGAAATTGAAAGAAATTTTACTGGTGGCAGAAGGCACTTCAAAAAATTTATAAAACTCGAGGTCTAAAGTTAATGGAAAATGATGCTAATATAAAAGAAAGAAACATAGTGCGATTCAGCTTAAAAAAAGAAATAAAAAAATAAAAAAAATTAAAGCAGGAAAATAGGCCGATATACCATCGACCAAAAATGGCCGATATACCATCGACCAAAAATGACCGACGCCGAAGCCGAAGCCGATACCTATTTTATTGGCCGATACTAGCCGATGCCGATGACGATTAATCGGTCGGACTGTACTAACTAGTGCTCCGGTCGCCCGAAGGCTTTATTTATAACATTCCTTATCTCCTAGTACGTACTTACTAACAATGTTCTTATGCTTAAGCATTTACAATGTTTAAATTTGGGTTGTATGGGCGGTGGCATGCCCCCTCGTCGAATACCCACCCCATTCCCCCTTGCGTAGTCCATGTCTAAATCGTAAGTCTGTGCCAAATGTCATTGATGTGTGCCCTGTAGTTTCAAAGTTACTCAAAACATTTGGGTTGCTTGAAAAGTACCACGCCCCTTGTGCAACACCCACAAAAATTTTATCACTGGAACGACAAATCAAGCAAATACAAGGAGTGGTTGATGGTCCAATGTGATTTTTACGATTTGAGCAAAATGTTCATCTTAAATGCGATAAATCCAATTTCAGAATTTCAATAAAGATTTTGATCTGATCTCACACACAGTTTTAATGGAATATACGGTTATCACGGATTTCGGTTAGCCAACATATTGATCACCAATTATCACCTCAAGACCGTTTTTAAACCACGTACGCATGCAACTCATAAGCTCTGCCACGGAATAGACAATCAACACAATAAACTTGCTTCATCAATTGAAATATTTCGGTAAACGTTTTATTAAGTTTAAAACAAAACTTTATATTGGCTCTTTGTTTGATGACGGTAACTTTTATAACGATGACACATACATACTGACACATCAGACGCAAATACTCCGCTTCCAGTCAACCAAATATTATGTAATTTTGACTGAAAATCGGGAAATTTAAATGCCACCAGAATATGCCCTATGCAAATTTCTGTCTTCCTTTAAATTTAATTTATTTAAATTTAATGCAATTATTACAAAAAAAATTGTAAATCGCTTTCATGACAAAGTTGAGGCTATGCCTCTGCTCGTCAACTTAACATTTCGCATTAGTCTGTACCTTAATTTTTTGGGGATATTTTGGACATGAGATGCATCACCGTATTGCAAACACAAAGCACTCTTTTCTTCACAAATAAAGCTCATGAGATAATAATGGTAGCTAGTGGCGCGACCAAGGCTTTGGAATTTGGCATGCAAATAATTAGCAGCCATCAGAATTAAGGGGCAAAAGACAAGCCGAAGCCAACACGCCGAAGTCGTTCAAAAGTCAATTCGTCTATAATTTTGTTAAATGTTCAGACCTGTAAAAGAACGATTTGTGGATTTAAAAAGACAATAATTGATCATCGCATAGAGCAATAAATGTTTTCGAGTTTAAGGACAAAAACCCAACAAATACCATCAGAAAACCATTATATTCACCACATCTGAAGCAGTTTGACTTCAAAATGTTTGCAATACTAAAATTGCTTAAGCGAGGTTTGACTAGTTTAAAGTCATAAAGCAAGATTTAAGTGCAATAATTAACTGAAAGTAATATTGAACTTTAATGAGACTAAGTATCCGATATTGCATCCTTCTCGCGTAATGCGACTATTTCTTTCCAACTTGAAAATTACTCTGTGCATAGACTGGAACTTTATTCGTTCATTTTTCTTATTTCAGCTCAAAGTACAGACAATTATTATGACGCATTTAGTAACCGATTTTCTGGGGTGTAAACGAGTATTACACATACTATCAATATCGATTGGGCGAGGATCAGTGTCTGAGCGCATTTTCACAAATAATGTCCAATGAAAATGTATGAAAATATGTGTACGAGTAATTTCTAATTAATTTTGCGGTCTGGCCGGCCGGTCGGCCATGCGGACTTGACTGGCGCAGCGGCTGCTGTAAAGTATTGTTGCATGCGTATTGTGGCTAATTTGGAAATCTGCAATTACAATGCAGGCGAAATGCGGTGTAAATGCAATGCGGTTCGAAGAGGCAACAGGCGAAAGGATGCATTTCATATTTTATATCAAAAATAATTATATTCGAGTACATAGTTGGCGTTTGCTGTGCCGCAGTGCATGTGTATGTGTGTGTTTGCGTGTAAGTCTTAATCACGCTTTTGTTATAATTGAGACACAAACAGCAGCGGCAGCAACAATAATACGAATTACAGTGGCAGCAATAAACGACAACAGGCAGACAATAACTGCAGCTACAAACAAGGACAACAACAACAACACTAACAGCAATAAGCACTTAGCTATAACAAATAACTGTTCGAGCGTACACCACGTACACTAACAAATATTTACATACCTTCAGACGTACGCTTACACGCACATTGCACTCACACACACACACACACACACGCCCCACGAACAAGGCCACGGGCGCCATGCGAGGCAATCGCAGACTGCCGAGGCGGGCGCACTCGGCATTTCCGTTTCCGCAATGCTTGCACAGATGCGGCTTTTGTTGTGCGATTACGACAAAATTTGCTGTTGCAACAAAGTCGATGCATGCCTGCTGCTGCTGTTGTTGTTTGGCATTGTTGCTGTCGCAAAACAACAACTGCAATGGCAAAAGCAGCAGCTGCAGCCACAGTCGCGCCGCATACAAGAAGCCGGAATGTCAAGTGTTATTGAACTTCCTAATAGGATGTTGCACTCACACAGCCTCACACGGCGTCACCCCAACACACACACACCGACACTCACGCGCGCAAAATTAATTTTTATGCATTGGGGCAATAGAGTCTGAAGAAGCAAATTTGCCGCAGGCACAACTACAACGCGTCGCGTTGCATGTGTGTCTTTGCGTGGCGCTGTGCACGTGCGCGCGAGTGTGGCAACATTTTGCGGCACAGAATGCAAACACTTTCGCAACGAGTGAAATTCAAAATTTCGCTGACTAATTCGACTGCTTATTCGGTGCGCTGGATTTATGCGGCTGCACAGCAACAGTTGTTGCTGCGCAAAATCATTGCCAAGCAACAAGCATTTATTGTGGCCCCACTCGAAAGGCGCGTGCGTCAAATCTGACATAATCCGTCGCGCCGCCATCTACCTCCGCCCCGCCCACCTCCTGCTGCACTTGCAATATGCAAAGCACGCAACATTTCAATCAACTGACAGCACCGATTCGATGCGCAACGCAAATGCTTCAGCTTGGCGCTGTTTTAGTGCGCGCCGCTCCATTTGCTACGCAGCCCGTCGGCTGCCCTCCTGCCGGGCGCCGGTTGTGTACTCGTGTGCGCGGCGTTCGGCGTTGTAAGCGCCGGCGCGAATGCAAGTGCCAGTGCCTAATTAGCTGATGCTGTGTTAGACGTTGTTGTTGTGGCATGAAAATGTGTGAGTTCGAAATTGCATTTTGGTTTCATTTGCAGCGCACTGCGATGCGCGTTAATTGTTTTGTTCTTGTTGGCAGTGAAGGGCTGGGCGAAGTGTATGGTGGGTCTTGGGAAGTGATTGGTATTTTTCAATAAAAGCCTAAGCGCTCGTGCAGTTCGTGGCTAATATGTGATTTCAGTTATTTCGAGGAATAAACGTGAGCAAACGAGTAAATTAAAAAATATGTGAGGGAGATTCGGATTCATAGAACAGCTGTGAAAGCGAATTTTAGATGTTGGAATTGAATTAAAATATTTTCAAGTTTGATACCATGTTAGAGAAGGCGCTGATGGCAGCTTTGTGCGAGTGAATTTCATACTTTCATAGATATAATCATTTCACTACTAAGCTGTGGTTGTAAAGTAAACCAAATCTCCCAAAAATATAGTCTAACCATTCATATTTCTGTACCTACATTTGGTGAATATATCTGTGGTCATATGGAAGAGTAGCTTAAGTCGACATAAGAGAATTGAGTTATTGTTGAGTTTGGAGCTTTATAGAAGTCTAGGCGCTTAAATGCATTTCATCCGATTTGAAAAATCCAGTCCTTTAACAATATTATGTGTGTTTACTTCTTAGCTCAAGTCTTTTGAAAGAACCATCCATTGGTCAGAACAAATTATGTGTACATGGTTTTCAAACTTCAATTTTCGACTTAAGCTACTCTTCCATGTGGCCACAGATATCATGTGTTTCCCACACGATTTGATTGTAGTTATTTCTATGAGACAGCGCCGAATGCATTTTTAAAGCTTAACATCAGACTGAGGTCAGTCCTTCGTTTTTTTTTTGGTCAGGTTTTTGGCAGATTTTTGAAAACGTCGAGATATCGAAACCAACCAACCTCGTATTAAGTTAAATGTTTGTTCATTTGTTAAGTTTTGTTAGAGCTGTATTTTTTTCATTCACAATAAATTTATAAAATTTTGTTTTACATATTTTTCCCACCTTGCATAACTTCAAATTTAAATTTTTATATTTTTTTTTGTATGCGCATATTTTTCATTTGTTAGTGCATGAAAATTCGCTCCCTCTTAATCAAAACGAAAGAATTAATTGAATATTTGTATCTATTAAGATACAGCGCGCATTTAGCGGTTAATGAATGAATGAACTGGTGTTTGCTGTTTAAATTGGGCGCAATTTTTCATGTATACAAAATCGTTCATGAATCTGAGTGAGTGTGAGTGCATCTTGAGCATTTTTTAATTAAGCTAAAAAAAATACGGCATGCAGCTCCGTTTCGGTAATCACCGTTGCAGCGGCCGAACGCCTACGAAATGTCGCATAAAATTGAAAGAAAACAAAGGACAACGCGCCGCCAGCCAAAAAGCGATTTCAAGTGCGCATGTTGCGTATACGCACTGCGGGACAATGACAGCGACGGCCATGGCAGAGAGGGGAAACACCATGAACGCAGGTAATTGATTGCATGCCGCGTGGTGCGCGTACGATTTTCATATTTTATCATCGTTCGCAATGCAGCGCCGAAAATAAACAGCGAGCGCAGGACGAGCAGCCGTTGGTCCTTCTCTTTCGCGGACACTCTCCGCATCACGCCAACTGTGACGGCGACAAATAAATGCGCACATTGTTGCAACATGCGGTGACACTGTCCATCACGCGCAGCACAAAAACATTACGCGCCAATGTGGTGAAAAATTACCGGCCGTCGCTTTTGGCTGAATTTCTTTCTTTTGTTGACATATTGCCGCATGCCGGGCAGACGCACAGCCGCGCACACTTGCACAAACGACCGCTGTGTGCATATGAAAATATGAAAATTTTCACAGAACGAAATTAAAAACGACCGGAAATTTTACTTGGCCGCCGCAGCCATTTTTTTGTTTGGAGAAACGCAGCGGCAACTCGTTGTTAATGTTTTTGTACATATTATTCCAGCGCTTTTTTTGAAACATTAATTAACGACACATCTTTTGCATATGCACAAATATTTCCCTTAAACGCAGGCGGCTGTTGTTGACCGTTTCGACTTGTTGCCCGGTGGAAGTTAGAGAAAAAACGCTTAAATGTGCGCCGCAACAACGTAGCAAACTTGCAACGCGTACAACAGCAAAAGAAAACAACCGATTTTTTAATGCAGCGCAACTCTTACCGCATGCATCACGTTGCGTTGGGCCGTGCACGTGCCGCACATTTTGACGAGCGCCAAATAGAAATTACTGCCGGCCACCGCGCCGCACCTCAACGTCGAACGCAAACTACTCGCATCATACAATAACAATAGCAACAACATCAATAAAACGTAGCCGCTGCAACTGTTTGTGGCAGCGGCCAGTTTGCGCTTCGTTCTTTTTGTTTGGCACATTCAAGCATGCTGCAAGATTTTAAATGCCACCATTGTGGGCTTTCGCTGGCAGTTGGACGCAGCGGTCACAGTACACACATAGCCCAGCCAACCGCATCGGCGCTCGACATTTGCATTCATGGTCGCAGCCGCATTTGTCGATTATTTACACAAAGCTTCGTTATTTCCTGCTTCCTGCTTCCGCTACGTCACTTTGACAGCCCAGTGTGCCGCTCGCAGTTCTGCCGTCCTGCAGTGAGACATTGGCGGCTACATGCTCGGAATAACCACACCTTTTCGAATGATTTCACGTACGGCAATGTTCACGCGCCAATGCAAAGGAAACGAGCTGCCACTAACGGCGAATAGAAATTTTTATGATGAAGTAGTAAAGCCGTCGCGCCGATTGATCTGTCGTTGATGTTGCAATCAGCGCATTCGTTGTGGTTTGAACTTGTCAGTGCACATTATGTATAAATCATAGTTTATGCCGACTGCAGAATACATTCATATGTCGCAATACTTAGCGAAGACGAGTTGATAAGTACGGTATGGGAATTAAGTATTTTTGGGCAGTTGTTTCTACTTATTAAGACGAAGCGTTGAAAATAACTTAACCCTTTGCAGCACGGTGGCAAGACGTATATAATAATAATAATAATTGACTGGCACGACAGCCCGCTTACGCGAGACTAAGGCCTAGCTTCCCGCAACCACCCGTGTTGTGCGTGTGAATTTGTACGCGGGTTGAAGGGACCTACAGTTTTATGCCGGTTCCGAACGGCAGGTTGGGAGCTTTTTCATAAGCAATTTTTACTCTCAGAGGTTTGCCATTTCCAGCTGAGAGGACAGCCACCGAAAGAGAAAACGAGTTTTTCCCCTTATTTTTTTAAGTGTTATTACAGGCAGTATTTGAACCAGAGGTTGCTGCCTTCGACTCGCGGTCCAACGCACTAACCAACTGAGCCACGGCGGCTGCCGTGACGTATATACCACCTAGAATACTACCATTTTTTTCAGTTTTCAAGTTCTTGTGACTCGACTTTTATGATTCTACATTGAAATGTACTGTATTTACATGTTCATGGTTCAAAATTTTACGTATACGGTATACGGAGGTTTTCGGAGTCGCTGATTCCGAATTTATTATTAGATTTTCGAAATTAAAAATTGCGGGTGGAATATGGCGGACACAATATAGAAGTCATAAGTATAGGTACCATATTTTTTGTTGTTCAAGAAAGGAAAATTTTTTCAAGTTGGTAACAACAATTACTACAGCTCTCAACCAAACCCGGAGACACGAACAAGGACGCAGCAGCTATCGTCTCCATTTTTTTTGTATTTTTTTGGCATCCCTGAATGCAGACCTCTACGCTAGAGCTTCCATTACATTCGTGCTGATGCCAAATTCCTTTCTTGAAGAACGAAAATTTGGTACCGACACTTGAATGACACTTGAATTTCAAAAATAGAATATCAAATTCGTAATCAGCGACCGCGGAAACCCCCATATACAAATTTCCATATTGATATGAATAAGTTTTACTAATGTTGTCGGCCATATTGGATCCGCCATATTGGATTGCTGAATTTCAAAAATTTGATTACATATTCGTGATCAGTGACCCCGAAAATCCCAGGGCGACTATTTTCATTGAAAAAAAGTTATCTGAAAAATCTATGCTTCAAAGGGTTAAATACAGCTACGTAGCTTAACTTAATAGCTATTAAAAACTGAAATAATGGCAGCCTGAAGGTCAAACACAACTCTTGTCAAGATGTGCAATTTTGATTTCAGTAGGCATTCGAAATTCTAAGACCCCCTCAGTACTGACACTCCAGGAGAAATTCATATATTCGTGCTTCTATATGACGCAGCAAAACAACACAGACAAGGTGTCGAAATGTTAAGCAGCAAAAGTACGCAAAATCTTTAACTACCACATGGGGAAGAGCAGCATTTTATTCTATACTTACTTACTTAACTGGCCATAACAACCGCACATAAGGCACCGCAAAAGCTCTCCAGGTGCCTCTGCTTTGCGCGCGTCTTCTCCAGTTGGTCGCATAACGAGCTTATAGAGTGTCCTCAACAAAGTCCTTCCACTGGAGACACGGTCTTCTTCTTTCGTTGACCACTTTTTAGCTTCAACGTCCATACGGGAAACATGGCCAAGCGAGCGTAGTCGCTGGATGTGAATTCGCTGCGCTATGTCCATATCTTTAAACAGCTTATACTGCTCGTTCTTGGTTCGTATGCGATAGTTGTCGCCAATACGAACAGGACCAACAATTTTGCGAAGTACTTTCCTTTCGAACACCCCACAGGCCGCTATGGGCCATAAAGGAGCACAGACAGAATAAGCGTCCTATAGAGTGCAAGTTTTGTCGGTCGACAGAGATCTCTGCAACTCAGTTGCCTACCAAAACCGTAGTAGGACATACTGGTAATAGTAGTACTCCGCTTTATCTCCAGGCTGACAGACATCATTGCTGCTGTTTATGGCGGTGCCAAGGTAGACGAATTCCTTGATAACTTCAAAACTATACCAGTCGGTGAGAGCCTTGCGTGTAGACAGCAGGGACTCCCTTGTAACGCCCTAAGAAGAAAATGCGATGAGGAAAAAAAAGGTGTTCGCTGCAAAAGAAAAAAGTATCTATTTGTTGCGGAAGACAGAGAAAAGTATCAAAGAGAACTCCCTTTTCACTTTTGGCGTGACCAGATAAAGAAGGTGTACGCAATGCAGACGCGCCAGGAGAGAAGTTTTAAGCAAGCTGCAACTCAATGACGGGTTGTTATGGTCAGCTGAGTAAGAAAAGGCACACTCGTGTAAGTTATTTTTATACGATAACTTACAAACAGTACAGCGTCGCAGCGTATTTGCTGGTATTATAGAGAACTAGCTGGGCCCTGCGGCTTTGCACGCAAGCTCTCCTGTTTCCCCGATACGAATTCTTAACCCATTGTTGAGCCCATCAGATTTTGATTTAAAAAAAAACATGTGTCTATCTTTGATTTCGAGTGTTTTAAAAATGTTAAAGTCAGAAGGCCCTTTAAATCATATGTTTTCACATTTACTCCAAACAAATTCTTAACCCTTGGTTTACCATGGTAGATTTAGATTTAAAAAAAAATTAAAAGCATGTTTTTATTATTTCCCGATTTAACGGCTTTTGATAAGTTTGAAGTCAGAACGCCCAATAAATCTTGTTTCTCCATACAAATTGTTAACCCATTGTTGACCCCGTTAGATTTTGATTTTCAAAAAAGTGAGAAACACGTGTCAAATTATTTCTCACAAAGAGTACTTTCCCCAAGTTTGATGTCAATGGGCCCATTAATTCATATTTTTCATTTCACAGTTTCTCCATACAAACTTTTAACCCGTCGCTGACCCCGTCCAATTTTAATATTCGGAAAAATTGCGTATCGAGTTATTTTACATTTGAAGTACTTTCACAAAGTTTGAAGTCGAAAGGGCTCAGCAAAATTTCTTTCTCCATACATACATACTTTTAACCCGTCGTTGATCCAGTTAGACTTCGATTTTGAAAATAATGAAAAACACGTGTCGAATTTTATTTATTTCAATTATTTTTACAATTGTTGAAGTCAATAGGCCCATCGGTTCGTGTTGTTTGTTTCGGAGTCTTTCCGTAAATAAACCTTAACCCATTGTTGGGCCAGTTAAATTTTGATTTTCGAAAAATTATAACATAAGTGTCGAATATGATTTGATCTAGAATATTTTCAGGAAGTTCAAATTCAATATGTTTATTAAATCACGTTTCTTGATACCACACTGTAACCCATGTTTTGCCTTTTTAGACCCCGAATTTCAAAAAATCCCTTCTTGGCGAAGGTTAATTCTTCAAGATGTACCTACAGTCCAAAATTCATGTTTGTAGCTTCAGCGATTTGGGCTGGGCGATGATAAATCAACCAATCAATCAGTCAGTCAGTTAGAATAAACAATCTATGTATAAAAAAATGGAGGCGGTACCACGCCCCCATGTCAAAAACCCACCCCATTCCTCCTGTCGAAGGACACGACTAAATCGTTAGTTTGTACCAAGTGTCATTGATGTGAACGCTCTAGTTCCAAAGTTACACCGGAATTTAAAAAGTGCCACGCCCCTTGTCCAACGCCCTTTAAATTTTACCGATGGAACGACATGTATACGCCATTACACTGTACCAAATTTCAATGCTGTACCACTTATAATTCTGAAGATATTCCATATTAAAAAGTTGGGTTGTATGGGCGGTGCCACGCCCATTGTCAAAAACCCATCCTTTTCCCCCTGTCGAAGGACACGACCAAATCGTTAGTTTGTACCGATTGTCATTGATGTGAACGCTCTAGTTCCAAAGTTATACCGGAATTTCAAAAGTGCCACGCCCCTTGTCCAACGCCCATAAAATGGTGGAACGACATGTTTACGCCACGACTCTGTACCAAATTTCAATGCTGTCCGATTTATAATTCCGAAGATATACCATATTAAAAATTTAGGTTGTATGGGAGGTGCCACGCCCACCTGCCGTACAAACATGTAATATCGCTATAAACCACCGCATTAACATCTTCTATCACATACGAAAAAAATTTTCCCAAAAGAATGAACCGTTTTCGCAAACACTGGCTACACACAAGAAGTGAACTTTTTTTTATATATATAGATAACAACACTGGACCTAATCGTATTTAGAAGAAAAACTTCATAATCGTTGGATCTGTAGCACAAAATGTGTTTTTATGTCTGTTTAAAGGGCTTTTTCTTTACTTACGTTAAGTAACATTTGTAGGCGATAGAGTCATAGAAACTCATGACTGATGACTCGATGATGATATGAAACGAAAAGATACATATTTCTGTTACTTGATGAGATTTCTCTCTTGATGTCTTAAGAAGTCGAAATCTTTTTAATTACATAAATCTTAAGTCTTTTAATTAAATCTTAAATCTTTTTAATTTAATTTTCATAACGGCCCTCAAATATATTTTCATAATTTTTACCCATATTATTCAGCACTAACTCCGTCGAAAGGGCTTGTACAACAATTGCCTGGTCAGCTGCTCTAGGAGTTACTATACCTATGAGAGGTACACGTGCAAGCGCTACATGAGCGATTCAAGCAGTCGCAGTAAACTTTAATAAGAGCGAAGGCATGCAGTCTCCTTCACCTCGACAACTACGACGCACAAGTGCCAGTGCGCACCTGGAAATTGCCAGTGGTATCTTAACATTCCCCTACAGCCACAAACCAGCAGTGTGCAAGTGCGGGCTCAATTAAAAAAGGAGCAATTCATAGCTGCTTAGCGCGCACCGCAAACTTGTGCAGACCTGCCGCATGCAAAAACCCGAAAAACATTCGAACAAAAGCCACTGGAAAATAAAATGTTACTGCAAAATTAATCATTATTAAAAGCGAATTAACAATTCAGTGCGCTGTTGTTAGTTGGTTGAATGGCCAAGGGGCCAGAAACGCCAGCAACAACAAAGCAGCACAACACTTTGCTGCACTTTGAACATTTGCTCGGCGCGGCATTTGTTTATATTTTTAATAAGCACTCAGCATTGCTAGTTTTTGTAGTGTCGGTTTTTTGCTTTAATTGCCATTGTTGCTTGTTGGCTGCTGCAAATTGCCAGCAATTATGTTCTAACGATAATGCAATGGCGAAGGCAGCATTCGCCGCACGCCGCAGCCCGCTTGCCGTCATTGCCCCGTCCGCAGGCAGTTAACACTGCCGTTGACTGTGCAGCGCTGCCGCCAACATGTGAAGTGCCGAGCGTTCGAGCAGTGCTTTCTTCATTGTTGCTCTGGCTGCACTGCATAGACTGGATGGTGTTGCTGTTGTTGCATGCCGCAGATCTGCCATTGGGGAAGCGCTCACACGTTGCCACGTGGCAAATAAAAGTAATTCCAATGCGCGCACGATTATTGTCGAGCAAATAGGAGATGAGGAATCAAAAAGGTGAAGGGTGGCAATGGGGAACTCATGCAAATCAGGCATTTGAGATAACAGCTTCAACTGCCGGTAAATGCAATACGAAAATATGGAAAATCAAGAATGCCGTAGAGCGAGAGAAAAATCAAAAATGCTGCTGGTGGATTAAGGGAGGAGAGCAGTGTGTAAGAATAAATATGCGTCAATTCGTGTTTGAAAAATGTTATGCAAACAGAGGCTGTCAAACGTGTGTTTCAAGCAAAGAAAATGCAGCAAGCAAACAGTTGGAAGTGAATTCGATGAGAAGTTTTTGACAGAGACGTAGAAAATAGATATAAATCTCTTAATTGTGTAGAAAATACTATTATTTTGATTGAACTATACTAGCAGTATTTCTATTCATTAAAAGTTACATATAAATGAACTGCACTTGCACAATTATGAAACATGAATACAAACGTGACAATACTATACATATTTATTAAAATGAACTTTGGAAGGCAGTACTTGAATACTGTTAAGGAACGATTTTCTTGTAGAAAGTTTTGAACAATAATTTAGAAGGCACTGAATAAGCTAAAGAATTATTTTATGTATTTCATAGAAGAACCAATTTAAAGATTTCAAACAAATTTCATTTCAAATTTTGCTAAAAACAAACAAAGATACTGCAACAAATTCCAATGGATTTCAGAAGGCATACAATGTATTTCAGACTAATAAAATCGACTAAAGGAAACATCAAATACACTTCAGAAACCATCATATCTATTGCCAAGTAATCAAAATATCTCCAGAAACTAGAAAATATATTTCGGAGTAATTTTGAAGGCATTAAGTCATTTCAATAGTAGAAACAAAGTGTATTTAAGAATATGAACTCGAGAAACTATGGGGTCGTTTTCCATTAGGTGCAATTTTATGCCATTCGATTACTTTCGCTATGGATATGTAAAGTCGTTGCCGATAAGCCAGAAACATTTGAACAATTGTAAGTCAACATTTGACGTCAAAATACAGCATGATTTACTGCGAAAAGTGACTTAGAATTGAACCTCTAAATTACGATAAAAAATCATGTTTCCCCATACAAAGTCTTAACACATCGTTGACCTCATCAGATTTTGATTTTCGAAAAAATGAAAAACACGTATTGAATTATTTTTAATTTAGAGTATTTTCATCACCTTTGAAATCAATAGGCCTATTAAATAATGTTTCTTCATACAATACCTTAACCCATTTAATACTCTTTTAGGTCGCAGAATTTAAAAAAAAATCCCGTCCCGGATTTCATTTGTAATTTTTCAAAATGTACCGTTCAAATTTCATGTCTGCAGCTTCAGTGGTTTGGGCTGGGCCATGATGAAATAGTCAGTCAATCAATCAGTCAGTCAGTCAGTCAGGACAAACAAGTATATGTACAAGTATATAAAATGTATTCAGAATAATTAAGCATCAAATATGTATATTTTCATGTCGCCAATTTTTCTTCAGTGAGTATTGGATTGGACCGGCAAATCCCAGTAAAACGACTCTGGTCCTATTTACTAGGAAACGGAAGCTGGATGGTCGCGAACTGCCAGTACTGAAAGGTGTGACCCTCAGTCTATCCACGGAGGTGAAATATCTAGGGGTTATCCTAGACAGGAAACTAACGTGGAAAATGCATGTCTTGACGAAGGTAGGCCGTGCGCTGAAGGTTTTCCAACAGTGCCGTCGAGCTTTTAGCAAGTTCTGGGCCTGAAGCCTGCGGTGGTCCTCTGGATATACTATACCGCATCGGTAGTCTGGTGGAGACGAACAATCGTTAAGTCCACAACTTTGGCTCTGAACAGACTACAAAGAAGTGTATGTATATGCATTACGGGTGCCATGAGCACCGTCTCAGGTGGCGCCCTTAATGCCATGCCTGACCTGCTTCCCCTAGATCTAAAAGTTCAAGAGGAGGCGATGAAAGCGACATGTCGGCTGTATTCCTATGGATACTGGCACGACAACAAGGGCTCTGGGCAAAGAGAAATCTTCAAGAGGTTGTCAGCGCAATATCCGTTGCTGCTAGCCCCTAAGGATTGCCTAATACCCGAAGTGTCCTCTGGGGGAAACTTTGAAGTGAGATTCCCAACGCGCGGCCAATGGGACAACCCAGAGGCCATGCTAGTGGATCTGACGGATATTTTCTTCACTGACGGATCCAAGACCGATAAAGGTACTGGAGCTGGATGGCGCCTCGATAGAAGTGGGCATCATCGAAGATCCGACTTGCATGTCTTGGCTGGAGGAGGTAGATAGTACAGAGCACTTTCTTTGTACATGTCCTGCCTTCTCTAAAACGAAATTGCGCACGCTGGGTTCAGATATTATGAGAATGGACGAAGTTTATTCTCTCACCCTGTGTGATCTCCTGAGATTCATTAATGAGTCTGGGAAATTTACACAGGAGATCACATAACCCTTTCTCCCTTTCCACCCACTTTCTCTTTCCTTTTTCCCATTCCAATCACCTTAGTGAACCCAGTATATAGTGAACACCTCGATATAGTGAACACCCAAATTTTGATATCGAGCCTCTAAATATAGAAACAAATTTTCAAGCAAAAAACAAAAAGTGTATTTTGATCAAATAAAACGAGTTTTTGAACAAAAATGTTGACCTTGATATAGTGAATAACCTCAATACAGTGAACAGGCCTTGCAATAATTAGTTCACTATATCCAGACACCACTGTAGTTCTTTGTTATTAAAGGATAGGATTACGTAAAAATATTGAAACTTAATAGCTTACTGATAATTTTCTACTTAAGCAAAAATGTAGAAAATAAAAATCAACACCGAAAATGAGCAACATTTTCCCACTGCGTCGCGTTGATTGTTTGCTTTGATTGCGGTGGCACGAAGACACGCCAGTGTGCAAAGTAAGCAAAGCGTGCTGCACAAACGCGCAGCCAAAATTCAAATGCACACAAACGACAACAAACAGGAGAGCAAATAAAGCGAGACAAGACAAACGTGACTGAAAATAAAAGAGTCAACAAATTGTCTGTGAAATATAAAAATGTTTTATTCTTTAAAAATTTGAATAAAATCTGCTTAGTCTAGCGACTGTAATTTCTCTACACTGTACAAAAAAATTAAACCTGAACAACGACTGATTGAAAGAGCGTAAGAATGCGTACTGCTCAATCGAGTAAGCTTTGCCGACCAGTGATCTAAAGCTTACGGGAGGCTTCAGACTTGCTATCGAGCTGTGATTTTTGTCTTTTACACATTTTTTTTAGGTTTGGCAGAAGCTAAAACCGCTCAGATTTTCCTACACGTGCGACAATTAATTGCGTTCTGCCTTAAAAACTTTGCTGAACGCTGAAAAGCTTTAACAATTTTCGTACTTTACAGTTTAGCTGGGCTTCCCGCCAGCCATTGGCTCAAACGCACTTCGTGTGATTGCGTTGTCGAAATTGCATGCGATTATTTTTTCCCTGACTGTGCAAATACGAGCGCTCACTAAACATTTCAAAATACACACCGAAAACTTTCTATCGCATCGCATTGTACTGTTCTGTATTATTTCGGAATGTTCGCCACTTCGCAAAAGTTTATTTGATTTGATTTTTTTAACTCAGCCACACATGCAGCAATTTATCCCGCCCGCTGCTGCCCACATGCGCACACAACATCGCTCAGCGGCGCGCCAGATACAACGATACAATTAGAATGTTGCTGTGTATCTTTTTGGCCAACAATACGTGCCACTCTTGTGTGCTGCTCAAATGGAATTTAAATGCTGTTTACTTTTGCCACTCCTCGGTCCTGCCGCCGTCGCTGCTGCTGCCGGCACAAAAGCGTTGAACAAGTTGGAGGATATTTGTCAAAAATTGGTTTGCTTTGCAAATTAAAAAATCTCGAGAAATGCAAATTGAATCTCTGCTACGACTGTCGCTGCTTCGTTTTTAAAGTTGTGCCGTCGCTCTCCGGCGCTCTGCGCGTGTCGTTGTTGCTGGCAAGTTTTTCCGCCTCCGCACGCTGCCGCAATTGTTTGGCAGAGATTCGCACTTGAGAAGATTTTTAAGTGTCTTTCTGCGCTCCACACTCGTCATTCAGGCTTCCATTTCTTTGTTTGTGTTGTTGTGCTTAATGCTGTTGGTGTTTTTGTTGCTTCGGCTAGTCTACTTGGTCGACAGAAAGAGCTGCGCACACACAACCAACTGCTGCAATTCTCGCAGCAAAACCGTGCACCCCTCTCCCGCCCCCTTCCCACTTGATGTTTGTCTTCTGATGGCGCACTGTGGCGCAAGTCGGCAATTCTCGAGCTAAATGCAACAACAACAGTCCGAAGCATAGTGACTTGTGTACTGTCAATAAGTACGTTGTTGCACTGCCACTTATGCCACCACAACAATAAAAAATCCGCACAGAATCCAGCCACAAGCCACCACTAACAACAACTACAAAACAACCATCCCTTCCACTAGTGATTTCAAGAATTTTCAAGTAGTACCAAGATCCGTTTTGAATTTGTTTTTGTTTCATTTCGTTTTTCTATTTGTTTATTTGCAGTTGTTGTTGCTGCTTTCGGTAGTTTGTTGTAAGACTTTCAGGGCGCTGCTATTGTTTTTGTACGCTCACCAGACACCGCTATAAACAAATGACGCAAATCTTTGCACTTTCAATACACACGAAGAGCAAAGCAAACAAAAACGAAGTAAGACTATTTCAGTTGGTTTCGACCGACTTATTCATACCCTGCACATAGGCGTTCCATGGCCAATTTCCGTTCTCACGTTTTCTGAGCGATTCATATCAGATTTCCTTCGTTATTATAACAAAATAATTCCTGAATGACTTGGGACTGAATGTGGCCTAAAGTGGGTTAAATTATAATCAGGGACCGTAACAGTTATAAGTTTTATTATAAAAATCAATGTTTAAGAGTTATTTTTTTACTTTTATTTAATGACTCAACAAATGACAGTTATTTTTTATTTATATTTTGAAAATCCTGTAATAACAATTATTTTTGATTTTTTTCTTATTAGTCCACAAGTAACACAAAATAAAAACTGTTATTTCTGGACAAATATGAAAAAAATCAAAAATAATTGTTATTACAGATTTTTAAATTATAAATAAAAAATAATTTTTATTTTTTAATTTTTCCATAAAAATTACAAAATAAAAGTTTGATTCTCGGTGCGAAAAGAAATACATTGGTATATTTCATTTAGTTGTATGACCTATCCTTCATAGTAATTTTTATAAATATACATAGTTTTCAGAAATAACTGTTATTTACGGTTCCTGATTATAGTTGAAAACTACCTTAAACTTAAAACCAAGGCGCTACATCGTTGAAGTTTTTCGGTGGGCGGATTGTTTGTTTTATTGTTTGGCCAACAATCGATTCATTTTTTCAAAAGAGAAATATTTGTGCAATACTTGGTTTAGAAAAACCCCCCACTTAGTAGTAATTCCGAGATTTTTTCGCGTAGAATATATTATTTTAAGGAACTAAATCAGGTATTTTTTAATCAAATAAATAAATCCGTATTAAATACAGTTTTGCGTTCTAACCTTAAAACTAAAATCCAAATGACAAAAAATTAATAACATAAAATTGCATTTAATTTCCAAACCTACTGATTAAAGGCATCTCTATTGAAGCAATACTAGTAGTAGTAGTAGTGGTGAAATCGTATGTAATTCTTTAAATACTATTTAGAATTTTTGGCCACGGTTTCGAATATTTCAGATTAAGTCGAATTCGGAGTGAGTAACATCAATAATTCAAGTTTTCCTATAAATTTAAACCTCAAATGAATCTTTTTTATCAGCGGTTTCTTTCTTTAACCCTCTTATTTACACTCATTTCACTGGGTATTGTGAATCTGAAAAGTCACACTCGTGTAAACGAGAGTTAAACTTGCAAGTTTTTACAAATTTCTATTTGTTAACTTTTTTGGATGGTTTCATTTTTGCAAACGTTAGCTTGTCTACTCTCCTAATTTTCGCCACTGGCAAATTTAACTGGAAAAAGACACAAGCAGATCTAACTAGTTTGGATAAATTTGTACAAAGTATCTGTACACAGACAGAACTATGTATTGTTGTATTGAAACTCATTCAAACGTCTGCCTGTGACGTGCAATTTATTTGTTATATTAAATAAATTCATATTCTATATTAAATTTAATTTCTCGAAATAAAGGTGACAAAAGCAAACAGTGTACTATTTTTATGTTTCGATGCCGAGATCGGATTTTGTCAATCCCGGATTTTTCAGTACTGACATTGTCCGGGATTCCGCGACTTCGGGACAGGTATTCGACATTCCCTACACGGGATGAATTAGTCCTGTGTTCAAGCTGCCGCATATCTACCCAAATGTACTTGTTGAACGGCAACTTCACTGTAGTATCACGTGAATCAGTCATCACTGTTGTCATCCTAAATCGTTAGTCTCTTCTCCGCCCCTTTGTGACTTGACGACCGTTCTTAAAAAGTGGAAATGTCCCCTAGGCTGACCGTAGAGCAATGCCTACAGTTTTTTTCGCTTTCATTCCGTCAGTTGCCGTGCGCGAAATAAACTATGCACAACAACAGCCACAGCAACAATCAAAGTTTTTCGAGATTTGTGTACTGCCACCGAAACTTCAAGTGTTATCGCAAAACTACAAACAACTGCCGAGCGCTGCGATGCGACGCGCTGCACGCGGCACCACCGTTTCTCGTCGGTGACGCTGCAGTTGCTTTCCGCCACTCACTTTGCGGCCACTTACCGAGCAGGTAAATAAATGCCGGCTCACTGTTTGTCATGTTGCACTCGCTGCTCTATGAACTTCAACTTTTACATGCAAAAAACGAATAAAAAAAAAAAACACGAGAAAAAGTCAACAACAAAAACACTGTTCAGAGATTACGCTAAACATGTAGTAGGAAAATTCAAGCCAAACGTAAGAAGAGACAAAGAATGAGTGGCGGCAGAATGGCATAAATGAATGTCGCGGTGACACGTTCATTTGCCTTCGATTTGCAAATGAAGCACAAATCAGCTGAAGCACAAATCTCCACAGCATTTTAATGGAAGTAAATGCTGACGACTTCTGTGTTCTATTATTGAATATTTTGGAGAGTGCGAGTAGAGAATTGTGATCAGTTCTGTCTCAACTAAGTTTATAGAAACAAACATACCTATAGCATCCCTTTATAAATCTTAACACTAGAATGCCCAAGGTTTGACTACATTGACGTCTTTTATTGTAAATAACTTTTGTTGCATCGCTTTCTAAAAAAATACCTTACGTGAATTTTATTAATTTTTAAAGCTACGTAAATGGAATAAATAAATTAAAAATATTGTAAAAAATGTATCCCAATTTTGCAAAATTTACCTTAAATGCCCAATGGTAGTCATTTTGACTACCTATATACAGCAAATCTTACTGATAAATAGACAGATATGCATCTCCAAGTGCAAAATGTGAAAATTTCAAATAATTGCAAATATTTAAAAAAAAAAAATTTGTGACAATTCCCAAGTTTTTCAATCCAAAATTCGCTCAGAAAATTCATTCACAAATTCTAAATTCCAAATTTCATTCCATTTTATCCCATTGATGTGTAAAGTACGCCATTATATTTAAATGAATTTTCTTTATAAACCATTAAAAAATATAAACATAAACATTATAAACATAATGCTTATTTTAGTTTAATCTCGTGTACATTTATTCATATTTGCTAAAAAATATAAACATAAACATTATAAACATAATGCTTATTTTAGTTTAATCTCGTGTACATTTATTCATATTTGCTAAAAAATATAAACATAAACATTATAAACATAATGCTTATTTTAGTTTAATCTCGTGTACATTTATTCATATTTGCTACTATTTGCATATTAAAAACCAAAAAAATTAAAAAAATTCAGTAAATAATAATGTAGTCAAAATGACTACATATGGGCATTTTAGGTATGTCAGATTGTCGGGCATTCTAGTGTTAATTTGATCTTCTAGCAAAGAAATCATATTCGATTTGATGTAAAGGTTTTTATGGGTCACTATCTGAGAGGACGCTCCCGTGCGCCAGAGTTGGTTGCCACAAGAAAGATGATGAAAAATAAAGTCTTTCTGATTCTCTAATGAATCATAATAATCATTGACGATTCCGTAAGGTCAAAAGGAATAAAGCTTAAAAGAATCTGCAAGTCAATCAGTTACACAGCGAACTGTTGAATGTGTAAAAGTGTTCTCGACTGTTCTGCACTGTTAGCCATTTTTTAGAGTGTACCTAGTGGTCCTTGAATGCAAACGGAAATTAATTTAGTTCTCAAGTGTTTTTTTACAACTCTTTTCATTGCACTTTTCTTTTATTTGCGGTTTAATCAGGCGTTATCTGAAGGTGGTCGTCGGTGTACAGTTTTTGGTTGGAGCTCAAATTCATTCATTATCCGCTCCGCCATAACCGCACTTAATTACTTAATCAACTCAATGGAAAAACTAAAAGCGCAATTGAAAAGCATCAAAGTCAATAAAAAGGACCTTCGGGTGTGCGCGCCGAAAGCCTATTACGGCGGCGCTATCTTTCAGCCGGCGCAATATTGCAAAGGGAGCCGGCAAAGGAAGGGAGCTGGAGGAGGGAGCTGGGGCGCAAAACAATTGGCAATCCGCTAAAGAATATTCGCTCAACTTCAAGTGACTTCGTAACTTGATTATTTAGAGGCAGATTAAAACTTTTAATCCGTGCGCTGCAAATTGTTGCTAAAAGGATTTGCCAACAAGAGCAACAACAACAACAGTGCCCATAACAAAGACAACAACAGCAGGCAGCCGGTGCTTGCGCGACGTGCGCCAAGCTAAAATTATGTGCGATGGAAGGAAAGTGTGCGTGCACGACTGCCTTCAGGTATTCGCCCGCTCCCCAACCGCGTTGTTTCCCGGTGCCGATTCCCTGGCGCTTCTCTCCTCCCGCTCGGTGCCACGGCCATTGTTGCCTACAACAGCTGCCGTGACCTGCTGTGTTTACGATGTAAAACAATTAAGCGCACTCCCAGCAACAAACGCTACAACAACAACAAACACAACAACGACGCCGCCGCCAATGAGGAGGAGCATTAGGTGAGGCAGCAACAACAACAAAAGTTAGAATGCCAACAAGCGTGAGCACAAAGATAACCAGCAGAACAACAGCAGCAGTAGCAACAGAAGAACAAAAACAACCACAGTAACGACAACAACAACAATATAATGTGCTGTAGAAGCAACAATAGCCGCACAGGCAGGCGGCCGCCAACAGCGCACTGCTTCATAATCCTCAATGTAAGCAGATTTTATCTTAATTCAACGCAAAATTAACAAATTGCCAAAAACGAAACAACAACAACAACAGCGGCAACACTCACAACGATAACATGGCAAATAACCACCAAATATGGCCAGCAACGGCGACCAGCAGCAAATATGTACAACAACCAATGCAAGAACAAAGCGTAGGCTACAAAGTCACTTTAATAAAATTATTGCTGCTTATTTTGCCGACAAACATGTTCGAGTGCCGTTGTTTTGGTTGTTGCTATTGTTCTTGTTGTTCTTCTTATTATTATTATTTTTAAATAAAATGTTTCATTTAACCGACGAGTACCACAGCAGACGAGCGAGCGCACCTTTAAGTGGCTGCGCGATGCCACTAACCCTCCGCCCTCCGCTCCACTCTGGGCCAAATCAAATTTTAATGATTTTTCCGTTGGCAACCGAAAATATTGATTGGCGACTGTGAATGCTTAAGAAAAATATGTGCACTACTGCCAAGACGTCTGTCGCGAGGACAGCACACGTTCAAGTGGCAGGCGGCCACTCAACCTCAGCTGGCCGTCGCTTCATTTTTCCATTTCAATTTCGACATCTATTTTTTAATTTCGCTTTTTTGTTGCGGTTATTTGGGTAATGGGAGCGTTGCGTCTAATTGGCTGCGTCCCCACTCTCTTGCAACGCTCTCTCTTCTACAACAACTATGCGCAACTATGCGCGATTTTATGGTAAATGCAGACATAGCGCAGCGTTTTATGTTGCAGCTTCTTTGGCGCACCATAACAACAACAACAAACCACATTGGCATGTACAAGTGGAACAAGTCTTCAAGCGGCGACAATGTCAACATTTACATCATTATCGGCAGCGTCAACAAGGTTTGTGTTGCTGTTGGCGATGTTGGTGCCGTCAGCGAGAGAGCACAAACAACAGATTGACGCTGTATGCGACAGTGCTCCGGCTCGAGCTCCGGCAGCTGTTTCCTGTTGCTTGTTGCTAACGCCAAGCGCTGTTGCCGTAAAAACTGTTTTATAGCCTAATCAAGCGGGCGCACTGCCCGTAATGACAACAACAATTTACGCCAATGTGTCTGTATATAAGTGTTATTAGTAGTAGTTATGTCTGTGTGCGTGTGTAGTTCGTACATGTGCGACTGCAATCGTGGCCAATGCATTATCGCTACTCAGCGTTGGCAGAATCTCGTTTTGGCAGACCAATTATGTGATTTGCTTTTTTAATGACGAATTTTTAAATATAGGTACATTTTTATATTTTTTAATCTTTCAAAGTGCTTTGAATTCAGCTGATGGTGATGCACAATTAGCTAGCTACACTGATATATATATAACACACAGCACTTTGATCACACCTTTCAATTCGTCGACAGTAAATTTACTTCTGAAACCATTGTATAAAAAGCTGGCTCGAAAGCGCACGAATCAAAGCGAATCGATTGGGATTGTCTTATATACGTGAGAGTTTTCGAGTATAGCCGGCCACCATTAGCCCTTTCGCTATTTTGTTGCCATATGGCAACATGCTACTTTATGGACGTCTGCATCCTCTATGGTTGCAAGAATACATTTTTTGTTGATCTTTAGAATAGATTGAAGTTTTAGGAAAAATACGAAATTAATAAACTGAATATTTAAGTTTAAGGAAGAGAAGTATACACGTGTTTTTAATGGTATATCTTGACATAGTAAAGGAAGAAGAAGCATAAAAAATTAAAGAACTTTTTAATTTGACGTTTTCTTTCAATTTAGATCCTTTTTTTTTTTTTAATTTTGGCTGAAGTTAATGAAGAAATATTCAAATTTTCGTTACGCGTAAAAACTTTTATGTTTAAGTAATTATTACAGCCACAGCGATGTGGTTACTTTCATAGAAAAACACTCTAAAATGCAGGGTCCGAGTATAAAAATTAGAAAATGTCTTATGAAATGTTGCTAATATAACCACATAGAAGCCTAGGACGTAAAATTTAAAATTTTAACTCTCTATAGTAAAGACCTGTAGCGAAAGGGTTAACATGCTTTGCAGCCATTTAGAAGTTTCAGCGACAACAGTAACCTCTGATATGAAGGCTTTGATCCATAGGCTTTAAACATGGGTCCCGCAGACTAGATATGTCTCGTCCGTGTATGTAAAAGCGCAAAAAACTTTCGCCTTCGAAGAGTAATGTGCTTCGTAGACTCCAGTGCATTCATAGTGGAATGGCTGCTTTGTATCCTTTAACGTGCTTGATGTAAGATTTCGAGGTTTATTGATGCCAGTTTCGAAGGTACCCAAAATATGCCATTAGATGAGGTAAATTTTTTTTTTGATTTTGATTACAGTGAAATTCCTCATTACGGACAGTCCTTATAACCGGACAGTCCTTATAACCGGACAAATTTCGTTGACACAGCAATTTCATTATGTTTTTCATACAAATTTCATTCCTATAACACTATATTTCAAACCATTTTGATTAAAAAATCTCTCATAAACGGACAAAATTCAAAAATATGCCCAACCAGTTTTTAAAAATCTGTACTACCCTATAATACAAATCTCACTTTTATTTGGAAATGAACATTTGAAATTAAAACAATCAACCATTACATAATTTGTTCAACCAAAGCATTACTAAAATTTAACGACTTGTACAATATATGTACTTTGTCTATGCATGTAATAAATATTAATTAAATATTAAATTTTCATAAATTCGTACAAAATATTAAATAAATAAACGAGAAACACTTGGATACAATTTAAACGAATTTTGTGTGCCCCCTCTCCCATAAGCGGACATCTCCCATAACCGGACAAAAACACTGCGACGGTGAGTGTCCGGTTATTAGGAATTTCACTGTATTTGAAACTGAATGAAAGCTAGAAACTAGTGTAACTTTTCTTCTCTCACAGCTTTGTAATGTTCTAAAAAGTGGACGATTTACAGGGCTATTCTGGCAAATAGTGTTGAAAGACTTTCAAAAGATTATTGAAAGATTGAAAGATAGTTTGAGAGACTTAATGAAAGATTTTAGCTATTCCAACGAAAAAATCTTTCAGAAAAAGCTCTCAAATTCACAACTCGAGTTGAAAAGCTGTTTGACAAAAATTCAATTTTTTCCGGAATGACTCCTCCGTCACAGCAAACGGATCACATTTTTCACGGAGCTGCCTTAAGCGTCGTCGCTTCTCTAAAATGCGACGCCGCCTGGAGCTCTCATAACCAATAACGGTTAAGAACAATTCTTCCATTTCTTCGTTTCTTTGCACAAAACAAAACGCAACGCACCTATTTTTTTCAAGCTGAAAGACGACCTCAAAAGCGCATCTTTCAAACTGTCTTTCATGTTACGGAAAACAACTTTCAAGATAGTTGCTAGAATAGCAAATTGTCTTTCGAAAGATTTTTGTATACTTCGAAAGATTGAGCTGAGTTGAAAGATAGTTGCCAGAATAGCCCTGTTAGTTGTCGGTGTGCCATTTATTTCTATTGCTTAAAATTTCTTGGGAACCCGTGCTTTGTACGTAGGTATAAAATCGGTTTTTATTTACTATTACTCTTTATTTCATTTTACACACTTCTTGGTTTATATTGTGCCTTACTGCAAAAATATTTTAATTTTCATCCCTTCAAATGAATATGACTCGCATATGTCAAATGCCTTCATACTTTGTGTATTTTTGGTGTGTATTTTTTTTCCAGTGCATGGCCCGTATTTGTCATGAATGATAAGTGTGGCATATGTACATACATATGGTAGTAATTTATGACTTCAAGAGTGCGAGTGCAAGTATCTAAGAAATTGTACAAAAAGTTCAGTACAAGTGTGCTGCAGCAAAAATTGGCAAGTAAAACATAAAGAAATATATAAATACGTTGGTGAAAAGAGAAGAAATTTTATAGCACAAGGCACAAGCAAAAAGGTGATACCATGAATTCAGAGTAAAATTAGTAGTTTCTTAAATTGAATTTGAAAATAAATTAATGACATTAAGAAATATAATTACAAAAACTTGTTTTCTAAAATTGAATTTAAGACAGATAAAAGTTGCATGCAGACGAGCGCCGAAATGCATACAAATTGAAACGAAGAGGACATGACATTTTTGAAGTTAGGTAAAGGTTGACCTAGTCTGGTTCGTAATGAACTGAGCAATGCTGCTGATATGTCGACTGCCGGTGTATCGGTTATTTAGATCATCCGGTGTCGGAACGAAGAGGACATGACATTTTTGAAGTTAGGTAAAGGTTGACCTAGTAAGGTTCGTAATGAACTGAGCAATGCTGCTGATATGTCGACTGCCGGTGTATCGGTTATTTAGATCATCCGGTGTCGGAAACCTGCTGTAGAGAGCGGAGAGAACACAGATCTTCTAATCTTACTGTAGAAATTAAGCTCGTTTATTGATAGAGTCTGATAGAGTAACAATGAGCGTAATAGGCCTCCGATTGGAAGAGCGGCACGTACTGAACATATCCCATCTTAATATAACTTAATTTAAAGTTCAAGAAGTCTGCAGGCCTGTTTAGGAATAAAGGAGTTAAATATTGTTGAACTTTTTATGTCTTGTTTTCGTCAGAACAAAGAGAACTATTTGCTGCTTTTGAGAGCCCTATTTAAAATCGTATTCATTTGAGATTGCAAATCTGTGCAATAGTTAATATTTACAATCAATCGTGAACGGTCCTTTTTGATTTAGTTTGCAGCACTTGTTTCAACACACGAAATTCAGTGCTTTTGAAGGAAGATCAGATGCCTTACCTTCTACCGAATCAGATCTCATGTTGCACCAATACCACTTCTTTCTACAAGATTTTTTATTGAACATACACCGAAATTTCTTGATCTTGTTCGAAATAGCAAAATTTCTGTGGCAATGTTTTGCAGAATGGACTGCGTGCGTATTCCAGCTTTATAAATGTGCAGTATTTGTTCCAGCAAACCGCTTCGTAAGGTTAAATATTTATAAAACTTAAATGCAAACATTCCAGACTAGTGGGCAGCTGGCACGCATTTGGACAATCAATCAATAAAAAAGTTTAGTGCTACATAAAACTGCAAGCGTTTAATTGTTTCCGAAGAGATTTGGCCCAACTCGAAAAAGTGCATACGTCAAAAGCTATCGAAAACGGTGGGACACCGCAGCGTATGAGCAATCAAACCCATAAACCAGAAACTTACATTTACTGCTTCGATTTATGTTGACTGCATGAATTAAAGTTCGTCGACAAGCTGCAGGCTGCGAATGCAGTTTCCGATACGCCAACTTTTTATTCGTCCTTTCAGTGTTGCCACCTCCGTCAGCACGTTTTTGCATTTGCAACAATTGTCGCATAATTTCTTTATGGCGAGCGCATATTTTTGTGATTGTTGACTTGGCTGTTTAAATGTCTTTGCTGCATTTTCGATTCGATGCTTCGTTTCGTGCATATTTTTATTATTGTTGTTGCTATTGTTGTTGTATTTCATACCCTACACTTTGTTGAGGAGTTTGTTCGGCAGAAGGATGTGTAGTCGGTAAGGAAAATTGTGAATACTCATGATCAAGATTTCCTTTCTCAAGTTCCTTTCTCTAATAGGCAACTGGTTCGTTTGAAAACTCTTAAATGGGTAAAGATATAGGCCTGAAATTCAGTACAGCTTTAGCATATAGAACGATGATCCAAATATGGGTATGATTCATCCACTTTTGAGGAGGGTTGAATTATCTTGTTTATGAAATACCGAAACTTTATATAGAACTACTACTACTATAAGAACTACTTAGTTTACTCGTACTTGCGATAGGAAATAGGTACAGGGTGTGCCATAAGCCCCTTATGGACCACATGCACCCATGTTGTTCCACCATGAAAACATTGGGCCAAAAAATTACTTATTTTTATATGCACCGTTAGAGGACAAAACTACAGAAAATGGGTATGAGGCCATCTAGTTGCAGGGCTTAAAAAAGTCTTCCGAAACCGAAAGAAATATTCTTTGAAAAGTTGGTAGCAGACATAAAAAACAACGAACGATCCAAAGGCACCAAACACCACATTGGCAGCGCACTTTGGCAGCGTAGTGAAGCGGCGAACGGATGGGATGGAGCGTGGCGTCGCGAGAGCGAAATGGTGGCATCGTAAAAAGGGTGAAATTTACGAATATTAAAATTGCAAATGGGCGCACATAAATTCGCTTGTTTGCCGTGCTTGCAACATTTCCAGATTTATTGCACGCTAATCATTTCGAACAAAGCTGTGTGCGAGTGGCGAATTGCACGCATCCAGTATGAGCGCTGCGCTCGCTGCAACGCAAAGTGATATGAAAATGCAAATGTAATTGTTATTGCTGTTATTTTTATTGTTGCTGATGTGATTGGTGCTGGCGCTGTTGCTGCCGTTTGCCAAAAAAGCAGCGACCACAACAAAGCGAATAGCTGCCGCTGCAGCTGAAATGAGACATGTCGATGCGACATAAACATTCGAATTCCGGGCCGCCCCGTCTCCTGTCGGCCTTCGGCCTTTGCTTTTCTATTTGCCAATATTTGTTGTTGCAGTTGTTGTTAATTTTTGCCGTTTCATATTTTATCGATGTGGGCGCGCATTGCTCGGCTGACGCCTGGCGGCAATAACGCTGGCGACATTCTTTCATTTGCAATTCATTCCGCTCGCGCCGCCGCCTCAACGCCGCCCACGTGGCCCGAACAATTTGAGTGCCGACAATTTTGAAACCGGCCCAAGAAACGTTTAGGAGATTTGTCCGCGAGCACCGTCCTACAAGGCCATTAAGTTTGGCTGGCGCGAGAACGGTGCCGGGCGCGAGAGGCGACAGGATTTGGGCTTCGGGCGGCGCGCAACACGCCTACAACATTTGCGACTTGGTTTGCAATCTAGTTTGTTTTCGGCTAAGACGTCTGACAACGAGAAACTGGAACGTGCACAGGCAAACGCCACGAGAATAACAACGAAATAGCGCACAAATAGCAACAAAGCAGAAAATACAACAAACAAACGTTGCGCTTTTGGCTGTTGGCGACTAAATGATGGCAAATGAAAAGACATTTTGTTGTGTTGTTCAAGCCAAGAAATATGGCCGACGCCTTGTGCATGCAGACACTTCATATAGATTTAGTTTGATACAGGCAAAGGGCGGAGCGGGGGGTTTGTCTTCAAAACTACGCTCGTATTTATTTAGAGTTGGACATTTTAAAGTAGTTTTTTAAGTTATGTCCGCATTTACAGGCGTATTGGCGTTACTTGGTGTGGGTAAAAAACCACGTAGTCCATGCTTCTGAGCTTTGAATATGGCTCTGCTCGGGTCAAACGCTCAACACGCAGCACAGTGATTCGTTGCATAGACAAAATTCCAAAGAATGTATAGTCTCAGAATTTAACGATTTTGATATAATTTGAAAGGAAAAACTCCAACTAAGAAAGCCCCAAATAAGCGAAATATTAATTAGTGTGTGTGCCAGATCTGCTCAAAGTTGGAACTTTTTGCACACAAAAAATTTAAAAACATGTTTTCTGTTTTCTTGTCTATTGAGTAAAATAATCGTAAAAATGCATGGTTAGCAAAAAGTTGCTGAAACTTTCAATACAGATTAAGAATTCATGTGTTAAGTTGAGGTTTCCACTCCACTTTTAATTTAAAATTAAAAACCTGAAAATTGGCAAAACTTAGAGGAAAATATCTAAAAAGTAAGTAAGTAAAGTGTGAAAGTATGTTCCTGGATTTTTTAGTGTTTTAAGAAGCAAACTTTTTTTGTCGAATTATGTAAATACATTCTCCGAAATCTTCCGATCTCGGAAAATAATTCAATTTGAAAAGTGGTCTAAACACCTATTTTTTGACAAAATATATTTTATTCATCCCTGAAAGTATGCAATCAATATGAAAAATGAAAATAAAACTGCACAACTGCTATTATAATTTTTATTGCAAAATTTAAGGGTCCCGATACAATTTCAGTTACTTTTCTTAAGAACAGACCATTCCCTCTAATTTTGTCCCGGGGTTGTGTGGAGTCAAATCACTTTGTGCCTTTCGGCTCAAAGTGCTACGATAGCGTTGGCTGTAGAGGAGACTTATTCAGTGCTATGTAGTCCCACATTTTCATGTTGAATCATCAAAAAGTTTACAGAAATCATCGACTTTACTTCGAAGAAAAATGAATCGTTTTATCTCAAGTAGATCCCTCTGACTGATTCGTCCCCTTTAATTAATGGTTATACCGGGAAGCGCATTTTTCTATGTACTACTGAGGAACACTGATACAAAATGTGTGCAGTTGTTTCGTCATTTTCGAAGCACAGCCTACAGTTTACTTTCTCAACCAAGGGGAACCGGACAAGGTGTCTCTGACATTTTCACGGCCATGTTATAAATGTAATTTGACAACTGGGAAGAGTTCGATTTGAATTGAGAACCGTCTTGCTCCCAGTGCCCAATGACATCTTTATAATTTCTTTACATTGTCTATCATTGGTTATTTCGTCTAAGCAGTTGTGATTTAAATTTTCATTTCATTCGTAGTTTGGGTCCACAGAAGCCTTTTTTATCTCTTTTCAGCTAAGTAATCTTTCGCGTTGCGCTTCGACTTAACATATCAGACTAATCTTAGATTACGAACTTCATGTTTACGCTTCTTCTGACACTTGGTCGATTTGAAGTCTTCTCGCGTATAAAAAATCGTATGTGTAAAAAATAATAAGCCTGTGTGGTGCGAAAATACAAAGTCTTCTGAGGAAAGCTGAGCGCACATACAAAAAAAGGAGAAGAAAAGTGAAGCAGCGTCGCCGTTTTGACGGAGGTCCGTATTTTAAGTCTTAGCGTTGTCTATTGTAAGCATTAGATTACCATTTGACGGTCGAGTGCTGTAAAAATTTTCTTACTCGACATCTGGCAGTCAACTACTTACTTAGTTCATCTACATAGAGCATCAATCAGTTTAAGAATTTCAATTTGATATACTGGTCCTCCATGATGAATGGTGTATGTAAGGATTATTTCTTCTGAATAAGTTCCATCTGCTGCCTTGCCATTCATTAAAGATTCATTCGTAAACGACTAATGTCGCTCTCTTTGTACTCCTTGTGCGAGAGATCATCAGCAAGTGGTATTCCAAAGGACTTTTCGATCAACATCAGACTCAAAAGTTGATTGTGTGTTTGCTCAAGAAACCATATATCCTTAGGAACTTTATTCTTACTGGTTCTTGTTGGCCTTACTCAACAGTCAGCAATGCATATCGATGAGTTGCTTGGAATGTTTAAGAATTCGAATTAGTTTAACCTCTAACCTCTGTAAGTGGTACGGGGAAGGGTAAAGTTTAGATCTGTTCATTTTTGTAATCTAACTTTTCACAAAAGAACTTCTTACAGTGTACCCGTTAGCATTTCGCTCATTTCGGCCACAGGTCGCAAATGTTTCGCTGCGCTTGTTTGGGTTAAATAGCAATTTCGGCTGCCACACCTACCGCACATTATGAGCAGTGTCACAATGTTCCCAAATCCAACGAAAATTGTTTATTGCCACGAGGACCAAGCAGCGGCAACACATGGAGCAGCGCGTGTTGCGGCACGTAAAAGTTTCGGCGTATCATGACAGCGCAATTACGCGCCAACACCTAATGGTGTGTGAATTATTTCAAACTCCCATTGGCGCCGCCCACCGAGAACGCCCCTTACAACGCCTTCGCAGCGCGCCCTGCTGCCTGCCGACTGGCGTAACGGATGGCGATATGAGGGCACATGTGGGCACTTGGAGATGTTGCGGGCAGCGATGGCAAACGGTCGCGGCAGGTGAGCGGTGCCGAGGGCGCTTGTTAAACTTACAACGAGCAACGATGTCGCCGTGTTTGTTTGCATGACGCGCTCGCACCCACACACACACACTCACACACACACTCACACGTACAAATGTGTAAATATATGCGTCTTGTGCTTGGACAGCAGCAACTATAGTGGCGGCTTCAACTTGCAAGTGGCATTGCTGGTGTTGCTGAAGCTGCTCGTGGCGCGGCTGCAGCCGTTGCTGGCAATTGCCGCAACTAATTTAGACAGCACCTAGTCGCTGCCAGGCCCCGCCGGTGTGTTTCCGCGGCGCTCGGCACAACTTCAGGACGCATCTGGTGGAGTGCGGGACGCAGAGTTATGCTTGCGGCAGCAAGTGCGCAAAGTGCAGAGTGCAAACTGCTCAACTCTGCCAGTGCCAGGGCAGTGTTTTGCATGCGTGCGTGCATGCACGTGTTGCTGCAAATGTTAACATGCAGCAACAACAGCGGTCGCCGCACAGCTGGAATGTCGACAACAATAGCGGCGAATGCACTTAATTTGTTTGTTTTAATTTAGGAAACATGACTGAGACCACTTCCACTGCCATTTCCCCGCGCAACATTTCTTGCCATGCACCGCAAGCGCCGCCCTGTCGGCCCGCTGTGTGGCAACGACGGACGTAAAACTTTGCTAAGTGCAAATTTCGCCCGTTTATGAAATTTTCGACTACACGCTCGTGTGTCGGAAGTTTCTTGTACTTAATCTTCCATTTCTTCTGCAGCTACACACATGCACACATACATACATTTTTATTTGAGCTTAAGCTGAAATTTTTTGTGCTGCAGCCTCCGCATGCGTTGTTTTTAATGTTGTCAGAAATTCCGTGTTAGTTGTTGTTGGCTTGTTGTTTTCGGACCCGAGTTCTCCAACATCTAATGCTGACAAGCGCACAAATTATGACATGACTGGCAAATAATTGAAAGCAAAATACACGCTGTGCAAAAAGTAACCGGAAATTAAAGCCGCAATTTTTTGTTTGCTTGTTGCCAGCACTGAGCTTTGGGCTTTTACTGCAAGGATAACTAATGGCCAGCCAGGCTACTCTTTAGGCAGTGGTGAAGTTAACAGATGCCGCTCAGTGTCATGATTCCAACTGCGACCAAAACTATTAAAGGGGCTTTAATTTGAATAAAATTTGGTATACTGAGTGAAATATCTAAAATTAAGATTTATGTATATGAAAAATTTATAAATACTTATGAATACTTGCGTGAAAGTGACGTGACTGCGTAGCATTAAATATTTTGATTGATAGATTGACCGATTTTGTTTAAATTGATTGATGTTGCAAACAAATTCGTAGTTCGTCATGCTAGAGAAGGGTGTGACCCTGCTTACTTACTTACTTACTCAACTGACCATAACAATCCATTTTTGGGTTAAAATTCTCTCCTTATGTATCTGCTAATAAAAATTCTTAAAAGACTCAGTATACTTGTTGTCAACTAAATGATTATGTGTTCCCACTAGTGTTCGACGGCTTCGGTATTCGGCCAATTTTAAATCTTCGGCTTCGTCCAAAATGGCCGGTTATAATATCCTATTCAGACAGCCGGCTAAATTATGAAATTTAAAAAATTCTTAAATTTTATTTCTTCAATTTATCCACTACAAAAATCTCTCATAAATTGAGCTCGGTTCCCCATGCAATTCCCCATCACAATAGACGAAATCAAAGCAAAATGACAAAAGCAAAAAAGTATAGTTGACATTTGCTTGCTTTGAAATTTCGTTTCCTGGTTTTATCGATATTTCGGACATGAAGATTGTGATTAACCCGGCGTTGGTGTGGTGGAAAAAAATTACGTTATTGGTGTGGTGAGGTATGACATACCCCAAGACTTGATATATCAGCAACCTCACGAAACAACACAAATATAAAAGATAGCAATTTTATATTATTCTTCATTTACTTTTACGCAAGAAAATACAAAAGCACTTCATGTGCAAGCAATTTGTGAAAGAAAATATCAAATATAACAAAAATAAACGAAAAGTACCGATATTTATAAGTTGACTTCATATAATGGGGTTTAAAATCATTTCTGTATATAATTTTCCAAAAAACATAGTCAGTTTTAAAAATGAAATACATATAGTTATGTGACATTAAATTTTTGGTAGCTACCCTGAAAGAGGAGCGAATTACAGGGTCTCAAAATTAGCGCATTTTTCGCAAGTCGTATAAGGTTTTTGCTCTCGGTGGGGTATGTCATACCCCAATGAACTTTAGCGGGATGTGACTCAAATCTGGTCACACTTAAGTTGTTTTTAGACAGCAAATGTGTATGGTTGGACTGTTATAAACAGCTACTAAAAGCAATAGTGCCCGCATAAAACTGATGTCCGTGTTATTTACAAAAATACAACCTCTGGGGTATGGTATACCCCACCACACCAATGCCGGGTTAACAAAAATTATATCTAATCAGCTATTTATGGCAATTGCATTCTTAAGTTTTTTGTTTTTGTTAGAAACTGAACTCTAAGACTATTTTGTTTACTAAAATAAGGTGAAACAAAGAAATGAATAATGAGAGAAGAAGAATTTGCTCAGTTTTGTTTCCTTAAAAGATTTTTTATTAGCACTCGGCCTTCGTCCTAATATTTTAGTAATGCCGAATATTCTGCTTCGGCTTCGGCCAAAACTCCACCTTCAGTCGGACACTAGTTGCCACCAATACTTTTCAAACAAAGCAAAGGTTTAAGTCAGTTTTAAGTCAAATTTGAAATTTCATTCAGAACGCTATGGTCGACGAAACATGCAGAAAACAAGACAGGTTAGAACACATTAGGTGCCTTAAGCACGACTTAAAATATTCCACGGTGAGCTGTTTCAAAATCTTATTTGGTTTTCAAAGGCTTGAAACTGCAAAAATGAAGCTAAAACCATGACTGATAAGCATTTTCTTTACTACTAACCAACACTTCGGCCACACCGACTTTGCACTCTGGTTTAAGATTTTAGACAAGTCTGGGTTAAGCCGCGGAAATCGAATTATTAAATCTGTTAACTTCATCAAAATGTCGAATTGTTTTATAGATTAATTAACTTTTTCAAAGCTTTCCACAAATGTGAGAAGACTCACAAGCGCACTTCGCATTCTAAAAGGATGTATTTTCTTGCAAGCAACTAACCTTCCTTAACCTAATAGCATTTTACTTTGGTACCACGTGGATTGTGAGTACCATTTTCTTCCAATCTTAACTGCTGCAGGACCAGCAACTTTTCAAAATTCAAAGTATTCATTTGACTTTTTCCTATGCCTGAAGCTAAAATTACCACTTCAATAAAAGTGTTTCGAGTTGATGAAAAGGCAAATTCGCTGAAGGAGTTGGGTCCTATATGGGTATGAAAAGATTATGCTTGATTTATCAAGTCAACTGGAAATTTCTGTCTAACGACTGCGCACTGCTGCAGTGCGTGGTATTTAAGTATACTTCACATTCGTCTCTTGCTAAGACTCTAACCCCAATGATCCCATTTAGAGCCGCGGTTTGTTTGTGCGCTTGTTTTCGCATACGTCCTATGCTCACTCGTACGAGTATTTGGATTATTTTTGGCTCTTCTCAATCTATGCACGGCGGCCTTTTAACCTTTCGCCAGCGAAGGGATTAGAGATTAGAGGTAGGCTGACTGCTTGCTGATAGTCGAAGACAGACGTGCGGTTATGGACAGACCGTTCAAATCTCAGGTCTAAATATTATTTTCACAATATGTTCGCTTCACAGCACTTCTGCGGTTCAATAACCGCAGTGCGTGTGCCTGCGAATTATGCTTTGGTTGTACAGATTGTTAAGACGGTCTGAAAAAAGCGAACTGTCGTCGACTTTTAGAAGAGCTATCGACAATCGAGGACTAGTGGCTATACAAAAATGTGTACAAACTTGATGTTTCAACATAGCGGCAGTGTTTCAGGCTTATAAGTCAGAGGATTGTGGCTACAAATGCCAACTCAACTTTCATAGAAAAAAATTTTTCACTGATAAGTTAAGCAATTTGGCTTCGCAGAAATTCAGCAACTACTTAGAATTATCCGCAGATTAATTAGATTGAAAGAGCAATAATGTAAGACAGAAAAAAGTATAATGGACTTCCTGTGGTCTAAGTGCTTTATTAGCCTTGCTAATTTCGACAAAAATAAGCGCAGAAGAGCCTTTAGAGCTCCTTTAAGGTTGGATACCTTGGAGGCAGTGAAAATCAACTCAGAATAAAATAATGGCTTGTGGAATAATTCCAGGCACTGCAACCTCACATTATCAAATCAAAATGTGTTCTAGCATGCCGTCGATATATACTTAACCTTTTCTGGTCAATTTCCGCATTTCTTAAGTAAAAATTGTTCCTTCAATATATTGATTCTTTTTGAACATTTCAGCAATAAAATTCATCAAATAATCAAAACTATCATATCAGTTAAGAATTACAGCTGAATTAATTTTGTACGATATATCGTACAATGGTCTGCAAAGGAGTAAAAACTCATAAAATGTTTGTTTCGTTTTTTTAAGTTGTATGCACAATTAATTAGTTTTATTGAAAAAAAAACATAAATTATAACAAAAAATCAAAACGTGATTTTATTTTTTTCGAAAATATTTATAAATTATGTATATAAAAACCATTGAGTCACATTTATTCGGCCTTATATAACCGTTGTTGTTGTTGGCAAAGTCCTTTTCTCCTCAATGAAACACAGAATCTATTAATATTCCTATAGCTTCATAGAAAGATACTGAATATAGCCGATTTTTTTAGCCTAGTGGGAGTGGCAAGTACGCATGAGTAACCTGACACAACCTGTAATTGCCCAGTAAAACACAAAATCGTCTAGTAACTTTATTTCTTACTCGAAATTTGCCGAATAGTTAAATTTTATTAGTTCCATGGTTTACAGATGGGCGTGGCAGACAAGCGAACGCAAAAATTCTGCTACCAAACCCATAACTTAAAAGAAATGCAATCACAACTTGCAACCTTTGCCTTCCATTAATTTATTTAAAGACTCGGGAAAAATATTTAAATGCAAAAAATGTTAAATTTGATAAGTTTTATAAATCAACTGAGATTCAAACTTTGAAACTTTTTAGCTTTTTGCTACCAAAAATTATTACATATTTAAAAATTCCTCCGCAGAAGCACCGTCATTTGCTGGTTTTTCAAATTATTGCAAATTATTGCTTACAAAACTCACTCATACTGTGTAACCACAACAATTATGATTTCTATTTTTAAACAGAATGAGCCAATACAGCCTACTTAATAAAAATTGAAAAGCTGTTCCATAAAAAGTGCATTCGCTGTCAAATAAAAAATCTTAGAAAAAATTGAACGATATATCGTACAAATTTCCGGAAAGGGTTAAACGAAATCGAACGCAAAATACTCTGATGCGTGTCTGGTCATTGTTGCATTCCTCAACAAGAAAGAGCGAGTGGTGGCAAATATTCATATCACACATGTTTTGTGGCCAAATCTAGTCCTCTTTTGATCTGTCTATCTATTTTCTACAAGTGGGATTTTCACATACGTTTTGGCGGCTTAATGGGTCACTGTCCTGTTTACCTGGTTTAGCTTTAAGTAACTTTTATATCCCATGAAGTCACCAACAGTTCTATCGTGGATAGATCTCCGTTGGATAAAAAGCTTTATTTGTGAATCATTGTAAACATGCAATCCATTCATCTGAATGTTCTTTCATTGACTTCTACACTTGTAGATACATTTCTAAATCTCGAATAATTCTTTCATGGAAAACGGTTTTCATCAAGTAAAGGAATTATAGTTGTTGATTTTTGCAATCATCTATCCAATTCATCTGCTTTAGTTCTCAGTGCTTTCTATATATTTTGAAATATGAAGCAATTCCATTATGGAACGCGATTTTGGACATATTAGAAAGTTATAGCTGCCGTAGGCGAGTCATTTAAGGAGCATTCACAATCGCTTCCTAACAATGGAATACATTTACTGAAAAGTCAATTAACTGTTTTTTTATTTTCAGTAGATTATGTCAATTTAAAACCCGAAATGCAAACCAAAACTATCGCTAGCTGAAAACTCTTGACGCAACCTGTAATTTGTTTATTCGTCCACACCAGTACTATTTCATGTTTTGTGTGTTTTTTAATAGCTTTCAGTGTATTTTTAATTATAAGTTTTATTATTATTTTCATTGGCACATCAATTTTAATTTGTTTGTTTTCCGTTGGCCATCCCGAGTGGCCATTAGTCGGCAATCGCCAGATAAGCGCTCTCGTCCTCCAATTGCCACAAGCATCAGCAGTCTTTGCGATTAATTAAAACAATTAACAGCAGCGAAAACATTATGAAAAACAACAACAATGTAGTATGCTCTGCAGTGGGCATCGGACGGACGGTGCGCGCTGCAAATCGGGTCAATTGCTGCACTATCCGTTCGGTTGTTTTCCGCAAACGTGCGCTTGTAAATTTCCATCGATATTTTTATGCATGTTTTTATGGTTAACAGTATAGTTGCTGCTATGGTTGTTGCTATTGTTTTTGTCTAAATATGTAAGTGCTCCTTGCTTCATGTGCATCTTTGGCATGCAATACGCACTGTAACTGTTATTAACTGTCATTTGTTTTGCTCGTGGAGCGACTCGACGCGGCTCGCGGTGCGGCTGATAAGCAGCCGGTTCCGTCTCTAATGAATTAATAAGTACTTACTTAGTTCCCTACCCCTCATACTTCAATTAAGGAAAACGACAAAATTTCTACTATTCGCTGCCAAGCGCTTAATTTCTCCACTTTCACTCACTGCTGCTCACTTCTGAGAGCGTCCGAACAAAATGCAGGCAATCTAGCTGGAGCGTTAGCGTCGATTCTCACTAAACACCCGAATGAACGGTGCGCACTCGGCACTTTGTTGCCGCGCGCTGATAAGTGCCCCGTCGACACTATCGTTCGCCGCTTTGGGTCTCTCGGCGCGGACTGATCTTGCGCCAGCTGTGCGGGATGCAATTAACGCGCAGCTGTTGCTCGATTTTTTATTTATGCTTCGGTCGCTTTCATTGCCGGCGCTTGGCGTGTTGTTGTTGCGCTATGTTTTCGGCTTGCCAGCAGGTAGGGTCAAGGCGAGGTCAGCGACAGATGGCTTGTCAGCAGATTGCATAGCACACGTCGCTGCCGGCGATAATGAGCTGCTTGACGGCGTCGCACGCCTCATGCTGGCCGTATAAATACCGGAGTCCGGCAGTTATCCGGCATGATTTCGCAAGATGAAGTCGTTCACCGCAGTTGCAGTTGTGGCATTGGCGATCCTTGCCACCGCCTCCTCCAAGCACATCGAGTCAAAGACCGCCGACAAGGACTTCCTCA